>OZ026626.1:81942025-82477525 GCA_964020975.1 Hermodice carunculata
TTCAGCAAATCCATCTTCAGACAATCTCCATTTCTGCTTAAATCGTACACATCAGAGTTAACGTATCACCAGCTTCATCTCCGACGAGGGGAATAAGAGATGAACATATCAAGTACTCGTCCCAAAACCATACCTGATTACCTAGTCTCGCTTGGTGAGATATAGCGAGATACGGGTCGGTACCTGTGGGCACAAGTGGGATATTACTAATATTTTGGAAATACAGAATACTTATTGAAGGTATATGGAAATATTTCTTATATATGGCTTGGGAAGTACTAGAAGAATACCCGTTTGGCATTTGTGAGCTTAAATTTCGCAAAAAAAACCCCTAATTTCATGAGAAATGAGCATATGGCCTGTCTGTAACAGTGATACACCCCGCACGTCCCCCGTGTTCGCAAGCGTCAAACCCGTTCTTTGTGGTGGGAAATTCATATTCATACTGCGTATTATCAAACCGTAACAGACACCAGCTTCTTTTGTTGTTTTAGATGGTAGCCAACGACAAATTATTTGAGCAGGACGTAGCTATCTCATCAGGAAGATGAAGACCCTCAACATACTTCAGTTCAAACGCTTGTACTTGATCAAGTTAAATCTTGTATGCTGCCAAATAAAAATATCTGATTTGGGGAGTAGACACTCCGTTGTCTAATTGTATCCAATCCGTCTGTAGAATTAATGTCGCACAACTACATTTGGTAAAAATTATTTCTGTTATGAAATTAAAAGGCAGCATATATTTTGTATCTAGGTAGTCCACAAAATTAAGTTCGCACAGTGAATGTTAGTTATTATTGTTCCTGTTATGAAATGAAATCTTTCAGTGCCAAGTATTGGAATGTTTCAACAGCTTTACTCGACTCCCTTCGGCTGCAATAGGCCCAAAGCGCACTGGAGAAAGCTGTTGACCTGGACCGTTATATTCTGCTGGACTATAGACATGGCAGTCATTACCCTATATGACCGGAGAGTCAAATACTTACAGTATTGTAAGTCTTAGACGGTGTCATTATTACCTAGCAGGTGCAGATGAGTAATTAGTTACTGAAATCAATAGTAAAGTGCTAAAAGAAGCCACAGGGCGTCTGTTCACGTCACAAGTACCCATATCCTGCTTCCGAAATAGACAACACCGCATCTACTGACACAGCGGGTGCCTCGTAAAAAATATGTCATCACGCATCGACTCCCACTTAAACTTATGAACATCTTGGGTCGCTATGGAAATGGGGATTATTAAACTGTTAATTTCTAGACGGAGTTAACAGATCATTGTGCCCAAGGTGCGCCGCGGATAGGCATTGACCTGGACTAGTTAAACTCTCTGGTAAAGACGAAATTAGAATATGACGTGCTGGCCATGAATGATACAGGGAAATTTAGATACCAAATTGCAACAATAACTAAGGTAACGATTAACTTGTACCATGGCTGGCCAGGAAAATGTTAAAGCAGCATGTAACTGGCAGCTCTAGCCTCATAGTTTTGAGAACATTTACAACCATTCTCCCAGGAGCACACCATATATTTTTTCACAGAAATAGTGCAACCACTATGCATTACAATGTATGTTGCGGACCTGATTGAAAGCTGTTTTGAGTTAAGACAATATCAGTCTTAGATTATAAAATGTTTTTTTTAAGCTAGTACATGCAATTATACATGAGATATTTAAAACCTGTGCTTAGTTCATGCATGTTGCATGTAACACCCAAAATTAAAGTGTGTCCACAGTCAGTTTCGGAGCTCTGTTAAGAAGCCTGTGTTGTAATATGATGTACCACACGGCTACACATCGTAGTTTTGTTTGTTTGTTTGTTTGTTTGTTTTTTTTCTGTGTACTCACACATCTGTTATCTAAAAGAAGACCGTCTGTATTGACTCTTTCAGTGCCATCTGCGACTAAGGACAAACTGCTTAAGACGAACTGCCCTTAATTTTAATAAAAATGCTAGATTCATGTTCCTCGTAAAAACACCTTTCATTCAAACACCAGCATGCCTGTAGCTCCGGAGAATATAATGGTCCGGGTCAACAGCATTCTTCGGCGCTATGGATCCGAAGCACTCCGAGGGAAGCTGTTGAATCAGTGAAAAATACGGGACTGTAAGAGTTCATTTTAATCGCCTTTATGTTGTTAGTCTGTTTCCATTTGAACAATATCAAGGGGACCCGTTAAATTCCTACGGTTAACCCATATGTAACATTCTCAAAAGTTGGGCTGCGCAAACTTTGAGTGGTGCCAGACTCACATTATTCATCAAAACTTAAGCTTGACACGCCATAAATTACGGGATGAGGCTTTTATTAACCCGAATATAATGATGAATGGAGTTACCGTGATATTCAGTTCCACATAGGCGTACCTGGGCTCGCGGTGTATACTGTGCTTGCGCCCCACTGTGACTTAAACTACGTTGACATCTCTACTAAAACCACACAGAAGGCTAAAGTTGCTGGAAATGTAGAAGCACAACGATCAATCAACTTCATTGCTAAACATATTTTGTCAAAATATATAGATCCAATAATGTTTTCTGTCTGGTCAATAGTTCGGCGACCAGTCAACTCTTGACATAATACAGTATTAAACACGATTGGGTTTGGAGAATACTTCAAAGGGATTCGTAGGCGGAGAGGAAAGTATTTGTAGGAAATTTCTCGCAAATAGGTTATAACAGACTTTAAAAGTCCCATTCTGCGCAAAACTTTCTCAAATTGAATAACGCTGTCTTGCATCTATCATGGAAGCAAATTAGGTAGATCCAAAAGGAGGTAGTTTCCAAGAGGCACAGCTGATGTTAGTTTCAAATTAGTACAATGCGGACGCATCTCTCAAGGAAATATTGAATTGCTGTCCACTAACGGGCCGTCCGGTCCAGTGCCATTAACCATTCAATACCAGTAATTTTTTTTATTGTGTTACTCAGGTGCCTGACATTCTTCAACTCAACAATATTGTCCTCAAATGGAAAGTACGTTCAGGCTCTTGGATGGATGATTATGATATAAAGAAATCAATACAATAGTGACGAAGCATGCGTCCTGGACATAGATGTTCTGCCGACCCTTCCTGCACTGCTTCACGAACATCAGCGCCCGGTTATTACAGGCGCCCTTCTTTTGTTTGCGACTCTTGGAATTAAATTGCAGTGGCGAAAATATGAAAAAAAAAAAAAAAAAAAAAATGAAACCCACATTGATCATATTAGTAAATTTAGTTTAGGTGCCCTCGGTCTATCAAATTTCTTTGAAATTAAATCTGTTTTGTTCGCGTGAAATGTACGAATAAGGCTACATCCCTAAGTTTAAATGGATGAAGGGAGGGGGGGGGGCATTACTGTGAATTGCTTTAGGACACAGGTTTTCGAAATCAATGCATAAGAATGTACTGGCACTTCAAGGTCAACCAATCAGCAAAACATCTCGTTAGTTGGGTCATTCGGTTTGCAAATCTGTGAAACGGAACAAAAGTTGCACCAACCTTATTGTCGTGTAGGTAATACAGGCATCTGTATATTGCGGACACCATACATGTAAAGTATACAATGCTTGTGCGTGAACACACGTAAAATTATGAAGATGTCCTTGCTGAATGAATGCTTCAGGTTGCAATGGTAACATGTTCCTGACTTTCTATTTAAGAGCACACAATTTCCCTAAGGCCGGCACATCCAATCACGCAAACACAGAAAAGACATAAAAATGTGAATATGTTTTCATGTGAGGATCTAAGAAAGTATTAATCATAAATGAACAAATACAACTTAACGTATCTCACATACAGAATAACAGTACTTCTATTTTTTCTATGAAAAAAATCTGCTTCATTTATCTGTGAATCTATGGATCGGTTGAGCTGTCAGTCCATCATTTTCTATATTCTTCTACATGAACAAGTGTTTTCTTTATAATTTCCTTTGTGTTGTCAAACGTCCAAATTTCTAGGGATGCCTTGCCTGCAAAGCTTGACATTGAAAGCGAGGCGTAAATTGCAGAAATATTTGGTTATTGAGCAAATTGGGACCACTGTCAGCACTATTGGACATTGTTGATATGTTGTGTCAGCGTTTCGGTCAGACGCGTGTAGGACTCCATTAGAGCTGTATAACATTTACCTTCAGCCGTGTGATGTGGCGTTGGGAGGATATAATGGGTCTCAAATATAAATAGACACCTCCGCAGATGTATTTATTCTCACTCGTTGTTGATCACAAAAGCAACTGTCATCGTTGGGATACTCGTTCATCTTCCACGTCCGTACACTGCATTTCTATTATTCCCAAACAGTTTTGTTATCTGCTGTGAAATGTTTGAGTGCACAGCACTCGCAGGCAGTAGTCCTTACAGCTCCAGCGAAGGAACCAATACCTCAGAAATTAATTCATTATGGTCGCTGGCGTCTGCGAACCAATACAGTGATATGTAACAGATCTGAGTCGTGAACAGCACGCAACGTCTTCGCGGGTAAATAACTTAATTTATGCAATTTGCCTACAGGTACTCTATATAGAAAACGCATATAAAGTATAGAGAGACGTAGAACCAGAGAACTGTTTAAATGCGCCTGATATATTTTGTGGCTCATATGCATTGAGCAGTCAAACAGTTAACGGTTGCATTAAGTTACCTGTCACATGGCCGGTTTGTATGTCATTTGAATTACCACAACGGTACTAGATTCATTCATTCACAAGAAGCCGACATTTCCTTTAAGAAGAGTATGCATAGAGTTGCAAAGACAATTAAACAGCAAAGTTTTGGTCAAACTTTGATCCAACAATACCATAGTTCAATACCTATAAAGGCACATATTTTAATTTAAGGACTGAATTTAGGATCAGATTATATTCTTTGAGAATACGGCCACTGGGGAGCAGATAACATATTTCCCCGTTTGCAATAGGAATTTTTCCATTTAGTTACATTATCTGCCCTTTACGGATGACATCTACAATTCACACCGTTTTGCATAAGCATATTTTTTTTTCAATCAATCATTGATCAACCTTAATTTTTATTTGGATGGGTAGTATCAATAAATGCGTTACAAACAAATTCATTTTCGAATTATTATCTCAACTGCTACTAGGTGACTCGCGTTCATAGTTGCCTCTCTGCGTCCGACAATCTGTGATCAAACACTATTATAGAGACTATCTTGAATAGCCAGCAAAAGGTATGACACGATGTTCACCATCAGAGAACATGATTGTGTCGCCCTATTTAATATGTGGTACCCAGTATTTGCACTGATGTGCGAATATATTTCAAATATATGAAGACACGCTTTTAACCAGACATCTCATATATTCACACCCCACAAGCTGACTTTCCCCAGAGGCCGTATGTCGTCAGTCGTTATTTGACCTTTCCGAATTATTTTCCGCGTGTATACGAATGTTTCGGCTGAGAGTGTCGCTAAATAAATTCTTTACATAGAAACGTGCACGTAGTATGTATGTATGTATGTATGTATGTATGTATGTATGTATGTATGTATGTATGTGTATGTATGTGTATGTATGTATGTATGTATGTATGTATGTATGTATGTATGTATGTATGTATGTATGTGTGTGTATGTATGTATGTATGTATGTATGTATGTGTGTGTGTATGTATGTATGTATGTATGTGTGTGTGTATGTATGTATGTATGTATGTATGTATGTATGTATGTATGGATGGATGGATGGATGGATGGATGGATGGATGGATGGATGGATGCATGCATGCATGTAACCACCCCACACTAGAACAAGTCAATTTGGATGATGGTATAGGGCTTTTCTGCTTTTTTTCTCAGCATAGAGAGCAGGCTGGTGTTTTAACGACAATGTTCATGTAACGGGGTTGTCACACTGGACTTTACAAACTGGAAATACAGCCTGGCCATGTTAATCTGACCAAAGGATGTGGAAATTCGAAGCTCTAATTTTATCAGCCACTGTGGGGCAAAAAATTAGAAAAAGTAGCATTACATAAACTGGCAATGCCAATGTTCCCTGTCTGATGATCTTATAACGGATAAGCAAGATAAGCTGATGCGCCTTAAAAGATAAGCACCTGACCGAACAATGCATTTTAGTTGTGTACCACCTGTGTCAGAGCGACCAAAAGACCCCATCGTGCAGAAAAAACTAACTCTTTCTTTTTTATTTCGAAGTACAAACGCGTTCAGTACGTAAGAATGTGGAATACAGAAAACAGGATACAGGAGTACGCAAACGCAGATGTTGTTCGGAAGATGAAATGGATGCTATTCCAAGAAAGAGTGAACTTTTATACATGTATTTAAAAGTGTAAATCTTCAAACACACTCTCTCCCAGTTTTTTACAGAACTTTTCTCATGTGACTGAACAACATACATGCAACATCAGATTGGCAGCAAAAAATCTTTTATGTACAACCAGAGCATATCTAAGTGCTACCAGAGTTCCTCAAAGGCAAGCTAGGGTACGTACAGCATCTTTTCTCCATGCCCTTATTTCCTGTAATGCTAGGCCGATAAGAGAGTTAGTGTTTTCTCAAAATCACTAACAGCTTTCAAATAGTATTAAAATTTCAGTTCTTTCTTTAATGATATGGACGTTTTCAATTTGGACTCGTTGTATTGGTTGGAACTTCAGTTTCCATTGGCATCGAAATTCATTTTCTGTACTTGTGCAAAAGGAAAAAAAATACGAAAGTGCATGTACAAAAAATTCATTGTACAAATGTTCCGGCAATCCAACTAAGTCTAGCGTAAACATGGCTTTAAAAGAATTAATCTAGGTTGATGGTTGTCTTGAAGAAAGGTCGATATTGTATTTGTACACTAATAGTAATTAGGGCGGATCTATGTTTACACATTCGAACAAGGTTTTGCAAACAGAGGACAATACTTTAAACTTTAAATAACAAGGGGTCCTTCTATGCTCCTGGAATATTGCAGTATTGCAAGCTTTACAATGTACCCCGAAAATGTATTTAAGAAGTTTAATGTAGAATTTTTAAGCCTGTTTCAAAATAGCCTGAAATATTATCTTGTGCTGGAGTTTTAGACAGAATCACAATCTAAGCTCCCCATATTTCAGACGAATGTAGAATTGTTGGCCTTATACTTTTTTCAAAGAGAGACATAAATAAGTTCATATTCTTATCTTCAAGTAGAAATACCTTTTTAAGACTTGTCATAGCTTGCTGGCTTTACCTCATGATGGCTTTATTGCACTATCACAGCTCCTTGTTACAGCTATTTTGATTCCTAGATACAACTAGCTTTTCCTTCGGAATGAGCGCCTTCAAAGAAAACGTTTCTGGACTTGGCCTTGTCCGTTTTTTCACAAATCATAACTTTGGTCTGCTTTATATGGATAGCAATAGCTATTTAAGTTATTCAAATAATTTTGCTGTCCCATTCCAGTTTTTAATACTAGCGTTAGATCATCATCAAAATGTAGATAATGAAATTACTTCTCATGTAGCGATACTGGGAATTGATTTGAAAATCATTGATGAAAATATTAGATACAGTAGGGTTGATCACACATCCTTGTTTAACTTCTCTTTGATCATTTATTTCCTCCGACAGACCTTTGGAAAATTTTATTTGTATCTTAGATTTATAATAAATATCCTAATAATCTGAAACATATAGCCATCCACGCCATTTTCATTATGTGATACAATAACCCATCGCGCCAATTTGCCCTAAAAAGCTTTTTCAAAGGCTACCAACAAAGATATAGAAATACATATTTTCTTGATATTTTCATGTAATCGCCTGTCACAAGTCTGATTACAAGTAATTAGCAGTAAACACTATTTGTAATTCATTCTATAAATCAGTTTCTTCTAGGTGTTTTTGTAATCGATTGTTCACGATGTTGCAAGAGTGTTTAGACACAGGGCTACTGAGGCAAATGCCTGGCCACATTTTGGGTCATACTTTGTCATGCAGTACGGTAACTATTTCCCACATTAAAAACAAAATCACGTGGGTTTTTTTAAACCAAACACGTCAAAATAGTGTTAATATGGCTCCATTCCGACATACACAAGTGAGGCATGCCCCTATAAAAGCTTCGTCATGTAGTTTGTTTCATTTTTTCTGATATGTGATTCCCTTTTTACGACAGCAAGCTTTAGACATTGATGCGCTTGATTTTTACCTAAGTTGTACTTTCGAGTGCAAGAACGTGTGCAGCTGTTGAAAAAGTAGCAACGGCCATCAATGCTGTTTCGCTGACACCCCAAGCAGTTTATAAAATCAGAGTAGAACCTATTGTTGACACTTAACAATTGCGTGTCTTCCCGAGGTGGCTATAATTCACCGTATATTCTCTTTCTTGTCGCTTCGGTCAGAAATTTCGGCTTATCATTCAAGAAATCTCACCGGTACATCCCCTGCAAACTTTTTTGACATTTTATGACGTCATTCTACTAAGTTCATTCCCTGGTCCTAAGAGCACAGCATATATTATTGCCCTTTATGCTCCGATACTTGTGTATTTTTTGTGTTTATTTGTGTGTTCTGGAGCTATAAATATATGCATTGTTGTAAGCATGAAGAAAAGTGCCATATAGCATTGATTTTGTCGTCTTGATGTCTCCTTCAGATCGCCTGTTCATTGCTGCTTGAACTTGGTAATACGAATTGACCGACAGAATACATCCCTCTGCAATGAGTAAAAAGCTCACACTGTACGCAACATATACATTCTACATGTAACGTCTGATCTCGCCAGATTATAGTCTTTCAACTTCAGATGCCTGGTTTCTCATTGAACCTTAAGTCACATCAACAATAGCCTATTGGCGTGAAAGCCTCGATACCAGAGTCATATGTCGCCTTTAGAAGAAGCCCACGCAAGAGCCAGGCAATCTTTGGCAGCAGTTTGGCAGAGATATGAATATATACCAAGATAAGCAAACTCCTTTTGCGAACAACCACGACAGGTTTGTCAGGTCTATAGGCAGCAGCCACCGGTGGCAGGCTTTTTCTAAAATACCATCATGCCAGTCGGACCGATATTGTCAAAAGATAACATACTTGCATTGAAATAGAAAATTGTATTCCAACAGTAGCAAACTATGTAGCGAGCAAGGTAACCGAATTAGTCACTCAAATGCCATCCTTGGATTTTCTTTAACTTGAAACATCTCATCTCATGAGGAGGGTCTCCAAACATAAGTCTCAAATAGGTATCGTACAGTATGCGGATTTTGATTCAAACGAACTTTATTTCAGAGGACAAAAAGGGATCGGAAAACCATTCGTTGGCTTATGCTTGCTCCTATTTCAGCAGGGCACACAAAACATTAAGGCAGTACAAGAGAGAGAACATAATATTTGGTAGGGATAAGACTGCAATGTTCGTGCGTTTGCTCCAACGGAGCTAGTGGTTTTAACGTCCATGTACAATATTCCGATGTTTTCACGCTGGCAGATGTACAATAACATTGCATTAAGTATGCAGATCACCGGCGCCCCAGCAGCCAAGAAGAGGTTGAAGGCTACGACACCGCTATGGTGCGTACTTACCTTGATCACGTTAGTATTCTGCGGAGCGTTATTACATAGACTGGACAAAATGGGTTTGGAAATCGTTCAAAGAAGAACGGCCTTGTATATTTTGAGCTCGCGGCTCTTGTGATTTATCCAAATTGCATTTAATTAAATGCAACTTACTGCTGTCTTTTGTCCTTTTCGCTGAACGTGCTGGTGATAAATGGCTGGTAACTCTGCTTCTTGGTTTGTTTCAACGGCACAGAAAAGCACAAGGCCTATATAACTCTGACACTGGTCTTTGATAAAAAAAAATAACGCTGCTTCCTGAAAACATATTTTCTTATATAATGCGAAGAAAACACTCTTGGTCTTGTTTGCCATTACCAACCACCACTAGATTTGTGATTTATATTTTTGGACGAAGCTCACATATATGCTACTGCATTCCAAATACACACACACACACACACACACACACACACACACACACACACACACACACATATATATATATATATATATATATGTATATATATATATATATATATATATATATATATATATATATATATATATATGTATATATATATATATGTAAACAATTTGAATTCCCACTATAGAATTCAAGTGAAATTATTTCGAGCCCGTAGACCGGTTTAGGTATGTACACAGACGCTGTTTTTTATGCTACTGGCTGAGCCAATGGTGTTCAAACAGGTTACATTGACATTGACTTCCAGTAAAATTTGATGTGCCGCCTTGGTTAGATCTGAAAGTAGCCACATAAGATTCCTGAGAACTTTTATGTGACGCCTTTGATTATTTGTCTGCATGGACTGGGTCGTGTATATTTTGACCACCGCGGGTGTTTCATTTTCATCTTTCTCTTCAAAGTGGCCATGTCGGAGCAAAATGGTGGGTGTCAAGCTATTGTAGCTTCTCGGTAACATCTCGAGACTGCGAGACCTACTTCCTGTGTCACATGGCATTTTCAATCAATGATAAAGCAGGCTTTACTTGTGACCCAAGTGCAGTAGGTGGAAACCGGGGAACGGAACCACTAGTGGACCCCACAGGCAACAAGCTTCATTGAATAGATAATGTAGATTATGGAACAGAGTTAGCCACATGACATCTACTGCGTCAGATACACTTGCACAAGCAACCACATTTGCCCCCTCCTGTGGCGTCATCAAGTTCTTGCCAGGAATGTATGACGCAAGAGTGACCGTATCTCATCTTCTCATCTCCAAATGGTCAGAATCTAATAAAGTGGACCGGTTGCTTCCATTGAATGATCTGATGTAACAGAGATGTTCATCGGCAATTGTCAGGGGTGATGGCAAAAGTTGAAATTGTGAGTGCAGGCATGTCAGTAGGATAAAAGCTTTGCCCATGCTGAAAAACTTTTGACTCGTCCCCGTGGTAAGCATCGGGTAACTGTCAATTGTCAGAGCCAAGTGTACATCCAGTGCATGTACTTCTAGTCTGTTAACTGTCGGGGCTCCAACTTTCCCCGGAATATTACTGTGACAAGAAAACACGTATGTATATTAACATTACTATGACTTTTTCGGTACACACAAGATAATTGCATTGTATTTTTATGTTTTGTGATAGTTCATCGTCTAAATTTGAGTTAAGGAGGGCCTCTGAGTAATGATAATGAGTAATTATAGAGTAACGCTTATCGACCTGAAATTCGCTTTTAGAATCGGGAAACTTCTTGCATATCACCCAGAAGTAAGACAATGCTCGATACAAATTAGGTACTGGAGTGGTAAATGCTAGGGAATTTCATCCCTATATTATCAGTATTTTGCAGAAAAGGATCGAATGATAGGCCTGGCATGTCCGAGTTCTACATTGCTAACATGAATTAAAACACGACTCCACAGAGATGTTGTGCAGAATGAAACTTTGCGGTTGTCAGTGTAATAATAAGGGCTTCCATTGTTGCGTTATGTGACCTCATACTAAAGTACGCCTCAAGAAAACGCAGAAGGATGAAAAATAAGGTTTTTATAAAGAACGTTACCTGGGCTGAAAAGTCATGTGAATATTGTTGATGGGGGGGGGGGGGGAGGGGGGCATACACAATGTTTGTTGTTATTTTATTTTGGTGACTCCTATGTGTCAGAGATTGACCATGATTGTGACCATCAAGTTTTCATTTCCCAAATCTTAAGCTAATGCTTCAGAGCTAGAAAATGATCTTATGTTTTTTAAAAACTAATATATGTGCTCCATTATTTATTATAAATTGCAGATTAATGAAAAAAAAAATTATACACGCTATTATAAATAGTTACGATTGTATTAACCACAACATCCAGCACAAATGTAAGGAATGGTGTAATTTTGCCTGCTAGGCACGCGTTAAAAGTTCTTTCAAAATTGACAGTCTCTTAACATATTTGCTTTATCAGATTAATGTTTTTATCTTCCACTACACCAACAGCAGAAAACTTGTATTATATTTGTGAGATCCATCATGATATCATTAAATGATGAAGTACTTTTGTCGAAAGGTAAACACTGTCATCGTGCTGCTAGGACTACTGCGTTTGGTTTAATTAGTATACTTTGTTACAATGGCACTGGGTATGTACACAAGAGATCTTTCTTATTGCCTTATATTTTACCAGCAATGACGTCAAAAATATATTTTGAAGTAATCTTAATTTTCAAGATCACTATAAACGCCTATAGCGTATGACGCACCGCACGAAGCCACGATCCCATGTATAACACCGCAGTCGAATCATACACTCAAAATTAGTAACATGGTACACACTCAATAAATAAATAAAAATAAATAAATAAAAAAAAAATATATAAGAAAAATAAAAAATAAAAAAATAAAAAAAAAAACACGAAAAAAGAACATTTTCCATATGGACAATTTTAAGGAAATGAAATAAGAATTTCTTAAAGGCTACTCGCTGTGCTTTCGTTTTCCACTGCATTTTACAAATTCTAAGATAGAGAACCTACTATTTGTGATTGATGTGTATTTGATCTCAGGCTATTGACATTCTTTATTTTGCTGAAGCGCTCTTTTCAATATGACAGACAAGAAATTTGGACATTTCAAATATTTTTCATGCCCTTTTTTGCCTGTTTTTTCAATTTTACAAAATCGTGTATGACACATACAGATTACATTTATACAAATATTATAATGTGTCTGGAAACCCGAATTGTGTTAATCGTGTAGGAATAAAAAGCCCACAAAAGTGTAGGTAACACTGGTATATGATTGGTAGTCTAGGCTGAAGAAAATGACATTTACCCTCACTCCGTCATTTTAAACTAAAACAATATAAGGCCGACGGCCTTCAGGCAGAACCTGCTCACTGCTCACGTACAAACTGCTCATAGTTTATTTGCTGACCAGACCAATGGTAGCCGGGAAGGCTTTGCATACTAAATTCAAGGCGGCGTTCCTAAAAATATATTGTATAAAAAAGCATTTCAGTTTTAGTTAGAAAACACATAAATTGACAAGATTCTTTGCAGGTAAATCCAGGCGTCATGTAGGTGTGACATGAAGAACATTTTCTATAGAAAAGAATAGACGCGCCTTACTTGTCATTACCGTAACAAAACACTACTCCAAAAAGACAGAAGAATGTATTGGGTGCTGTTGTAGTTCCCGCATGCCAATACGCAACAGAGTTACCATGACACGCTACGTTGTGGTCATCATGCTGTACTCAGCGAGTGATTATCCCACAACGGTTTGCCAGCAGCTGCGCCGGCTTTGCTTCCGTCTCACGCACCGGGGCCGCGCGTAAACAAGGATGGCCAAGGATGTCAGCATGTGAGAGAATATGTTATTGCAGCCTTTGTGTATGCACCTGGGGCTTGATCCCTAATTGGACACGTACGTTGCAGCCATGCTACTTTCCTAGGAGTTTTTGAAAAAAAAAAATGGAAAAGGAAATGTCTACCTTGCTCTGTCGTGCAGATTGGCTATACCCTGAGGTAAGAAAACGCGCATTGTTGCTAATAGCGTGATCAAAACAGGTAAAAGTACCCCAGAGAAGGCTCGACCATACTGGAGACTTTGCGTGGGACGAAACCAAATGTTAAAAGCCGACGATTGTTTGTATTATCAGGGGCGTATAAGTTCTCTACTCATTCCTCCCTGTTATTATGTTCTATGTCCACACTATGATGCCATTTACGAAATTATTAACCTAATGTTATGTGTTTTTATGGTACAGTGTGTCTGATTGGGTATTCTCGAAACTTAATAAATACATATTGTCTGAAGTCAGATCTTTTCACGACACTGATCGGAGATGTATTAAAGGCCTGTATTCAGATCTCCATTCTCCCGGGGGAGAATATCTTCCAGCATAGGTATATGCACTGAACCACTACCTGAGTGAAGTGTTAAATAAGCTGGGGAGAATTGAGTTGCTGACGCAACAATGTCTTGGGCAGGCATGGCAGGCATATATCAGTCCAACAAAAGGTTGTAGGTAATTGGGTCAAATGTTTGGACACCCCTCTGTACATATACTATTCTATTCTAGGATATGTGCATGGCACGTTGTAGTACATGTACCTATTTATTATTAAAAAAATATATATATCATGGCAATGTTAATGGCATTTAACATATGTCTATTTGTTCTCTCTTGGTCAGTGTTAAATATTCCCATCCATTCACTCCATTTAATCTGTATTCATACACTAATTTGCTGAAAACACATGCAAGAATAAATGCCAGTTGAAAATCATTTATTTGTTCCAAATACAATTAAGGTATCACATATATCTGTGTGCGCATGTTGCAGGTGATTGAGCTGGTTTGATTCCTGTACATATACACTGTTTTAGAAATCAGTTCCATACCGATCTGAAACAAATTCTCTACTTCACCACAAGAAGTGAGTAATTCATATCTGCCTTTCTTTATTTCTTCTCACTTGGAAACCTTCGAATTCAGTTTTCCTATCACTTTCCTCAAAAAGGGCCACATTTTGAGGTCCATATTTTCAAGTCGACAGTCTTCATTCTCTTCATCACTGGCCTGCTCAAGATCACTATCATTCAAAGTCCCATTTTCTGCCATTTCACTTGTTGAAGTAGTTCAAATGCCTTTTCAACAAAATGGATTTCTTTTGCCTTGTATCTCTTCTTGACCCGATTTTCCTTTCATTTAGGAACAAACAAATGATTTTCATTTTATGTTTATTTTTACATTTGTTTTGGGTAAATCATTGCATTTGTTTTGGGATAAATTATTGCATTGATCAAATGGGTGAATGGATGAGAATATGTGATGATTGACAAGAGATAGTAAGTAGACATGGTTTCCATGAAAAATGTTACACCCCCCTCCCCCGCAACTTGTCATGTACATCTCGCAGGCAAATCAGAATGCACACAGAGGTATCCAAGCATTTGACCCAATAACAGAGGTCGCAGTCAGCAATTTAGTGTGTATTCGGCTGAATGCACAACTCAATACACAGAATTCTTGCGGGCTGAAGAAGTACATACCCGTACGATTCTACGTTAAAGTAGCATTCAATATGCTCAATAGATTCGCAGCAAAAGTAATCAAATTTACAAGAGCATTTCAACTGTATACAGGCAATTACCACAAGAAATTTTGTGTTTCTAAGTAGAGCAGTTTGAAAGCTAAATAGGTGAATAGGTGCTGGTTACAATGGAAACTAATGGATATACACATACCTAGCCTGCCTACCTCAGAGCCCTCTACTGATAACCCATATGAACTAATTGATCCTAACATTACCTATTAGCTACAACCGCCAGTTAGATTGTGATTTACGCCTGTCCAAGACTTTATTGTATATACAACTTAATCCTCGGCAGTCCCGGTTTATTAAACACTTTACTTAGGTAGTGGTTATATGCTAGTAGATATTCTCCAGCGGGAGATCTGAATACAGGCCTTTGAGGACAATCATTCATAATTGTCAATATTTTACTCCCTGGTAAAAAATGGCCATATGTATTAAGTAGCGCAAAAGCTAAATGGATATAACTTTCTTGCTCAAAGATTTTTATTTTTGAAAAAATTGACATCAAAACATTTGGAAAGGTTTTTGACAACCTGACGCGAGTTCAGCTACCCCTTGTACCTGCCTAGATGTGCTCATACAGTTTGAAATGTATTCTGTAGTTTGAGTCAGTACGACACTCAGCTGATAAAACATGTCCAGATTGATAGCTTTGTACCATAAGTTATCTGATTTGTATATATGTATGTATGCGTGTAAAGTAGCATTGACACCAGATCTGTAAGATTTTCTCCCTAGCCATTTCGATCTCAGGGAACGTGAAGCTGTAGTGTAGCGCACATGGAACTTAAAACTTCATAAGCAGTGGGGAACACAGGGGACTTGACACGTCATCAGTAGTGAAGACAGGAGACTTGAAACGTCATCAGTAGTGAACACAGGGGACTTGAAACGTCATCAATAGTGAACACAGGGGACTTGAAACGTCATCAGTGGTGGAGAAGTTACAGTTGAATAAAGTTCTGCCTTCTCAAGTTTTTTTTTTTTCTTTTTTTAAATTTTTTTTTCAAGACAGGACCATGTATGTTAATTGGACACCTGTGTCCATGTTATTGCTTGTCTTCTCGGTACGTATGTCCACATTTGCCTTCTTGACTCTTTCTGGGAAGGTACCATGTATCGCAGCTAAAAACCAAAAGTCTATTAGCGACACTACGGTTATTTATATGCACTGAAGTCGTTTGGTCCCCGTCTTAAATTGATTTTAAAGGTTCAGCTCTTCTAACAATTAACTGTCGCCCTGTCACTTCTATAGACAAAAATTATCGCAATCCTTGCAACTGCAAAAACTTATTTGCGAGCTACGCAACTTGCTTCTTTTTTAGTCTTGACTTTCAGCTTGAGTAATAAATCCTGCCTTTCTTGTTTGGTTTTGAATCGGTTTTGTCATCACTGTGTGTTTTTGTGGTGTTTTTTTGTGAAATCCACAAAGCTTCTCACTCACGCCCTGTGCGGTGTAGAGCACTTTACATATTTTTCTTCCTTTCTTGACCAGTTTTTCCCTACTGTTTTCTTGGTCCTTAAACGTCCAACCGATTTACTCACATTTCAATGTAGTCTTGAGGGCATTGTGTTCTTGTATTTATACTCATATACTATTGCAATCAAATGTAATACGAAAAACATGTCCGTCATCTGCACCTAGTAAAGCACAAACATACGAAGATGAACGGCTAATTCAAGTTCACTGAATCTGTCCTGCAACATCGCCAATAAGATAAAGTTTACAAGTGAGCAATTGTAGAATTTTAGATTCAATTCTTCCGTGATTAAAAAAAAAAAAAAAAAAAAAAAACAAACAAAAACAAAAACAAAAAACAAAAAACAAAAAAAAACAACAACAACAAAAAAAAAAACAAAAAACAAAAACAAAAAAAAAACAAAAAAACAAACAAACAAAAACAAAAAAACAAAAACAGTGTAAAATCATCATCTAGATCAAAGTCTTCCGTGACAAAATACGGTGTCAAATCATGATATGCAGTTCTAAAATTCGCACATGAACCCTAATTTGTCATTAAACGTTGCTGTTTAATCTTGATGAATTATAAAGGTTACGTTCTATTAAAAACGATTAAAAATTCAAAGTGCAATGCCGGACATGCTTTTTGTGATATCGACTGCTTGTCTTTACCAAATATCTTGTATATATAGAGAGACAACCTGCCTATATATTTAGGGACATGTGACATTCAGAGAATTGGTCCGACGGTTTCAGTGGCGAAGCTTATTGACCACCCTTCCCCCGTAATAAAAGAAAAAAGGAGAGAGATAGAGAGAGAGAGAGAGAGAGAGAGAGAGAGAGAGAGAGAGAGAGAGAGAGAGAGAGAGAGAGAGAGAGAGAGAGAGAGAGAGAGAGAGAGAGAGAGAGAGAGAGAGAGAGAGAGAGAGAGAGAGAGAGAGAGAGAGAGAGAGAGAGAGAGAGAGAGAGAGAGAGAGAGTAAAAAAACTAATTTGTTTTCAACGTTAGAAACCAATACCGGGTAAATCTGAACAATGTTTGCAAAAGATCTCGACCGTTCCAGAGAAAACTACAAGATATATTAACACAGGCATACGCAGGACCCACTTTAACACGTACACTTTTTGGTGAACAGCTAGCTTCGAAAACTTCAAATAATTCAGTGAAGGATGCTAGAACTACCTTGTGAAAAGCTTGTACAGAAAGTAAATCAAAGGATTATTTCCTATAAACTTGAAGAAAATCACCCAGTCGATGTATTTTACAGGTATTGATAACAAGTGAAGACACTGTTAATACGACAAAAGGGAACGTATACCTAGATAGCGCACAATGAATCTGTTGAATCATTCCATTGATAATTTGATGGTTTCTTGCAAAGAAAGAAAAAAGGGGTGCATTGTTATTTAACCCTTCCTGGATAGGAACGCACAAGAGTATGACGTCGGGTACGATCGTAGTCAAAGAAAAAACACACAGGCTGCCTGACTTGACATCTTTGCGCGGGCTTTATCTCGAGGCCACCTGATGTCTTTCAACTTCCTCAGTAGATTAAAATGGTTACGTAGTCCTTCAACAAATGTATGCAACAAATATTTTTGAATATATAAGGGACAAACCAAACGAGGATAAATTTGCAAGAGACTAAGTGTAGACTTGATTTGGGGCTGTGCAGTATATGACAATGCAATCATGATACTTGTGCACATCACATTTCTCTATTACACGTGACTTCATGATAGTATATATCCCCCCTCACGTTAGAATCACCAGAAATTGTGATTTTCAATGAGTCAAGTATACAATGGAATTATCTCTGAACGTAAGGTACACTCTCTTACTTGAAAGGTTAAGTGTACACAGCTGTCCCATTCAAATTGCAAATTTGATCTTTAAAAAGGGAGAAGGAGAAGACAGATGTTTCCTTCTGATGTTTCTTCAGTTCAACGGTTAAATGAAGGCCGAACGGTACAAAAAAATCACAGCCAACGGCACTTCAACTTGCATCGTGACAATGTATGCTCGGCTTGATTTTCAAAGTGCTGAAAGAAAACTGCTGAATTCTATAAGACGTTGGAAACATATAGCAACACATAGTAACCCTTTCTTTAAAAAAAAATCTTACATATTCCCTATTGTTCTATGAGTTAGTTCGCTTTGCTTTTGTCCAATCACAATACCTTAATAGCGGCATTTACGTTCGTCTGTTATTTTATAAAAATAAAATCCTCACTGTATCGACATATTTGTTCTAAATAACGTACAGAAAAAATGAGTGTGCTCAAGGCAAAGCGCGAGACGAGGAACTTCCGAAATACTCATTAACTATTAACTACACTTAATTTGTCTTGGCTGAATGTCATAGGAGTGTCATATACCAATTATCTTCTGACACGATGACTACTCCTCCAAGCAATGGAACACACAAACAATTGTATCAAAAGATGATATAAATTAATGGAGGTATCTTTTCAAGCTAGCAGGTTCATCTGAAAACACCCCCCCCACAGCCCCCCCCCCCTCCACACACACACAATGAATGCATATGTTCACAGTTTTTGTCTAAACCGTCGCTCAATAGTATTCATTTGATGGACTGGCAGTCGAGGGGCCTGTTCGAGAGCTGCCTTCGTTGATATTTACGTCGGTTAGAAAGAGAAGATAGAAGGAGACTAGAAAAGAAGATTTGCTTAACAGCAAATCTGCCTGAGCGCCTTTAAAATGAAAACTGTTTAAAATGCTGCACTTTGCCATTGTTCAACATGATCTAAATTTTGTGTATTTGCATAATTTGTATAAAATTAAATGCTACAACTTGGGTTCTCGGTTTATTGGATGTGACTATGTCACAAACTTATAAACTGAAGTTTGAATGACACCACTATCTAGAGAAGTTTCGAAGCTATTCAAGATTTTAATTTTGTGTATTTGCCTAATTTGCATACATTACAAGCTTACAACTTCTGTTCATAGTTCATTGGATGCGGCTTTGTCACAAACCTACAAATTAAAGTTGCAATGGTACCTCTATGTAAAATAGTTTTGAAGCTATTCAAGATTTAAATTTTGTGTACTCGCCTTATTTGCGTAAATGAAAATCCTACAACTTTGGTTCATGGTTCATTCGATGCACCTATGTCACAAATATATCGAGTGAAGTTGGAATGGCACCTCTATATTTAATAGTTTTGAAGTTGTTTAAGATTTCAATTTTGTGCATTCACCTAATTTACATGAATCAAAATTCTATAATTTTGGTTCATGGCTTTTCAGATGCCGCTATGTCACACACCTAGAAATTAAAGTTGGAAAGGCACCTCTGTGTACAATAGTTTTGAAATTGTGTAAGATTAAAATTTTGTACATTCACCTAATTTGCATTAACGAAAATTTTAGTGTTTGGTTTCATTGGATGCGCCTATGTTACAAACCGTCAAATTGAAGTTGGGATGGCAGTTCTATCTATAATAGTTTTGAAGCTATTCAAAAAGACTTAAATTATAGGTGTTCATCCTATTTTCATAAATTTAATTATACAACTTTGGTTAATTGTTCATTTTATGCAACTTTGTTACAAACCTTTAAATTTAAGTTGTTATGACACCTCTATCTTTAAAGGATTTCAATAATTCAAGATTTAAATTTTGCATATTTACCTCATTTTCATAAATTGAACTCGTACTGCTTTGGTTCGTGGTTCATGGGATGAGGCTTTGCCACAAACCTATGAGTTGAAGTTGAAACGGCATCTGTATCTATGATAGTTTTGGAGATATTCAACTTTTAAATTTTTCAATGCCCCTAATTAGCATAATTCGAAATTCTACAACTTTCATTTAGTGTCCATTGTATTGGCAGGTGTTACAAACATATGTGTGCAGATTGACATTTTGTGTCTATCTGCAAAAGTTAGGAAGATATGACTGTTCCAAACCAGGTGCAAAACTTCATTGCCAGGTCAGTCACCATGGTAAGTTTGGTTGCGAATAACTCAGGACAAATTTGGGTGCTATGAAAAGAAAAAAACTTGAAAAGATTTGCTTCATAGCAAATCAGTCTGGGTGCTTGCAAAATTTGAATTATAGAAATGCTTTGTAAAATGTTTATTGCTGTGATTCTGAAGCAGAATAACACACCTATCTGCAGTATGTTGGAAGTGTTCAAGGTTAATATCTAAGCTTAATGACACAAAATATACTAAAAGCATTTTAGGGAACTACTACCTGTTGGTGTAGATAGACAGATGAGTATTGGTCTAAATGTGTGACAAGTATTTATTGCTGGAGAGCGAATGACTACCCCCTATTTGGTGCATATAAAAATACAAGCTCGGTAATTTACTTTAATATCACATATCATTTTAGGTATGTCACAAATCAGATAGTACAGGAAAACATATTCAACACCATATTCATAAATTCAAAACCCAACAGTAACAGCAGAGAAATTCCACAGTTACCAAAGCATCAACATTCAACTTCCAATAGCAATGTGAAGAAACAAATTTAACTCCTGACTTGAGACAGGCAGTCACCCATAAAATGCAACTGCTGGCTTTAAACCGGTCCTTTCAACGTTTGAAATTTTCTTCATTAACTACAGACTATAGTGTTTCCAAAATATATAGTCCTAACCACTCAAAACCCCAATTTAATTTTCTGCCAAAATTACAAAGAGACCTGGTAGGCCTTTAACCATTTAGTTCTTCTGACTTGTCAGTCAAGCGAGTTACGAGCAAAAGAAGAGAGTAGGTTTACATCGTTTTTTGTGATATTTATAAATCTGGAACGCTATAAACATACTCTACCTTTATCACTTTCACATGTCACGGGTGGCAAATTGCCAGTTCCCAATAAGGGCTGCAATACATGTACATGTGTAAGCTTTAACATGTTTAAGCACCAAGTATCACTTGAGGTTTAATGAGTTGCAATTTACAACACATTAGATACAACATGGAAAAAATATAACACATTAATGCGCTGTCTTGTCTAAGTATAAAATAGAATTACGCATATATTTTATATACATGCAGCGACAAAAGTAAAAATTACGGCATACACAATGTACACTACTAGAAAGGGTTGTCAAAATATTGCTTATCAATCAAGGAATTACTTAATGTGCATAGGATTTATTTGTTCAACTAAACAACTAGAACGTTTTAAAATAATGATGGGACCTTTTCAAACATGTTGTCTAATTATTATTATATGCAATGTTTGGCAGTAATCATCACACTGTACTGAGAAGCCTCCTTTGCAAGCTAGTGCATTAGAGAACCTCCATTCCAAGTTCAGTATAGGAAATCGTTACTCCATGGTTTTTTTTTTAATTGAACCTAAGAATAATTGTGCTGTCCCCACAGTGTGCCTCTAATTAGGATCTGTAAGACTTTTTTGACAAGTAAATGGTGTCTCCAAGTATATAATTAAAAGTTTTACCCAGTGTGGAAATGAAATTGAGAGTTAATGGTGAGTAAAATGGAAACATACAACTGCAACTACAAATATACAACTAAAATGTTAAGGGTCTGCAATGATGCTGTGTGTCACATGCTTTGAAGCGATCCATACTCAGAGAGGGGCAAATGGATCTGCATATTGAGACAAAAATAATTAATTTTATTTACAGCTTTTAGCGGAAAATATTTGTGGAAACAGTGTTAATGTATATGTAGTGCCACCTGTTTTTGGATTTCTGACATTCTAACACCAGGCCACTCTTACCAAAGGTTGCAGGCTCGATTCCCACTAGTTTCGAAAATGAAATATATGAACATGTGACAAATTTATATCATCCAGCAAACCCATCACCCCCATGGGGTCCAGTGGTAATGTTACAGCCATAAGGCAGCACCTGTGTTCTCTACATGTTCACAGGTTTAGTGTTTTTTATTTGAGGCATTTCACTCAAGTTTTAAATTCGTCCTTTTGGCGAAAAAATCCATTAAACCTAAATTAATATTCTCTTCTCACAGCGATTTTCATTTTATAGATCAGTTGCATGAGTGAAACAAGTTAAAAAAACAAACAAAACAAAACATGTAGCACAACAGCAAAATAAAGTCAGTCTACTGAATATGTCACAATTTGTGCTGAAGGTCAAGATTAAAGGACCAATGCAGTAATACAATATTTGCTAAAACCTTATCTGAAAGACAAATGATAATGTCATTTGCTAAAATGTTCATAAATTGTTCGCCTGGCTAAAACTGTCAAAATCTTCATATTTTGTACGTATAAAAACATCAGAGAGAGAGAGAGAGAGAGAGAGAGGGACAGACAGACAGACATACAGAGAGAGACAGAGACAGAGACAGAGAGAACCATAACCAATTTCAAATTTTTATTGCAGAATAATCCATCAAATGTAGGCCCCTGCTCAAGGCGATGCTATTGTTACCTGTTTAGGAGGTCCAGGGCCGGACATGGACACTGAACCACCATCCACATATACATTCGAAAATGGCATGACAGTTATCCAAGCAGGAAAATGCTGTTGTGACCAACTTGCCCCCCCCTACACACACACACACACACACACACACACACACACACACACAGCGGTGCAAACATGCATGTTCAGTGCTGAGGGCAGAGCTCTGCCCCATGGGCCTCAGTCACCAATGTGATGCATTCTTGCATATTCAGTGGACAAACCATTTTATATTCAACACAATGTGCCCCCCTTTTCCCTTTTACACAAGAATATATTCAGACAATTAACATGGCAAAAAATCCTCAAACTTGCTACATTTAGTGGCACTTCTACAACTTTTGTTCACTGTCCATTGACAGATGTCTCAAACCTACATGTGTAAGGTACAACTTTGTGTCTGTCTGCAATAGTTTGGAAGATATGGAGATTTTACAATTTTAATACCCAAGGTCCAAATTAGCTATAACCGTCGGCAGCTGCTAAAGCGCCATGGTCATTTCCCGGTGCACTTTGCGGCAGGTTCGGTCGTTTCAATATGGCAGCCGTATTGCGCCACAGTTAAATTTCAGGGAAATGACATCGCAAAGTTGATCGGTTTTTTTTTCCAACGTACGACGGAAGTATTTACAAGCTACAATGACAGTCTACAATTGCAAAGTTCCTGACTGTAAGCCAGACACAAAAAACTGGGTAAATTGGATAAATACCCCTGGATGCAAGGGGTAGCTTTCCATGGTTTTCTTTCAAGGAAACACAGAAACGACGGGAGTGGTTTAATGTGGTGAAAATACCAGAAGATTATGAGCCACCTGGCAAATTTGGCAGAATTTTTTCAAGACATTTTGTTGGGGGTAAAGGTCCGACACCAGAACACCCAGTGTCCACGTTATTTCCGTATAACAACTGGACGATTGCAGAAAAACAACTCATAACAAACCGATGGCAGAACCGTGTGAGACGGCCGAGGATCGAGTGACCTACCCAGCAACGGAGAAAGGCCAGTTGCCAAGTAGAGAGCGGGGGTGCGATCGCTGCGTTGCAGCGGTAGCTCACAGTACTAGCTAATTTGGGCCAAAGCTATTGCCCCTAATCTGCATAGTTTTAAACATCATGACTATTCCAAACCAGGTGCTTAATTTCACCGGTAGGTGAGTCACCTTTGCAAGTTTGGTGGTTGTCGGAATAACAGTGTCCGAGAAACACTCCGGACAAATTGGGTCGTGAAGAAGAAAGAAACAGCGAAAGAAAGAAGAAAGGAAAAAAAAGAATTCTTGGAAAACAAAATGTCTGGGTTTGCTCCCAGACCAAATAAAGAACCCAAGGAAAAACAATATGTCTGGGTTGGCACCCAGACATAATCATGTATTTCATAAAAGAGATAAAAAACAAAAAAAAACAACAAAAAACAAAAAAACAAAATCAAAAACAAAAAAAAAAAAAAAAAAAAAACCCCAAAAACTGTTCTGAAACCGTAAATTGGCATAGTTGCTGCTGCTTCAGAGCCGTTGAGACCGCAATCATTACAACAGGTTGAAATACAAATATTGAGACAAAGAACCATGTTGAATCAACAACATCGTCAATGTTTTGCCAATACTGAGCTGCACATAGAGCCAATGCCATAATCGGCTATTGCCAGTGAATTTAGAAAGAAGCACAGTGTCTTTTATTAACGATGCAAGACTTGTTACAGGGATACCTGAATCTCCATTTTTATGAACTAAGTAAGATCTATGACACGGAAACCCTGAATCCCCATTGCCATCAATCGTTACGGTAGAACATTAGATGCACACAACAATTCTACGCAACAGGAAGCACTGCTAGTGAATTCAGCCACAGAGAAAAGATACAGTAACGAACAATGAAGGGAAGAAAATACTTTGAACATGACATTGGTTTAGTGTAAATTCAGGTCTAAATTGATGTCATTCCATTGCAGGATACAAGTAATGTAGAATTTCCGGAGTTTTAGCAGAGAAAATTTAATTAGAACTAATGAGCTGGATGTTATGTACCACACATACGGGTTGGGAGCTGCGCATCAGGCGTAAAGTATCATATTGTGCAGCCAATAAAACATGCAACTTGTATGGAATTAGAAAACAAGAAACGGGACGAGTGATTAAAAAACAAATGACAGAGAGGATCGAGTTTGCATTAGCTGTCTTTATGAAACCGGCCAAAACTGGCTTGTGGTCAAATGTCGTCTGCTTCAATGTTTTTGGACCAATTTCCATAGCAGAACAGTTTGAATGAGAATCATAGGTGAGGCACAAACGATGCAAGGGAAAGCTGTGGACTCAGTCTTCACGCAGGGGGAAAAGAGTTATTATGACGAGAAGTATATATATATATATATCAGCCTTTACCACTTTCTCTTTTTAGAAAGCAACACAATTCATGAACCGGGTGATTTGATTCCAAAGCCCCTTGATGGAAGTTATTAAAACTCAGTGTGTTAAACAAGGCAATTGAGACAAAAAAGGATCGGAAATAACCTTCCTCTGCTAGGTTCCCAGGTACTGCATCAAATCATGTCAGTTACAAGAAGCCTGGCTAATACTCGACTTGGCATGCTAATTGGAGGAGGATAAATACTCGAGGCCAATACAGTGATTCAATCAGGGACGGTGGTTAGTGCTGGAACTGAGGATAACTGGCGTTTTTGCGGTTCCTTTGAGTAGGAATAACTAAATTGGAAAAATAACGATTGTTGTTTCGTTTGTTTCTTCAGAAAAGCGGTGCTTCATTTCAGTCAGTTACTGGCGGCGAAGATAACGTGCTTGCATCTTTTCTGTACTGTCGCCGTGCTAAATAAGCTCTTTATCTGTAACTTAGAGATTTGTTTAAATGGCATTCATCTGAGCTGCGAGAAGTTCGAAATGCTTCAACGGCACGTGTGGCAAATATGATCCATCCTATGTGACTGAAACCATGCATGGATATCAACCAAAGGGATGATATTTGTCGTGTAGCTCATTAACTATCTATGTCTAGCGTGTAAATATTGATGAGTTATACTTTATTAATTTCGTTGTCAAATAGTCGGCACATCTGGATAGTTTCCATTTCACAGATTTTTCATGTAATCAGTCAAAATTAATGAACCTGTCAATTTTCTTTGTTCAGTTTATACACGTTGAGATTAGTTGCAGGCTTTCATGTTACAAGCAATTTTCTAAAACTATTGTAGAAAACTATGAAATTTTGAAGCTTGTAGATTGTAGCTTCTTTCTTTTTCCTCTTCTTTGATTTTTTCAAAACTCTTCAAAATGTCATAGATTTTTGCTATAGATTTATAGAATTGTTTTACTCTTTCAAACACTCTTCCCAACGAACATTTTTAACGCATTTTATATTATCTATTTTTTATGTCGTCCTCCGTCTCTGTGTTGGCTACTTTATCAAAGGCTAGATAGACCGCTTGCCACAATTAAGGTGATCTTTTGTGATTGATTAATCAGAGCCTATGCGGCTTCTCCATACACTAGTCAAGTAAATATCCACCATAAACCTGACAGGCTGATAGCCAGAGCTGAAAAATTGGGTGGTGACTTTTTCTGTGTGCAGGCATGAAAGGATACCTAATTAAAACATAAATCGCCTGGAGTCGGAAATGATTTTTGAACAGCATCCGACAACTTAATATTAGGACTTATATCAAGATTATTGTTAACTGTACTAAACTGCACTACTGTACTAAAAAACCAATCATTATGTAATTTGCAGTACTGATTACCAAGATATAATTCACTCCCGTAGCCAGTATGTGTCGGGTTGTTCTTGATTAGGTTTGAATAAAGTGGAAATCCCAGGAAATAGGGGAAAGTGCGTTCATGAGGATTTGCGTGGTTTCCTGTTGATGGTGAAAGGATGTTAATTTTGTGAAGATGAGAAGTTAAACCAGATAAGCCCAGCAGAAACTGAGTATGGATAATACTAGAATTTTAATTTAAACATATTTATTTCAACTGGATCGCCCTATAGTACATCGAGATGTCACTAATCGAGGGGTTCTCCAAAACATAGAGTGACACACAAAATGTACATTACAAAACACACAGGACAAAACAAGAACAAAGTTACCCAATTAACAGAGAAGCTGTTCACATGCTTCAGATTTGTACCCTGCATACAAAAATCACAGTAGTAGTAGTCATCAAAATGCAAAACAAAGCAAAATAGTTAACTGCAGGTAGAATGTACACATATACGTCCCTGTTCACAATAATACGGACTAGCGGTAGGAAATTTCATAAAGGACACTTGGGGAGTAGAAATCTCCTATTGTATGAATAGCGAAGCGGAACAGCATCATCTGACAAAAGGGATATTTTTCATGTTAACGTTAAATTGGGACAGAGTAGCAGACTGCGCCATGTCAATAGGAGGACCATCCCAAAGTTGAATAGAGGAGAGGTGAAGGGATTGCCAAAGCTATTAGAGGTGTTTCTCATTTGTGTCCGACTGCCGCGACATCTCAGCTGAGGCACGATGTCCAGGAAAAGGTCCGAGCAATTTGTGGGGTCAGTCCATTTATTATTTTTAAAGAGAAATAATTTGAAGAACTGGCATCGTTTGGCTGAAGTTGGCCAGCGTAGTTCGTTAAGCACGAGATGACATGGTGTGCGTTTCAGGACAAACGCGAGCTGCTTAGTACTGTACTGAAGCGAATCAGCGATACTAAGAAGGTCGCAAATGTTTCTTTCTGGAGAAACGCTTGGATCTTTAATTGTTTTGAAAACGCAAATTTAATCAGCAACGAGTTTGATATCACACTCAGTATTGTCAGTTATGTCGTTTATGCAGCTAAGAATAGAAGATACTCCTCGATAGAACCCTGGGGGTACGTTTGCCTCCGTAGGTGTTACACAGGATGACTGACCACACATCGTTACTCTTCTAAATTAAAGCGACTAGATAGGCAACTGCGTTAGAATGCAGTAACGGACCATCAGTCCCCAGCTATCTCCACTTAAAAAGCACAAGTTCGTGTCAAACGCAATCAATTGCTTTACTGATATCGCGGCGGAACATTTGGTTTCCATTTTGTAGTTCAAGACCGTTTTAATAACATACATGTACGTCCAGAAATTCAAGGAGCCGAGACAGAGGGAGGGACATCTAGGGGTTCGCGCTATTTTGCGCTTTGTACTCTTTGCAAACGAACTTGTTGTTGTTGTTGTTGTTGTTGTTGTTGTTGTTGTTGTTGTTGTTGTTGTTGTAAATTTGATGTTTATATTAAGCACGTTCACAAAGACATTTCTCGTGCACATCTGCTGCATAATACTCCCGACTACAAAGTTTGTAAACACTGCCTCGGTACATTGTGGTAGTCACACTTTGCTGGCTTTGGCGGGAAGAATGTCTGTAGCGTAAAGTACAAGGATGTGGAATAAAATAGCAAAACGGTAATTTTTCGTATAACGGACCTCTAATTGGTTATGTAACCTAATTTTGCATGAACTTAATCTGCCTTCTCGCATATAGTATTAAGAGGTCCGCTTGGCGAAAGATAAAAGAATAATTTCGAGTATCTTACACACGTGAAGTGATGATTTTCATGAGAAAAATACAGAAATTTTACTTCAAAAACATAACCAGTGCATTTTAAAATGGATATTTACCTATGATCAGAGATAAAGAGACATTTTACCGCAGAACCTTGCACAACGCATGATGCCTCGATGTCTGGCCGCAAAATAGAATGGACCAACACAAAGGAAATGAGTTGTATTCAATTTGTTAGAATTGACCTAAGTCACTGGGTATTCGGATCTATTAAACTTCTTAAGGAACTCGGCTGGCCTACGCTTGCTAACAGACACAAATGCCTCAAGCTGATTCTCTTTTATAAAATGTGCCATAAACTGACTCCTGCACACCTGTCCAACATCTTACTCTCATCTTTTACTGGTCGGACTCTACGTCATCCTTCTTTTCTTTATACCTTCTACATACAGAACTCAGCGATATATTACTTTCTTCCTCCTGGATACTATCATTCTATGGAACAACCTGCCCTCTAACATCACAGATTCTATTTCTCTTCAAATATCCAACCCAGACTACAAGCTACTTTGCTTGCTGTTGATAATGTCTTTGACTTCTATTCTACTGGTGACCGTTTCTCCAACACCTGGCACACTCCAATGCGTCCAGGTTTCTCTAAGCTAAACTATGACCTTCACAAGTCAATAATATTCCGTATCCCGATTTTTCATGTTCCAACTCCACTGAAAACGTAAAACCTTTTTTTCCTTGTCCACTCTTCTACTCTCTCAAGAAAAATCTCTTAAATGCCACCATACCTATAATTACTCCCAATATTCACCCTACCGTAATAGTCCATATTGCCAGCGACCGTTCTCTTGAAATTTTCCGTTTTGGTAGCAGAGAATTATCGAATGCGTTAAATACGGAAATTTTTGAAGCTGTACAAAAGTATGTAGCCGATACTAGACGTTTTGTACATTAATTACTGTGTGTTCCATATGTTTGCCTGTGTCTTCCTGAGGGAGAAACACACATGGATATGTCAATGATATCACAAAAAGAGTAAAGGAGTGCCCATACTGCATTTTATGTATTATCGTTATGCTGTAAGAGTATTTAGGTGCCTTTGTCATTTATATATTTTGTGTATTGTGATACTGTTTTTTCACCTATGATTGTAGTGGTAACATATATTTTGCACTTTGACCTATGATTTTTCTGGCAACATATTTTATATTTTCAACTATGATTCATCTGGTAACTTTCTTATTACGTCCTGTGTGTTTTTGTGCATACATTGTGCATCTCTCTGTGTCTGGAGAGCCAACTTGTTAGTATCTTGATATACTGTTAGGCAATCCAGAAGAAATGAATATGCTTAAACTAAAAACTACTGTGTATTGCTTTATTTTTGCATATTTAAAGTTTCACTTTTTTATGTTTGACATTTCACCGCGGCAGTTTTAATTTCATTGATTATATTCAAATAACGTTAAAATACTATTTTATTGTGTTTATTTTCACGGTTTTGTATCATCAGTGAAATAATCAGAAAGAAGAATACAGCAATTATATCAATTACAGTACTTACGGAAAGTATGCTTGCCACCACTTATTGTGGAATCCTCTGGGGGCACGAAGGTTTTAAGGAAAAGCGAAACGTTTATAATTTTATGTGCTCTTTTAAACGCTGTAACTCCTTTATTTCTCATGCAATCTGAACAGGTTTCAGCTCTGCCCACCAAAAGGGTGCAACATTTATTCGATCGCGCGTGTCCGTTCGTCACTCCGTCTGTTCATTCGCTCGTAGGTTTAGCAACACAGTTATATGCACATATTTTGAATAGCTTCCTTAAGTTTTGGAATGTCAACTGAGCGATTTCTAGGTCCCTTTCTTGACTGATGGGTCGAGCTAGTGGACCATGTGATACAGGAGCCTCAAAGTTAAAAAAAAAAATGAAAGCTCTCTGGTGGGTCTCTTTTTCTAGGTATGCTTTTAAATTGGGTGGAAATATTATGGAGGCTAATATATCAAACTAGAATAATACAAGAGGCGCCACCAGTAAACGAACGAAAAAATGAACAGATAAACGTTTGGGCGGTATGTATAAAGTTCGTTATCTGCAGTAATGTTCAAGTTCGATATAGCGTTCATTTGGCCCATTTTCCACCTATTGACCACAAATATATGTTCAGACTTCAGGGATAATCATATCTAACATGTACATTTGGTTAGATGATAGGATCAGTGTAATTTGGAGAGTTTTGGTCCTTTTTATTGAACAAGGCCCCTTGAAAGACTTGGGAGATTCAAACAGTGTGACGGCAAGCAAGATTGACACTTTGTAAACATGTTGGTGAGACATAAATATAGCTTCATCGTCAAGTGAAGTGCTTGTGAGACCCACCCGCGATATTACTGACTATAATTTATGATTGGGTATTTTACAGGCATCTCTGTTGAATGGAGCTTTTCATAACAAAACAAAACAAAACAAAACAAAACAAAACAAAACAAACAAACAAAAACAAACAAACAAACAAACAAAAACCAAAAAAAACAAACAAACAAACAAACAAACAAACAAACAAAAAACAAAAACAAAAAAAACCCAATGCAAAACCCTAAAATCTCTAAATGACCTCAGTAAACATACGTGATTATCTATTGGCTCCATACATATGTTTGAAGACATTCTGTACTAACATCAGGCGAGTGGTATTTTGTAAGATCCATTTGCATATGCTAGCATCTGAGCTTGTTGCAATGGCATTGGCAGACCTCACTTGCTATTGGCAAAATCCATGCTACATATCTATTAGCTTTTTTTTGCAAGTATAACGGTCAAGTTTGTTTTGATCAAACACTATAGGTAGGTAACACACACACACACACACACACACACACATACACATACATACATACGTATATATATATATATATATATATATATATATATATATATATATATATATATATATATATATATATATATATACTGCATTAGTCTATAAGTAGCCAATCAGCTGTGTCTATTTGTACCACGTGCCTGCCCTGTAAATGTTATATTGGATCGTTATATTGGACAGCTCGAGGGAATCCACGTGCGCGCGTGACGTCATAACGCTAATGACGTTCACTGGGGCTTTTCCCTAGCTTCAGGCAGAATGTGTAGAATGTCAATGGGAAATAAATTTTGTGATTTAACTATAGAATGTTTCGGACTTCTACATTTATACAAGGAAAACATACAAATTGCAGAATATAACAGATGTTGGATGGCAGGTCGTCCAATATGAAGTTTACGGGACTCTGAAACGTTATATTGGGTTCGGCTTCGCCTCACCCAATATAACGTTTCACCGTCCCGTAAATTTCATATTGGACTCCCTGCCATCCAATATCTGTATAATATTCTGCACTAGTCTATTAGTAGCCAATCAGCTGTCTCTATTTGGACCACGTGCCTGTCCTGTAAATGTTATATTGGATCGTTGTATTGGACAGCTCGAGGGAATCCCCGTGCGCGCGTGACGTCATAACGCAAATGACGTTCACTGGGGCTTTTCCCTAGCTTCAGGCAAAATGTGTAGAATTTCAATGGGAAATAAATTTTGTAGTTTAACTATAGAGTCTTTCAGACTTCTATATTTGCCATGAAAAGGAGGGCATTCCTCTGATAACCAATTAAAATGCCTGAATCAGCGCTTTCTTCAGTTATAAGGGCAGATACAAAAATGCTGTCCTATATATAAGAAAAATCAGTAAAGGATGATCTGCCAATGTACCAAGTTTACTATTAAAAAAAAAAAGAAAAAAAGAAACAGTGCACGGCCGTGACAAATGATGTGAACGGATATCGTTTAAGTGGCCAAAAGTTGGTGGTTGGAATGTGACCTCGATACAAGGTCATAAGGTCACACCTAAACTTTTGACCCCGTATTTAAAACTGGTAAGATTTGCACAATTGTAGCAAATGTGGCCAAAATATACTTGTATTTTCTAATCTTTTTATGTCTTTGTGTTCTGTATATTCTTACCTCTTGCATTTGTAATTTCGTTTGTGTCTATTTTTATAGTTATAATTGCCATTATTATAATTGCTACCAAGCTTACTACCCCCCTTTTACCAGCGGTGTCATCAGACGATAATAACATGAATCACCCACAAGGGTACCATTCTTGATGTCACACTAACTGCTGGTAGAGCATGTTATCAGACTGAACAAATAGATTTGTCTGACAAATTGGCTTCAAGATAATTCTACGTGAAGTTACTGACGATGGTCAAATAAACCTGAGTTACACGTCATCCAAAACATGAAACGAAACCGAAACTTTACGAAGGCAAAGCAACAACATGTTAAGTTATCGACCCCTTTCGTCCAGTTTGTTCTGGAAAGTGTCAATGTCCTGGGTCTAGAAGTGAGTAATTTAATATGATTGAGCTGCAGTGGTCAGTGGCCACCTTTCCGATCATAAGGTTTTAATGGCTGACCGAATGGTTCACATTTTACCGCCGTAAACTTCAAAAGGATCTCCTAAAGCTGTAACTCAGCTGTTCTACTCACGTATCAGGATTTATTACATAATCGGCGTCATATTATATGGAACCTAGGGCCCTAATGAATCGAAATACTCCTGTTAAGGAGACACCTTCCTATTTCAAACGTCGATGTCCGCACCATAATTGTTATGCGAAGCAAAGAACAGCTAGCCTGGGGCCGTTTAGTGACGACAAAAACAACACGCAACAACTGAAACCGCGGTTTGAAACTGTCCATTCCAGTATCAAAACTTTTACATCACATCAGAGTGTGCTTTTGAAGTTCTACACGGCCCAATTTGTTACCCTTGAATACAAATTGTATGCTTTACATTTGCAACTTTATGGACACGCAATTGATTATAGTAAAATAAGGCGAAGACAAAAAATAAACTAGAACAGACTGATTTTCCAACAGAAAATCACATGTCTCCCTGTGGAACACTTCGGTCTGTGAATAAGCTACAGGTGATAACAAATTACATATGACCAAGTTTGCTTGAAAATTACAATCCTATTTTAGCTCTCACCTAGATACATTACTCTAGCAATTTTCATCAAGTTCTTCAAAACTTATTGCAGAGAAACCAATTTCACAAAAATGACCCTGTGACCTTGGAAATCCCAACCTTGGTCTTACCTTGATACATAATCCTTCCAAGTTTCATTAAATTCCATCCTGTTCTTCATGACTTATCGCATGGAAACCAGTTTCACATAAGTGACCCTGTGACCTTGAAAATTCGCTCAAGGTCATCCAAATACAATTCGTACCTAGGTCTTGCCTAGATACATAATCCTCCCAAGTTTCATCAAATTCCCTCCTGTTCTTCATGACGTATCGAACGGAAACCAATTTCACATAAGTGATCCTGTGACCTTCAGAATTCGCTCAAGGTCATTCAAATACAATCGCAACCTAGGTCTTGCCTAGATACATAATCCTACCAAGTTTCATCAAAATTCTGTCAAGTCGTACAAGACTTATCGCACGGAAACCAAGTGTTCAACAGCCTGAACAACAACAACAACAACAACAACAACAACAACAACAACAACAAGCGGAAGAAACAGGCACTAAAACAATATGCCCCCCCCGCTTCCATCGGGAGACATAATGAAAAAGAAACCATATACAACGTTAGAAACAGGCACTCTGTCGGATTGAAGCCATTAAGTACAAAATATAAACCGCAATGAATGAAACAGAACTATATCTAGAATAAGGTTAAGCGACAGCGGGGTGCTAGTTCTCCATACATGCTTTTTTGTATGTGTTTAACATTCTAATGGCAAAATTTAATTGGAGCTCACTCCTTTCCGCCTACCGTTTACCAGTGAACGTAGTCACATCGGTCACAGAGAATTCACGGGGAAAAAGAGCGTTTTATTGTCTTGTTAACTCTGTTTAATGCAATTACTTTCTGAGATAGTTTCCAGAGGAACGCAAGTTCCGTCCGCTGCTTCCAGCTTCCTGCCAATGGCGTGATACAAAGTGCACAAAATAAAGAAGAAGAAGAAGAAGAAGAAGAAGAAGAGGAAGAAGAAGAAGAAGAAGAAGAAGAAGAAGAAGAAGAAGAAGAAGAAGAAGAAGAAGAAGAAGAAGAAGAAGAAGAAGAAGAAGAAGAAGAAGAAGAAGAAGAAGAAGAAGAAGAAGAAGAAGAAGAAGAAGAAGAAGAAGAAGAAGAAGAAGAAGAAGAAAGAGCAGTTGATTTACAGGGGTTTGGCGGTGCTACCTGCCGATCTTTTGCTTGCATCCATATCTGGATAGAGTAACATTTGTTTTGTATCCCCTTCATGCATTAAATTTCTACGTGGGAAATTTTATACGACCGTCCAGCCAGCTGCTTCCGGGCAAATATCATCACTTCGAGCGCCCGGAATCCATTGCGGAAGAAGAGCAATGGATTTGCAGGGCTATGCCGGTGCTACCTGCCGGTCTTTTGCTTACATACATGGCACAATGTAGTTATGCTTTGTTTGTTATATCGGTCTAATACAATTGCTAACTGAAGCCAAATTTGATAAGAGCGCCGTATGTCAGCCTGTTGCTTCCCGGCCAATGTTGTCACATCAACTGAAGGAAGAACGAATTAGCAATATTGATTTACGGGTTCCACAATAGCCAATCTTTTGGCACCGAGGCACAACGAGGTGCCAATATTATTTTGCGTGTATGTCGTAGGTGGGGTCTTGTTTAAGACTTTACAGACGCCCCCCCCCCCATGACCCTAACCACGTACTAAATTACGGCTACGATATCAGTTTGCCCAATATACCGTTGCAATAGAAATCGTCGTGGGAATTTACACATTTCATCAAAAAGGAAATGGTGTGCACGATCTTGTGAAAATACCCCTGGGGATGCCTTCGACACCAGAATGCTCCATTGCATAATTGACAAAAATTCTCACACAGTACAATCAAGGTCTTAATTATGAAAGTGGTGAACACAAAAAATTACGAACCCTACCTTACGTTCAAACCAAAATTCAAAACATAGACATGTACTAGTATATAAAAAACAAATTAAGATTTCGAAACACTTAAAAATACCACCCAACACCGCATAAATGGTCATACGTTATACAACAAAACTATTCGTAACAAAAGGCCAAATGTAGACCATTTCTCAAACATGCATGTAAGGACATTAAAAATGAAACATATTGTATTAGGAGATGTTTTAAATTCGAAATTCTACAGAGACTTTATCAATATCTAAAAAACAAATATTAGCCCAGATCGCTTGGACGAGAAACACGTACTTGGATTCGTTGTAGGCATACATGACCCATATCTGATTTCAAAATTCGCCATTAAATAAGAGATTGCAGGGAAATCAATGGGCCACTTTGATTTTGTTTAGCATAGGTTTCATTTTTTTCGTATTTTTATTCCATCATACATTTATCTATATTTGTGTTAAATGGATTTCCTTTGCTGGTACTTTCACTCCGATATCTTTTTCAGTCTTTTTCTCCTCTTTTTCATGCTTTTCGACATATCATTTATTGTGTGCCATTGTTGCGCTTACCTTATGCGGTGTTTAACCACTGTTTATTTGTATTGTTTTGCATAATGGTATTTTGTTGTTTTGTATTGATGCAGCCAACAAAGTTCACCATTCAACCCCAGCGACATGCATTCAATAAAGGATGGCCAGTTTGACAGACAGGTCAAAGGTCAGCTTCAACAAACGACCTATTTGCTTTTCCACAATACAATATAGTGCCTTCGTATCTCTGCGGAAGTTGTGCATGTGCCTTCGCTTCTCAGCGTACATGAAAGAAAAGACTGTTAGTAAGAAGTGAGATAATAACATTATCGTGCCGTAATCCAGCTTAGGGGCTTGAACAGATGCAGTATTAGGTACTTTTTCCTCCAAGATATGTATGTAGACGTGTTTATTTCCAAAGGATCTGGATTGCCTAATAGCTGTATTGAATAGCTAATCGGGGGGTTCTCCAGACACATAGAATGCACAATAAATATACAAGGCACGCAAGACGATACAAATCAGTTTGCAAGTTGGAATACCAAAGAGATGTAACAATACGTAACAATTATTGGTTGACAAAACGTCTGGTCTGAGTAATATAAAAATGGTCATCTGGAAAAATATATATTTTTAATACATCTGAAAGTCTGGTACTACCAGGCAAAATTATTTATCGACAACTATCCCCGACACAGTTTATTAATAAGTTAGGATGTACATTAAGAGCAAGAACATTTGCAACAAACCTCAGGAGTGTAAGTCTAGGTTGTTCGAAAAGTAACCAAAACAGGAAAAAATGACGTGTACCTTCATTTAAGCAGTTACACAAACAAACAAACAGCAGAGGGCAGAATGTTGATATCAGATAAGTGGGAATTTGGTTTAGACCGCCCCATGCGAAGCAAGGTGTGCATATTTGCAAAGCAATCACCAAATGCAAAATGATTTGGAATTTCATGGCGAAAGAATAGTACTTTTGCAAGCTTTACTTTGAAGATTGGAAGTGTTGGGGAAAGCTTGAGATCTTCCGGTAAGTCGCTCCAAAGGTGAATGACGGACGGTAGAAGCAATGTAAAGTAATGACCAGTCCTGCATATGATTCTCTGTTGAGGTGGCCTGCGGAATAAGCGGTCAGACTGGGATAAGTTTGAATTGGGGGTTAATTCATTTAGGTAAGGGGGAAGCTTATTGAACAGTTTGTAGAAGAAAAATTATTTAAAAAAAAAAATTCTGAGTGTGCAGCAGTTACCAGCCAAATTCAGCCAGCAGTGACGTAAATTCCGTTGCACCAGGACATATTCCTACAAGTTCATACTGTTATCCTTCGATGAAATCAGATAGTTCTTGTGTGCAATGGTCGAAAAGGACACAACCGTTTTCACGGTTGGGACGGACCACAGACTGATACAATTTTGATACGATTTTCCAGGAAAGTTTAAACTTCAGCCATTTTAGAAGAGATAGACTTTAACTTGCTGCAGTGACAATATTATTAACATGTAAGTGCCACTTTGAAAGAAACTTGCTCATGTCATCAGGAGCTGTTGGGGAATTAGTTTTAAGCGAGGCAGTGACTTTGAGGAACATCATTTACATTCAATACAAAACGGTCTGGCCTGTCATTTGTACGATACGCAAAAGCAGTTGATGGGGGTGAGTTGTCATCTGTAAGTGTTCTGCACTAAATAGCAAAATATTGATTAAAAACCAGCTTTCTTAGTACTGGTAGAGATAATGTCATTTTCGATGAGGGGTGGCATGCTAGGGTGCAGTGTGCATCCTAATGTTGATTTCGACCAAAACCACCACTTCTTTACACCAATTTCTTTACAGTCTGGTTCGGACTAAAGTTTGGAAAAGTGCGTCTTGCAATTGATTGCCTTCTTGTTTGTCTTAACCGAAATATTCCGGCAGGACTTGTAAAGTTATTTGAGCTTTTCACTAACAGGTAAAAGGTTGCCTTTGTTTTTTTCAAAGATTTCTTATATCTTTTCCATGCTCGGCTCCGTCTACGTATTAACAGCTTGGTATGACCAGTACCCTAGGGTTTGTCCTGAGGACTGATAAGAACGTCTTTACAAAGAATGAATTCTTTTGCAGTGACAATAAACAAATGGGTTCAATAATCATGTACGTACTCGTCCACTGTGTTGGAAAGATCAAAACCGAAAAATGTCGATAGATCCAATGTATAGAATGCAAAGTAGCCTGACCTCCCCCCCCCCCCCAGTACTTCGTCTCGGAAAGTGTCTAGGCATAAGCCCTGAAGGCTTGTAACTTATATTTTGCATGTTGTATTTTTCAGAACAAGAGGACTGTCACAGTCCTGTGCTCAGCTGACCTTACATGCAGCATACTGTAGTGGTCCTGTGAACTTTAGAATGATAAAAAGGTCTCCTTTGTTTGAGAACATTATCACTTTTGCTAACATGAACATATCCTCTTCCCACTTTTCTGAATTTTACTACCTGGTAGAATACTACCCAAGCTACGTCCCTATGAAGTTTGTAGTGAATCTTGCTGAAGAGCTGCCACTGAAAGAGTTAAATCATACATTTGATGTTCCCAAGTTTCCGACAAAGGATATAGTGACTTAAAATAGAAGACAAAGATACAATGAAGAAGATGCTTGAGTGAGTTTCACGAGATAAATATGTCAGCCTAGGGGTCTTATAAGAGGTGGTATCAGACATACAGCCTGCGTGTATTGCAAGGTTTAGAGAACAGAAAGTTTTATATAATTATGTCATAAAATATGTGGGTGCCAAGCCCATGACACTGTACCAACATAACTAAAGAAACTTAGGTCGTGCTGATTATACTGATGGCTTCATGCATCGCATTTCACATTTTAACTCTTTCAGTTACCAGGTAAAGACGTCTGGCATTTCTTCTTCGTTTGTCCTTATTATGCTGTTCCTCGTGATCGCCTTCATAGAATATTAACAACCCATACACCTTTCGGCCTTAGAACCGTTTTATATGGCGTTTCTTGAAATTAATAAGGACAAACGTTTTCAAACCGGTGTTGTCACATGATGAATTGATTTACAATCAATCCTGCTTTTTTAAAAATTATACTACATAATTATGAATCCTCAATTGGATGGATGTCAAATAGTAATTTCTATGCTTCTCCAAAATCACCCCTACTATCTGTCTTGTGATTTGTGGTGTCTTTCTTTACTTTGTTGATCCGGAGCGGTGCTCTTCCTTTTGGCAGTGCCTTTTTAACTGCCAGCCGTTTAGGGCTTCACTCTGGACCCATGACGTCTCGTTTGTCCTGTGATATTATCTTCTACTGACAAGAAGGGTCAAAAAAGGGCCTTGCCCTTCTCCCCAATTGCTTTCTCATTTGAATAAAAAATGTTTAAACCAACTTTTTCAGTGCCAAGTCATGGCTGAGTCAACAACAGAGGAAAGCTGTTGACTCCGACCATTCTGAATGTCTCTCCCACTATAGGTCGGGGAGTACTTTAATGAAAGGTCAGATGACCAAGGATAGGAGCCTGGTCTCCTTGTTTCAATTCAGAGCATATGGAGTTTTGTTGAAATAGAAAACGAAAGAGTAAACGCAGAGTGGAATCCACTGCATTTAGAAGGGGAGGAAATTGAGATGGTTCATAAAGGATGACCCGTCCTACTGATGCATCATAAAACATATATGCAGTATTTGCCCATAGCTGTACTTCTTATATATTAACTTGTATATAACAAAAATTGTCAGTCTGTGGAAATGTCCAGCTGTGTCAATGTACAAATCACGTCTGCTATAACGTCACTCTTGGATCTCAGGCAAACTTTTGGAAGTTGTCTCAGTGGCTCAGAGGGCAGGACGAGTCAATGATGGTGCCAAAGGCCAAGGGTTCACTGTCCACAGGAGGCCGACAAATTTACCGTATTTTTCATTGTTGGAATTGTTTGTGCAGTATGATATAATTCAAAGCAAATTAATTTCATTTAATACAATTAAATTTAATGTAGGTGAATACTGCATGCGATGGGCATTCATATTCAATTGCAATACATAGCTTGTGTATTTATTCTTTTTTGGGGGGAGAAACTTGCTGCAGCTGAAGAGAACCAGGAAAAGATTGTGAAGATTATTTGCCCAGTATACATACCACCAGACACATGCCAGCCTCAGGAGGGCATGTTCCATGTTAATGGCCCGCTTGTATCCTGTGGTACAATTAGAAAATGAACATGCACACTGCTGACTTTGATTTACGGTTAATCAATAGTTGGATTGTTTTCCCTTTCTGGTTAAATGCAAATACATGACAAACGTATGTTTCATAAAAATATTCTATAGCGAATGTAGACGAGCAAGATGTATTTAAATATTACACATGGCATAAACATTGCATGAACCCTAATTTTGTGGCTGATTCTACGGTCACAACTGACTAAGATGCACATTTGTAGCCTCTTGAGTTCAAGCTCGACCACAATATTTGGATAATTAAGAGACAATTTCGTGAGTTTTCCAAATCAGACAAAATCAATTAATCAAAATTTGCTCCAGCACTTTCAACAGACAATAACCACAAAGCAAACCTGAAAACATAATTTTATCTCCAAAACGATACCGTGGCACTTTTGCAGATGAATAAACATAAGTTTTATAAAGTGTGGCATTGCAATAACGCAAAGTAAATATGATACTGTAGCTGGAGTGGCGAAAGATTGCCATCCATCGATCTCTGAACGGGAGGATCGCAATCATCCGTTACCAGACTACATCACAAAATGACCATAAGCTTGCGGAACACTTTGGAAATGGTTTTTTGCAAATTTGTAAGAATCTGATCGTCTTTCTCCTGTTTAACATGAGCTCCCCACCCATCTGTATAAATCAACACTCACCAAATTGATACAGTACTGAATGCATTTCTGTATATATGTTTAAAGTTAATAGCGATAATCGGACAATCGACCTACTTCTCTTCCACATCAACGGGGCTAAATCAGCCATTCATCAAGACTTTTGACTGCTTTGTCAACCTTCCAATCTCTGGCTCAAAAGATGCGTGATTTTTTTTCACACAGTCTTATGGTGAAAGACCAAGACTCTAAAGACAACAGTACGGAATAGTTTAATGCTACTAGTCTTCGGCGGGTGCATTTCGTGTGATAGAAAAGTATTTTTTTTGGAGAAAAATAGGTCTAATTTGCCTGTCTATGGATTCAATACACCAGCATTCATAAATTGTTTCTTTGAGCAAGCTTTCCTAGTCTCGCAACCTTTTGGGGCAAATGTTCCGTTATATTTGGCACTTTAATTTTCGCATCCTTGACATGCAATTATGTTGTCCAATTTGCCTCAACAGGAATCAAGACATCACTCAATCTATTAAATTATGATGAAACTTTTGTCCGTCGTTTTTAAGATGACAAGAGCTAGAAAACACGAAATACACATCGGATGAAAAATGTCAATGGAGCAATGGACTCTCCGCCATTAAAGCTGGTCACGTGAACTCCTTCAATGTCAAGTTTTCGCTGATTCAGCTGTTTTTTTTTACACATTGGCCCCCAAATGCCAAATACTCTGGTAACCCTGTAGTGCTAGAGGTAGGAAAACCACAAAATATTCACTTCGGGGAACAAAGAGCAATAAGTTTGGGCACATAAATATGTCACAATTTTTGAATCAAAATTAACTTGTCAGTAAAGAGGTGATGAATGACTGATAATTGATAAAATTTATAGATACATGTATCAAAGTTAGAAACATTTTTATAGAAAATACCAAGAGGCAACTCCAACACAAGCGAATGCTGGGCAATTTAGCATTAGGGGCATGTGAGCGCAGTACGCTTTGGTCACGGTGCTCCCAAATGCCGGATTCACCGCACTAAATTAGGTTTTAGAATAGTCCACTTGAATAACTGAAGCCCATGAATTAAATAAAGGTGCCTTACCGGTATTTACACCGACTGATAATGAAAGTTTTTCAGAATCAATTACATAAGGGTACCTTCCGGGATTTCAGCCAATAAGAACACAGCTGTGCAACGTGCAGATTGTTAATCTAGTTGGCGTGCCCTCTTCCCTTGTGAGCAGCCGTACAGCTAAGCATATGTTGTTCGAATTTAGAGGGAACCAGTGTGTTATTTTGGGCGACGTCTAGCAGACGATTGGTACATCCGCTGTCCGTCAATATATATTTTTTTCATGTATGTGGACCACAGAAGAACTGCGTAGACCGCAACAAAGAGAAAGATCTGGCGGCAACAACGGACTCGAGGCCAAACTGATAGGACCATATTTTTTGTAAAATGAACAAGTTGGTATATGTCTGCATGATCATGTCCTCGTAATAAAATAAAGAAGGTCTACAGCACAGAGTTGAACTTGATTACCCCCCCCCCCATAATACAAAAAAAATAATAATGATAATAATAATAATAATAATAATAATAATAATAATAATAATAATAATAATAATAATAATAATAATAATAATAATAATAATAATAATAATAATAATAATAATAATAATAATAATTCAGAAACAGAAAACAGAACTTTCATTTAAAGGGCAAGTTGCTTGCCGCACATGTTTACGTACACTTACAAAAGGGTCATTGACTAATCTTTCGTCATCGAATATATGCCTGACTGTAACACTGAGCACTCATGGAATGACAGCGACCGGTCGTGCCAAGTATCTCCTACTGCACCTCTCTTTCAATAAAACTATCATGACATTTTCTCCAAATATGGTTAAATTTCGTCCTTTACTGGACCAAAGGTGTTGCTAAGTCTCATTTTGACTTCTTCAAGGTATGGATGTAATCAGGGGCTATACGCCACTTATTCTATCTATTGATTCCAATGCTAAAATGGTACCTTTGTTTTAAGAGTGGAACATGCACGCGACAATTATATGACAAATAAAGATACATCGAATTGCAGAATCACATACATTAACTGATGTGCACAGAAGCAGCGGAAGAAAACACCAATCCCCTGATGGCATTGATTTGTAAAGAAATCAGCTTCAGGGCGCAAAACTGTGGATTTAGTTGTGCTTATATGGAAAATAAAAAAAGCACAGGGCTTTATACGGGGAAACACTAATTCAGCCAATTAAGCTTGGGTGTACTTTCAGCCACAGCTGTAGACTGATTGGATGATGTGATGTGAAAATAGGCAAACAGAGAATAGGCCGAATAATGACCGCAATTTTACCGAGACTGATGTATTTTAAGTTGGATGTCTGTCAACTATCAATGGTTGCTGGCTAGCTCACAAAGTAAGAGGGCTATCTGATGATCGCTGCCAGGAACCAAAATCACATATAATGGAACTGTCAACTTGTGAGAGAAATAGGCAAAACTAGTAGATATATGTCCATCGAATCATGTCACTTGGCAAAAGTAGAAAAATGCACATCTACGGAATGAAGGCTCAGGAAACGAAATGTTGAACCGATAATTATCAAAAGTCCACTAGGCCAACTTACTTTCATATTGTCGCACACTACTTCAGGAAGCAATGTTTCCCAGAGGCAATATGGGGGCACTCATATTTTAGTAGCATAGAATTATGGCGTAAGCAAAGATTATCTATTAGTCACTTTCAGACTAATTGTACTGATTCAAGAATATGGATGGATATTCAAGGTGAGTGTGAAAAAATATCGTGCCTGCCTGGTTACCTTCGTGACCATACAAGAATGGAGATACTTTTTAAATATAACATTGTCATTCAATAATTAAAAAAATATATATTTGCAATTTCAGTAGGGGTGGCTTTTATGAAGTGATACTTTTCAGTTATTTCTGAATTGTCATGTGGACAATATCATGTTGCTGGGAACGTCTCAGACAGATTGGTTTCGTCAGACAAAGGTCGTCGTGCTCTCATTGACTTAAGTCTGAGATCCTTAAAATATCATTACCAGGGGAGCTCAGTGGCCCAGGGGTAAAACGCTGGAGTCCAATTCCTTCGCGGGTTGAAATTTCGTATTGGGGTTCAGATTGCATGTAGCACGTGCTGAGCTCCGTAGCTTTTCTCAGGATTCTCCTGTTTCCTCCTACAATTAGTTCCAGAAAATTGGCGTAAGATCGGCCAGTTGAACCCTGTGGAAGAAAAGTTTTTGACAAAAGAGGCAATCCAGGAAAAAATAATTTCAAGTGTTAGGAATACAATTGCCTAAATTGAGACAAATAACAATGCCGCTTCATATCAACTTCAACTAGCACGCATGCCAGCACGATCAAGTAAAAATATTGTAAAGTATAATAAAACAGACCAATAGTTAAAAGTGAAGAAACTTCTACCTAAGTAGCCATTTCCAAAATAGCAAGTTGTTGGAGAAAACAGCCTGTATAAATATTCATCAATGCGAAAAGCTACAGGAAGAAGTGCTCTTTTCTCCAAAGGAGTGTATTTTTTTATCAAAGACGGGCTCTATCTGCGCGACGAAATACATTTCATATTTATATTATCTTTAAAATGCTAAGATATCAAGACAACTTCTGAAAATGCATCTGCAATATTAACCAAAACTGTTTAATTCGGCAACTTATGCTTTTTGTGAAATTACGCGATCGTACATATAAAATTAAGATATATATATATATATATATGGTTTTTGGTCAAAATTTATTCATTTTCCATAATATTTGACAGAACATTGTTGATAATTTTATCATATCATTTTGCTCAACTTTTGCGAAAAAAGTAATGAAGAAGCCAAAAGGCGTCCACAGAAGCTCACTTTGGCAATAAGGATAAAGTTACCAGTTTATCTATACGTCACTAAATGTGCCTAGTTTGCTGGACTCCAATAGTCCATGAATGAAGTTTCAACTAATGAAACAGTGTATGTTGACCCGGTACGTGTAAGAATTGCCGTTAGATCGTGACTTCATTTTTGTATGGCATGGAAAATAAAATAACAGAATTTCCTGGGAAATTTTAAAAATATTAAAGCCTTCCTTTAAATATTGAAGTGATGGCACTTTTTTTTATAGATATGTATGTATGTATGTATGTATGTATGTATGTATGTATGTATCTATCTATCTATCTATCTATCTATCTATCTATCTATATATATATATATATATATATATATATATATATATATATATATATATATATATATATATATATATATATATATACATACATTTAGAGGCACCCAATTCAATATCCTTAAACCATGCGGTTGAAAATATGTAATGAAATATCAGTGCGACAACAATAAATGTGCAGTGACATTTAAATAACGTGAATCAGGCAAGTTGATTTTCGAAGCCAAGTACCCCAGTGATTTTTCGACCTCATCCAAAGTTCTTTAGACTTTTAGCTGAATAATTACAGTACTCTATCATCCGCCTTTTATATTTATTGTCTCGGTACTGAACCGGTAGTCTCAAATTTAAAAAAAAAAAATAGCTGAATGAACGAATAAATTTTGTTGCTTTCCGCTCGTTCCTGCAAAAATGAGTGATATAAGTTTAAGGCATCATAGTATTGCTGCTATCAGGATAGGCATTTTTAAGTGTTAAGGTGTTACTAACGGCCATCTGGAAGGCATGGCAGATATAGAAGACTTAAACAAGTTCGAGTAATCAGGCTCAGCTGGAATGTTTATAGTAGGTCTCCGTCCAAGTGACTTGGAGAACCTTTTCTACCTTGTACGACTTCCTCCTTCATGAACCATATGTCATCTATAGCACAACCTACTTGCAAAAATATCAACTCAGATCACATGGAAAAAACACGAGTGGACAATATGTCGCCGAATGATATTCCCTGTGTCGGCTGAACATAGAAATGTACAGGTTGGCGGACTCGAGTTAGTCTATCTAGATTCACATCATGTACTTCGGCCTTGGACGTCCACTTCCGAAAGTTTACATGCAGCGGAAGGGTGTGAGGTGACATTGGTTCCGGGATGTTCCGGACCTTAACTCTCTCATGGCCATTTCGACTAACTTCGATGTGCTCAGAATTGATATAGCGATACCATATTCATTGTTCACTGACCATTAATGTTAACTGCCGGCGTGTCTGCATTAGAAACGACCGCAAGAATGGCCACGCCAACAGCTTTCCTCCGCGTGGTTTGGGAGAATGCACCCAAAGCAAGCCGAGGAAAGCTGTTCACTCCGTCAAAATGTGACACTGAAAGCCGCGGGTCACAAGGTGATGAAATATTCCGTCTGCTGATTCCGCTGGTACCGATGGCGTGATGTACCTATACTTACTTTGAGCTCCAAATTGGCTAAAACATATTTTACATTTGATTGATCTTGTAATGTTATTGACAATTATGCTTGTACGTTTTTCTTCTATGTCAATATTTCTGCCAACTTGGTAATACAATTTAGCATTAATAGCTCCATTGTATGACGTCTAGCACTGACCATGAATGTTTCCACGGAAGAGTACTTGCTTCCTCGCTGTGATTTAAACATAATCTTTAGTGTTTTGCCGTCCCGAAAATAAGGTAATTTCATATTACGTCAACCCAGCCTTTCAATATTTACTTAAACGGTTTTTAACGTGATGTTTACTCCTGATTGAAGCCACATGTCGCTTTGGAGATAAGCAACTAACAGTAGGGATTATCACATTCCGGGGCTCACGGTGTGCTTTCAGCTTTCACAACACGCCAATGAAGGCTTGTGCATGTACTCCGTAATTAATATCCAGAGTTTCACAAACAATGTCATACATCCGGTTAAGTAATTTTATGAATGTAAACATCAATCGGATGAACTGAATATGCGTTCAATTCGCAGCATATGATTGACGTGAAATGGATTAGGTTTTAGTGCTTTAGCAAACTGGCTTAGCACAGGTACTAACTGTCCCTGCATTAATATGTTAAGTTACATCTGGCGTTGACTTTATGTTTGATACCTATGTAGACGCTAGACGTGAGAAAGCTCAAAATGGAAAGGCCAACTAAAATCAAAACAGCAAGTTGTAAATTGTATGCAAACTGTAAGGAGATGAACACACAGTCTGCCAGTCCATAGGGGCCACTTCGAATTTTCTATTCTGAGTCATGCATTATGCCTATGTACGCCCACTTTTCTATCGGAGATATATCCTGTGGATATATATATATATATATGTATATATATATATATATATATATATATATATATATATATATATATATATATATATATATATATATATATATATATATATATATATATATATATATATATATATATATATATATAATGGGTCGGTGTAAAGAAATAACTGCAGGTTTGTAAACGTTTGCCCTGCCGGAAAGGTTTCAGGAAATTTTTATTCACTTTTCAAATTTCTCAACTGTACAAACCTTCGACGATTACTGTGTTTATGATTACCAAGTTATGAGTATTATTTATATGACGTCATGATGCTAATATTGATCGTGAGATGAGACATCACAGTGAATATGTATGTGTACAGACAACGGATTTGAATTAACTCATTCCACCCTGATAGAAGACTGAGTCAACAGCTTTCCTTGGCGCGCTCTGGGCGCATTGCGCCCAGAGTGCGCCAAGGAAAGCTGTTGACCATGGGCATATAATTTGGAATGATCTTCCATGCAAGTTTCATCCAAAATATTGAAAAAATAATCCCTAAATTAGTAAAATACAATTAGCAGACGACATTTAGATATTAGCGGGAAAAAGCGTCATCAGGGTGGAATGAGTTAACAGGCTGCACTGGCACAATACAGGACAGCAAAGCTCATTGTACTTGTGTTGTAAAGGATTGGATTAGTACTCGCCCCCTCACATTCTGCCTCGCATGTACCTTTTGTGGTTTTTAGAAACTTTTGTCTTCACATTTTGATTTCCGTCACACTGTGCCATGAATTCAGACGTCTGCGTTGTCTTAATGATTACTGCGCTGTATGTGCAGACAACAAGGGTGAATTCGTATAGTATTTCCCATTCGATGCAAAAGAGGTGGCTAATTTAAGTTGCTTTTTTGATTACCGGTAATTATCATTATCAATAAGGGATCCGATTTTGAATGCTGCTGAGAAAAACTAAAGGTCGAGAGCACTCAGCGACGTTTGCAGTTCCCCTTCCAATTTTGATAGGAGACAAGGAATATGTTGTAGTATAAGCGTAATGCATGTCACACTACCTCCCCATACACTTAATTATAGAATAAATAGGACAAACCTCATGCACTTGTCTCCGGTGTGTTGTACAGGGTACTGGCAGCAAAAACATGTTTGATAAAGAGCTCGTGTTTTACGTCGCTCCTCGCACGGTGGGCAGAGGCATGGCAAAAGAATAAAGTCTACAGAGAATTTGCACGACCTCCTCATATAATTTGTTTCCAATAATTCTGAAAGCCCATATTCAAAAGTGATGTGTGTGTATTGTTGTTCCTTGTATCAAAGTCCCTTTCATCTGATCTATACAATGTTTGTAAAGAAAATTAAAACTTCGATGATTTTGGAAAGTATGTTTCTCACCAATTTTGTGGAGAATAAATAACTTGCTTCTCTAATATACCTTTGTCTTATTCGCTTACCAAATGTGATCACTAGCTGGCCTTTTCTGTCATTTGTTCATCTTAAACGACTTTTTTTATAGATTGATAATTATGAATAGTTATGCAGTTTAACAGAACTAGTATAAGTATGAACGTGCAAGCAGGTGAATGTGCTTGTACCCTTCTCCGCTCATCAAATCATCTTCAAACTTGGTCGTTCTTATGGAATGCTTAAAGTGTTCTTTGATCCAGCTCGATTAGGTGCCTCCAAATTTCTCAGAATTACCAATAGCCACCAAAAGGCGTTTGTTTGCTTAAATGAGGTATCAGCACACTCGTTCTATTCCTATGCATTTTAGCCAGCGTATATATTTTCCCCGTCTTTAAGACCGGTGAGTTGGCTCTAAGATGAAGAATCGATAGAAATGTATTTTGGTTTGGCATTTTGCCAAATATGTTTACTAAGTGGCGTTGCCACGGTGTCTTGGGTGATTTTGAAGTTACAAAAGATTCCGTCGGGATCATGAAAAGCGCATGTTACATAGTACACAGCGGTAAAATTATATCATTCTCAAGTGAAATGTGTCTCCCACATCCACCTTGGTCGCCACTGGAGTGGGACAACAGATAGGCCATGCAAATATATCCTATTCCTATTGTCTTCATACAATATTTAAGAGCAAGCACATGCAACGTTTCGAATTTCCGCGGACCTTGATATCGAATATTGTTTATCTTACTCATAATGGTAATGAAAAAGTGGTAGTCAGAGACAGGGCAAGATGTCAGTGTTGCGTTTCAGAAAAATCCCAATTTTCCTTCCTCCCTGACATCAGTAATAGCCACCTGGTGGTCAAATGTCTGCTTCAACGGCGACGAAAACGGGTTCAAAATTTTCGAAGAGATCTATCAGGATGTCAAGGTCAGCAAGTTTACTTGCTAAGGAAAGTTGTTGACTCAGTTCAAGGGTGCAAAGGTATAATTGCTGTTCAAGTTAGATGAATCGAAGAGCGCGAAATACTATTGCCGTTGTATTGTGTTGTATCTGGTAACAAATGTTGCTTTCTAAGTTTGCAAAAAAAACCCTAGTTGGCTTTACCACCTCTGACCACTTTTAGGCAAAACACACGCAAATTTATCCTGGTAGACACATTAAACGTCGGACAGCATGGAGACGAGGATAATCGTGTATATAGTCACGATTGTTATCTGCAAGACTCTCTGTCTCCACGTGGTTTGAACTGTCCCATTGTATTTTTATGTGGGCAAGGTCCTGGTAATGAAAAAAAATGCTGATGTGCTTCGTGTAATAAATTGACATCGCCATTTTGTGCCCTTTAAGTGATCTCAGACACAATGTGATAAATATCAAATGCTATGTTCGAAGGGAAGTTATAAATGTAGCTGCACTTTATGTGCATAGTGGACTCACAAAAAAGAGAAAAGTGCGTTTTAATCTCCACGTATCAATTACTCAAATTTAAGTTAATTGAGGATACATGTCTTCAGCAGCAACATGGTATACGGTACGCAATTGTCAAACCACCAACTAGTGGAACATGTAACGGTAATTTAGATCACAACAGATAATGAGTGGTGAAATTTATAATTCTGATATATATATATATACATATATATATATATATATATATATATATATATATATATATATATGTCAAGAGGATTAGCTAGAGAGAGAGAGAGAGAGAGAGAGAGAGAGAGAGAGAGAGAGTGTCAGGGTTGATTAGGGCGCAACATATGAGTGGTGCAATTTATGATTGAGATGATCAATATATATATATGTATATATATATATACCTATACATATAAATATAGGTATATATATATATATACACACCTCTTAGCCATGATTTGTTCCTGTAAAGTCAATGCATAACACCTGAGATTGTACTCTTTCTAACTGTTTCAGTGCCAATTGCAACTAAAGTCGAAGTAGTTAACACGAACTGCGCTCAATTATAATAAGGGTATCAAATTCACATTTCTTGTAAAAATATTGATTTAAGTACCAGCAGACCTGTAATTAAATAGAATATAATATTAATGGTCAACAGGCGCACTGTGGACGCAATAAGCCCAAGGCGCGCCGAGGAAGGATGTTGATCAGTGCAGAATTTGGCTCTGAAAGAGTTATAATAATTTGCACATCCAAGTAGTGCTGGCTGTCAGATCATTATGCTTCGGTCCAGATACTAGTGTAATAATTTCCCTGTGTCTTTACTGTCTGAATAAAATAAAATTTCAGGCTAGCTAGATTAAACGTCTTATGCGTTTCTCTTCTTGTCGGATTGCATTGCAGGACACTGCTTTGCTTAGCCTGCTGGTGGCATAACATGTAATTTCCCCAACTCTTTGAAATAAAACAAATTTTTAGTTGTCAGAGAATCATAAAACATGCCCACAGCTTATCCTGGAGGTAACCAAATGCTGAAACCCCGCATGGGCTGTTATTCTATCTTCTCAGAGTATAATTTAAATATATAGAAAATGATGCCAGGTATCGCACAGTCGGTCGAAATGCCTTTACTGTTTCCGACTTTCTTCAGAGCTATACATACGGTGGAGATGATGCGGTTTCCATGTTGGTTGAAACCTTTTATATTTCGTGGGAAAAAATAAAAGTGAAGAGTAAGCAAAATCTATAATTACAAAACCTCTCAAAAAGGAACATTTGCGTCATTTCAGTAACGGTCGGATCAATAGTTCGTTGCTCGCCATACGTCAAGTACATTAGAAGCCATACATTCAGATTACAGTCTACTCTCAAAGGTCTAACCAGTTTCGTCAATGTCAAATATCCTTCCATGTAAAACTCATTGTCATATCTGTGTGTAAATGGAGTGACTGGCGGTGAATACCAAGATGACATGCATTGTGAGAGCCTGGCAATTGTTCGACCAAAACCTACCCACGTCGAACCAGTCCTCCCCAGATACTGATAATTACGAACGTTTCGGGCTTGATTTTTTTACTCTGTTAACTACTCAGTAAGCAAAGCATGTAAAACCCATCTGCGTCTCTCTTTCCGTCTGTTAGACTTTTTTTAACCTTTTCATTTTCTCAGAAGTCATTTCATGGAGTGTGTCGGTTTTGCACAGCGATGTTCCCCATGTTATACCTACCATGTTTGTAAAAGAGATTCTAATGCATTGATGTTTCTGTTTTTTATGAATTTTAAATTGAAAAACAAATTTTTTGTCTTCCTAACACCCACTTGCCCAATTACCTCAGCGTTCCATGCAGGGTCACTTAGTTGACAACTTTGCTGCCAGGTGGCGCTGCGATTTTTCTAAACGAGGTTTTGTTTGATAAGGTCATTTTGGACTCTAGAACAACTTACCAAATTGCATGAATATTCTGACTAAAGTCAGTAGAAATTTGCGAAAATGAGCAGGATATATGCATGTTAAATACGTAAATCTACACAATATTAAATTTAGGGACCATATCTTTGTAAGTAGCTGCAACTGTACATGCACAAAGCAATACAGTACAAAAATGGCTCCATTGTCAAATCATTTATATGGAGTACTTTAATTTTGCACACAGAAGTTTCGTGGGTGGGCTTCAAACATTTTTGTAAAAGATGTGATGATTCAGTACTTTTTGTAGTTTCCTGTAATTAAAAAAAACAAGCTGATCTTATTATTAACATGTGAACGGCTAGCACCGCAAAAAGCGAGGGCAGCTTTAATCCTCAACGTTGCCAATTGTAATTAACAAATATATGTTGCATTCTTCGTTGGCCTGAAGCAAGAGGTCGGACTAAAGCTGCTACAAAATTTGTCCAGAGAAAGTAAATGTATTGAGGAGATACATATTGCTAAGTCACCTATGGATGCAAGCGAAAGACAGGTAACGTCAATAAACTTCCGTAAATCAATTGCTCTTTTTTTTTTCTTTTCAATCTTTGCAGTGGATGTGATGGAAAACAGCTAGCCGGACGTGCACTCCAGTGAAATTTGTCATTCGGAATTAACTGTATTACAGACACAAAGTAAAATGGACAACCAGCACCTCGCTGTCGTTTGGTGATTAATATTTAGCAATGGACGTAAGCAAAAGACCGACTAACTACGCCGGTTAACCCCCGTAAATCAGTTTTTTCCCTCTTATTCCCTTTCCTCCCTGCGTACACTCGGCATTCTATGCGACATTCGCCCCAGCAAGCAGCAGGGTATCACCGCAAGTAGTCCTCCCCAAAAGGTATAATAATAACAGACCATGAATATAAAGTGTAAAAAAGTTTTCTTTTAAAAAGAAACCATGTGCTAGTTTGGAAAGGAATAATGATCAGAAAGTCCCGCAAAATCCCCAAATAATTGGTTATGGCCTTCCTGGTAGATTCAGTCAGCAGATATCACTGCATAATGAAAAAGAGAAGAGAATGAACATAATGTTTTAAAAATCCAACGTTATGCTACAGTAAGGAACAAATGGTAATAAGTATATTAGCATTTGTAATCATGTTATCATGACAATGTAAGCCAATCCTGTCGAGACATATGTCACATTTTAATGCATACTTGTATTTTATGAAAAGAAATAACACTTTTATTACGAGTATAATTTTACATATAATGTTTTGTCCTATTGTGCAAGATTAATGTAGACACATCTTTGGTCTAAACGTATTTTTATTTCTAACAAGAAAAGAAAACTATAGGAAAACAGGCCAATCCTATCTGAGTTGTTCTCGCAAAAATTAAAAGTGCATGTACAAAAGTGTGTCAACTAGTCCCCGACATTACTGTTACGTCATTATAAAACAAAAGTAAGAATATGGACGCCACTAGACGTCACAGACTATAGTCCGAGTAGTGAGAACGGCATTTACTCCAGTATATGAACAATCAACAAAAAACAAACAAACAAACAAACAAACGAAAAACGAAAAAAAAAAACAAACAAAAAAAAAAAAAAAAACAAAACAAAAAAAAAAAAGCAACAAAAAACAAAAAACAAAAAACAAAAAAAACAGCCGTACTTTAATTGCTATTTATATTGGCGTTGGTCCATGAATCCCGTGCGGCCTTTAACTAAATTTACCAGTGCTCACTATGTAAACCTGCACTGCCTCAAAATATGGATATTATCTGCTTTAGAGCGTTTTAAACTTCCGTTAAGTAACATATTAACAGCGAAAGGAGCTTTAGGCATGATTGACGCTTCATTAAAATTATTTCGTTCAGTTATATAACGATGGCATTCAAAGAAATAATGATATGAATTATTGGTTGTTGCCCCACAAGCATATTTAGGGCAACTACAAGACCAACTTTATGGACATCTTCGTTCAACTGACGGCAGCCCATTCAAATTCTTGAGTGGAAAATTTTACTTTTGGGATCCCTAAATGGTGTACATCATTTACCTTTGGTTTGTCTTTGTCTTATGGACGCTGAAATGTTTTTTAAAACTTCAGAATTACGAATTGATTGCGGTCGCATATTCCAAACTCGTATAGTGGCCGGTATAAAATACTTGTTATAGATATAAAATACTTGTTATAGATACAAAATCTTGCATACACCTGACTTATATTATTTTTAACCTCCCATTGCACACATTTCTGGATGATACGTTACTTGGAATTAAGTTATCTTGACACTTTAGTGTCAATCCATAAATTTTTTTATGTAATACTTTCAGTCTGTGCTTTTCTCTAGGTTTAGCTAAAGTTTCCCGTCCAGTCTCACTATAGATTGCCCCAGGTATTGACTGGGCTGCACCAGTTGAACGCTCTCAAGCAGGGCTGGATTAGCCTGTGTACATCCACTCCAGACTACCGTCACTATACACCAACATCGGTCTCACAGATGTCAAATAGATCAGTCCTTACTTTGGTCTGTTAAGTTTATGTTATAATACCTTCAGCATTCCACTTAATTTTTGAGCCTTGCACACAACGGAATTTATGTGGTTGGACCATGGTAGGTCTGAGCTAATTATGACACCAATGTGTTTTTGTTGAGAAACATTATCAAGTTGAATACCCATTAAAACAACATGTGGGTTTTGACTTTGAGTTTTCTTTTAACTAATAAACATTGTTTTTGTTTTCCTAGCATTAAATGTGACTAATGACAAGAACAGTTATTGATATATTTTAAATCTTTATTGATGACATTCTTACAGTTGGTGGATCATCGATAGTCATGAACAAAGTTACCTCATCTGCAAATAATTTGATATTAGATGTTACAAGTTCGGTTATATCATTAACGTAAACAAGAAATAACAAGGGGTAAAGTACTGATCCTTGAAGAACCCCTGCCTCGACCATTCCCCTTGCAGTACAACCCTTTCAATCAGTCATCCAAATAACTACCTAACCAGTCCATGGGACGTCGACAGGCCCGGATGCCAGCCTTGTGCAGTTTATAAAGTAGAGCAGGGTGGTACACCTTATCAAATATCTTGATGATGTCACAGTAAACCATTTATACTTCTTTCTGCAGATCAAATGCTTTCATGATACATGTACACAGGTTCATTTACAGCGCCATCACCTGGCAAGAACCTTGACTAGTGTTCAGACAGAGCAAAATTACCTCTCAGGAAATTAAAATCAAGCTTAAAAATTTGCCCTCAAAAGTTTCGGCTGCACTACTTAGAAGGGAAATAGGTCTATAATTACTACAGCAGCTTGCATCACCCTTTCTTAGAATAAGATTTATATTTGCTTTTTTTTCAATAATAAGGGGGAAAACATTTTTCGAGGGACAGATCGAATAGCTAAGCAGGTAAAGGTCCGATTGATTGGGCAGCTTGTTTGAGTAGAATGGGACTCCATAGGAAGACAAAGATCTGCTCTGGCAATAACCTGGACTTGCAATCAGGCCCAAGGTTTGGCGAAGTTCCAGAATGATCTGTGCATGACACTGTGAATCTAGGAACCAAAACCCCCAGATAAGCCAGCTGTTCAGGTACACATGTATGCAACGATCTGGTAGAGGTAAGCAGCAAGTGCCTGTGCTAACTGGATGAACACCAGATGGCTCTGGCCAGGCCGGATGAAAGCATGCTGAACTGGTAAACTAGGCCCAACATTTGAACTCCAGATACCTTTCTGAAGTCTCTGCAATTGGCACATGAAAGAATGCATCCTTGGGGTCTAAGGATGTCAGCCACTGTATGGCCACAGTGCCACTGCCACCTACGGACGATTCTTCATCCTGAAGGATGGGGCATCCATGAAGGTGTTTAGCACGGACAGGTCTAACAATGGGTGCAAGCTGCTATTCCTTGGGACCAGGCAGAGTTGGTTAAAGAAACCCATGTGGACTGGGATATGTTACCAGCTCTGTGGTGCATTTGCTTCTGCACTACTTCAAGGAATGCAAATGCTTTGGGTTCCTCTATGGGGGCATGAACCACATAGGTCCATGGCTTAAGAGAGCCCAGTCATCACTGAAGGGCACCAAATAGCTGTGTCTCAGCGTATTGAGGATGAAAAAATCATCTGTTATAGACTCCCACTGCCTGTGAAAAGCAGAAAGACAACTGCCAAACAGGCACTCTGAGACTTCAGGAGTGGTGGTGGAGGGTGACACTAAGCCTTAGTGGTCCAAAAAGCAAAGGTAAGGAGCCCTGAGGCTTGCCCAACTTCTTTGCTTTATTGGGGCACTTGTCCTTCTACGATTGCTGCCTGCCCTTCCATTGGATGTCATAGCACAGAGGGCAGTGAGCTAGCGGGCCCTGTTCATGCTCATTGGAATGTAGGGTCAGGAAACCACTGACCCTGCACGTACGCATCCCTCTGCAACAAATGAACGTTTGCCTCTCTCAACTCTCATATTCTTATTTATGTATGTCACAAGAATGGTTCAAATAAGGTTTATGTATATATACAAATATATAAATATTTATACATATATATATACATATATATATATATATATATATATATATATATATATATATATATATATATATATATATATATATATATAGGCTATTTACATGACATGTAAAGTAAAAGAGAACACAATGCATATTGCAGTGAAGTCTGTGGGTTGTTACTGAACTGAAGTTGACGCATCAAAGAATATTATAAGGGTACATGTACAGCTTGATTAATAGTTTCTTTGCTTTGTTTGCAAATTTTTAAAGCTGCATGTCAACATTGTTGGCCACTGTGATATTTCAGGGGTGATGCATTTTGGGGCCAGTTCACTTGAAAACCAGCCAATATACCCCATTTATTATTTCTCAATCTCAGCTGAAACCCTCAGTCAGAATCAGAGCTCCCAAAAATAAGATGCTGGGGTTGTCACACCATACCATGCCAGGCCACACTTGCATTATTCTCTTAGGACTTCCTAATCCTGTTCAAAAGCTGTCAATTTTATGGGAATGATTTGATGGATATCCTCAAATGCCTCTCCAACCCTGACAAGAAAGGGCACTACTTACCCTTTAGGGTCAGGACAAGGCCTCCAGCAAAATATCCTGATTGTAGTAGCCAGTCTTATTAGATCAATTATCATACGCATACAGCAGGCAGTACATCAAAGTCTGCAACTCTAACCTGGGTTTACCTTGAAACCCTGGGTGACGAGTTCCTTCTGTTAATAAGAGACTGAAACCATCATGTATATATATGATTCATGTGCCACACAGCTTTATTGTCATAGTACCAATCACAGCAAAAACCAAGTTGAAGGAGTTTACGGCCAACAAGTGGTACACACACACACACACACACACACACACACACACACATACATAAATGCGTGGATGGGTGTCAATAAGGTATCACTTCAATACTGACTATACGTACTTTCAGTGAACAGTGTGCCATGTTAAAAGTTATGGGAACAGTCCCTATCATGGTCTTGACTCCATAATCGGGCAGTGGCATATTGAAACGATCGTGTATTTAACGACACAGGCTTGAAATTTGGCACATGTATGGGCCAGAATAATACAAACACCTTTGAATATAGAGCCAATTGACTTAAAATATGTAAGCACATGCGCAATGTATTCTTTTTCATGGTGTCATTTTTACCAGAACTGTTTCACAATTTGAGAAAAAAGACACACCGAGATACCAAGGCAGGTAATAAAAGCATCAAATTCGATACTTTTGTACATCAGTATGTTGTTACAAACATATTTCACATAAAGAGTCACTTGATTTATTTATACACATATATATGTACGTATATATATGTATATATACATATCCTCAATGACACTCAGATATGTTATATTCATCATAATGACGCAAGTTTTGAATAGCAAAAGTTCATTTTCTTTGTTGTTTGATTCCATAATTTGACACATTTCTAATGTTGGTGTCATTATAACGAGTTTTCACTGTAAATATGCGCAATGAATTCACTTTCATGGTGTCCCTTTTAGCAGCACTCAGTCATGATTTGACAAGAATGACACACCCAGATACCTGGGAAGGAGGTAAAAGCATTCATTGACACATTGGTAGACCACTATGTTACAAACATTTCTGGACATAGATCCACTTGGTATTATTGATGCAGATGCATGCACAGTGGGTTAATTCATATGATTTTATGCTACCAGCACTCTTAAACAATTTGACAATAATGACTTACCGAGATATTTGAGATAGTACTGTTAAGCTGCTTCAGACAACCTTTTTGTTCTGTGCCATCCAAGATGGCATGTGGAGACCTTTAAATTGTAGAGGCGTACTTGCATTGGTTTGTCTGCACATCAATGCAAGTATTTGGGCATCTAACGTGCAAATCCAAAAAGGTAATGACAAAACAGTATTCGTTTTCACAAATACATAGGACATTTCAAGTATCCATATACACACGTACCCTTATAGCTGACCTTGGGATAGTTTTCAAGGTTATGAAGGAACGTTAAAGGGCACACTTTAGGGTTTGTTGATTAATAGTACAGCTGCGAAAACACTTGATTTAAAAAAAAAAACTTGAAATATTACCTACTTGTGTTTGTTGTCGTTGTGAACAATCCCATATATTCAATAAACATTGTACCAGATTTCAAGCTCACGCAACATGTCATATGATATTAGTTAGTGACTGCAGAACCGTTTGAACTGCAAATGGGAAACTGCTGTTATTGTGCAGCTTCATCAAGCCACAATGGACGGTGCTGAAAAGCATTCTTTATGCAGCAAGACCACATGACACATCAAGGCATACAGAGTTAAAAACTGATCCATAATCAGGAGCAGTAGCGTCCAAAATTGCACAATTCATGGATATTCTCCTCCGCATGAACACAGGGCTGTTGATTTTAGTGCACTTGATTTGCACTTGTTATGGTATCAACACATTTTTGCAACCACAAGACCCTAACTTGTAACCTGTTTTGGATGCCTGTGGAAGCGATGCCCAATCCATAAGCTTTAATCCAGCCCAAGTCAGTGGGAGATGGGATCTCAGGATGTGTTATCAGTGTTCGCCCCCAGATGAAGCCAACCTGATAGGATGCTTGCTCATCATGCGGCTCAAGAGCTGCTAGAGATTGTGGAATGCTTTGTATTGAAGATTAGCGACAGTTGTGAACACATTGCCCCTCATTTTTAGAGGACAAATCACCTGTTCTCGGCAAAAACGCTGACAAGAACCTTCTTTCAACACAGATGACAAACGGAGCACACTATGATGAGAAATTCTGAGTCCTGGGGCCGTATTCATAAAACTTACTAAGCACAAGATTTGACTTATTCTAAGCACAAAACTTAATGTCAGGTGTAAGACGTATCCATCAAAAATCTAAGTGCAAGATTCGTCTTAGTTTAAAATGAAAATGTAAGCAAGGGTCTTAGCAGTCTTAGAAACACAAAATGGCGGCTATCTCACATCTTGTGCAGCACCGAAATCATAACTTAATTCGCCGTGAAAGGGTTTTCCTGAATCGAGAGGATCCTCTTGAATGTCTGAGCAGGGAGCAGGGAGCAGATACGAAGTCGGTATCGTTTCCTGAACATTCAAGCCTTTGCCTTGCCGAACAAATTCAGACTGCAGTCTTTACAAGCACAATTCCAGTGGCTGGCTAGAGACCGTGTCAGAAAGTAGAGTTCTGAGTAAAGCCCTGGACGAGCTATGTAGGCCTAAAGTGTACGCAGTAGTTTCCATCACGATGTCGTGAGGGATGATGCAACCATTATTATTTATTGCTAGCTTTAGGACAATGCCTTTTTAAATTCACACACTACATACAAATTTGATAGTTTGCAGCGAAACAGTGAACTTTCAAGCTCCAGTGGGATTGTCCAGCGCTTCCATCAAGTTGACTACAAGGGCAAGGTGAAGGTTGATGTAAAATGACAAATGGGTGAAAGGTTGCTGTTATAGCAGGTTATATCGTAACGGATACAAACAAAGTACAATATTCATTCTTCTTTTCATTTGAGATACTAAGTTATTTTGTGCTGGATAGGCCTATTCATTCATTATGATTTACATCTACTTTTATAAAGTAGGCCTAACTAAAGGACTAACCATTAAAATCTTGGGGGGGGGGGGGTATGCATTTAAGTAAATCATATATTTATTTCAGTTGCCCATAACAGTACATTATTATTTTCCACCCTACCTCACAAACCTTTTTTAATACTGAAACCCATGGATGCATATACTTTAGCTACCATAATGTAAGAAACATAACGGCGAGAGACCTATTTTAGAAGCCTTAAATATGTCTAGTCCATTTGAAAGTTATGTGAGCACAGAGGTTCCAAAAAGAAATAATTTGATTGTGCAGGGAACGAAACCCCACAGGTTATGACAAAATAAGGCACCATTTGGAGGTTCTACTATTCTGTCACTAAAAATGTAACGTTACTACCCTAGAAACCCTGCCATAGCGACCCCAGTTTATGACAAAATATATCCGAGTTCCAGTTAATTTATACGGAATATTAAAATGGTAATATTAGCTACAAAGAGTTTTCAACATTGCTAATCGAATATTTTTTTTAACTATAAACAGTACAAAATTTTAACTTTTGCAAGAAGGGGCGGATTCAGGATTTTTAGCAATGGGGGAGGACGGGGATATAAGCGACTTGAGGGCGAAGCCCGAATGCGAGTGTCGAAGGCACGAAGGTGGGGGGGGGGGGGGTCCAATGGACCCGGAAAATTTGTGATAATAGATGCTCTCAGGTGCGTTGTCCTGGCATTTGTGACTGCATTTCCATAAGGACCATTTGGATTTTCAGGTATTAAAACTTCATTAACTGGGCTCCACAAATCAAATTCCACTATATATCGGATTCAATTCACATAAAAATGAATCAACGCAAACATGAGTCAGTGACAAATAGTTCCTGGAAATATGTATTTGTGACCTTTACCTGCTAATATATATTGTTACTGGTAATCAACATTATTATGCCCCCCTTCGAAGAAGATGGGGCATGTAGCTTTGCACATGTAGGTCGGTCGGTCGGTCTGTCGGTCGGTCGGTAGTCTGTGGTTTCCGAACAATAACTCAAGAAGTTTTTGAGCTTGGACTTTGATACTATATAGGTGTATCATTCTAGTCAAAAGCTAGGCAAAGTTCGAAGATGGGTGACCTTGACTTAATTTCCAAGGTCACAGTGGTGCCTGAGTTAACTTTGGTTTCCGCACAATAACTGAAGAGGTTTTTGAGCTAGGACTTTTATATTGCACAGGATTATAGTCCGTTTTTGGAGCTAGGCGACGTTTGAAGATGGATGACCTTCACCTCAATTTAAAGGTCACAGAGCCACTTTACTGAATATGGTCTCATGCTTTCTGCATGATAACTTATACCTTGAAGCTAGGACTTTTATATTGCACAGATTTATGGTTCTCTGTAAGGGCTAGGTTGAGTTTGAAGATAGGTGACCTTGACCCAGTTTTCAGGGTCACAGAGAGATTGTTGAATTCCTGTGGTTTCCGCACAATAACTCAAGAAGTTTTTGAGCTAGGACTTTGATACTGTACTGGTGTATCATTCTAGTCAAAATCTAGACAAAGTTTGAAGATGGGGGCCCTTGACTTAACTTCCAAGGTCACATTGGTACCTGATTTAACTTTGGTTTCTGCATAATAACTGAAGAAGTATTGAAGCTAGGACTTTTCTATTGTATAGGATTATAGTCCATATTCAGGGCTAATCGGAGATGGGTGACCTTGACCAAATTCTAAACGTCACAGAGCCACTTCACTTAAATTGATTTCATGATTTCCGCATGATAAGTCGTACTTAGAGCTACGACTGTTATATTGCACAGCTTTATGGTTTCCTATAAAAACTAGGTTGAGAATGAAGATGGGTGACCTTGATACAGTTTTCTGACAGTGATGTATGATCAACCTTCATTAATTCTGTAAGGTCACGAGTGTCCCATCTAACACTATCAATAGGGTAGCGCGGGCAAGGGTAATGAAGGCGGGGGGCATTTATGTTTTACAAACATATCTTGTTATGACATGGTCATACCTAATTAACTCTTTCAATGCCAAGTTTAAGCCTGAGTCAACAGCTATTCTCGGCGCATTTCCCAGGCAACGCGTCCAGATTACCCCCAAGAATACCTGTTTACCAGCACCAAACATTCAAATATAAGACTTAGTGTGAACAGGGACGTGCTATAGCACGTCCCTGGTGTGAATAATGTCTCTTACAGTAATGAAAGAGTTAAGAAAGAAAACAAGTACAGGTAGAAGAAAACAAATAATATGCCTTCATTAACAGGTTTAAAAGTTCATTTATTATATAGTTGCAGATCTTTCAGTAGCAAGCATATCCAGTCGCTTACATACTTTTTCTGAAAGTGAAGGTCCTGAAAAAAAGGCTAACTTTTAAAATTTCTAATTTAAATACAGAAGCAGCTCAATTTAAGTATCACTTATTACTAAGCCAAGCAATAAAATTAGCCCCAGTAGTGTAAGCCAGGTGATGGGTCCTTTGAGTAATTATATATATTTGAATTGAAATTTATAAAAAAATATTTCGGAGTAAATTCATGGGCAATATCATGATATTGCCCATGGATTTACAAGGTCTTAAAAAGAAGGATAAACGGATTACGCAAGGAGACATCCTTCAGGGTTTTTTTTTTTTTAAATGGCCTTTGTGATTTTTTTCTCATAGCTCTCACATTTGTGACAAAGTCGGGAATTTTAACTAAAACAGACTATCGCGGTCTCAGAAGGCTTAGCTATAGGCCTAACTTAGATTTAGATTAGTACTAGATGAATACAAAAGTTGACATAAGTTTTCCTCTGTCTAGGCTTATATAAGACCAGTTATTACCATGGTTTTATTACCGGTATGTCCATGGCTTCATTCAGTGCTTCACGCATGTTAACCATATCGGCATGTTCTGTGTGCGCTATGAATGTATATAATATCTACAGTTACACAAAGAGTCACTTGCAGTAGGCATAGGCCTATCGTTATGATAATCATTTAGGATTAATAAGTACATCTAATAACTTACCTTTCAAATTATATATTCATTTGACGTCAGTTGCGCTTGCTAGGCTTCCACGGTTACGCCCTGCCGAGTGCTGTCGTCTCTAACTGCATGATACGCAACAATGCCGTAGAGCGTGTTAGGCCACGTATACGCAAGCTAATGACAATGTCCGGTGATTTGATTTTCGGCATCTATAGGCAATAAAAAACAACAACCAAAAAAAAAAAAAAAAGGCAGGAGCAAGGAAGGGTCACCCCAACCCCCCTTCCTGGATGCACGCCTGGCAAACAGTACTTTATTTTTTTTAAAGTAAAGGTGGCTGTACATTATTTTTTTCACTGATTTTGAAACGTACATCATTTTTTTAAAACGTCCCCCCCCCCCCCCCCAAGATTCTAATGGTTGGTCCCTAACCATGGAAAACCTTTTCATGATAGGGAGATCATTTCCCAAGCCCGTGTCTTGGCTTGTTTAGAGACTCCCCCGGTGCACTGCAGGCGCCCTGGATAATGTCCAGGCGCTGAATGACCTCCTTCGCCAACAATTCGGCTTCCCTTTGTTGGAACGCATTTTGTCCCCTTTTTTGTGGTTGATGGGAAGATCAACGTGGCAATGATGAGCAAGATGAAAAGAAGGCGTGAAATTTACAAGGTCGCCTGCTAGGCCACCGCTTGCGCGTGAACAATGGGTTTCGTCAACAAAACCACGTGCTCACGTGTGGCGATGCTTATGGCACTGTGGTATTATTTGCTTGGCTAAGTTAGGCGTTTATGAATACAGTCTAAGCAAGATTCTTAGTAAAGCAAGGAAATCTTACTTAAAAAGATTCTTGAACTTAGTTTTCAAACTAAGAATAAGATTTTTTATGAATACGGGCCCAGGATGAGAGAACTTGTAAATCAATCCTTTTTTTTTTGGTACATGCAACATGAGCCCAGTATACAAACTAAATGGTATCCCCCGGTTTGAGAGATGTCTGACTACCATGCGTTCTGGTGCTGTGTGCGCATGTTTGACACTTTGTACTTGAGGAGTTGGGCAATTGAAAGTAATGGTTTTGTCACAGATGCCTAGCTTTGGTCTTTAATACTTTGCCCTTCCAAAATCCTATTGGTCGGTGCAAGTTATGAATTAGACAGAGTTCCTTGACATATACTTTTAGAGTCAAATGATCCAATGATTAAGGGCTTGAGATCTTTAAAGATGTTGCTGCATATCACCCGTGTTGTTCGTGCAGGCATCACTCTCATTGTCTTGACCACAAACATTTGCCAAGGCAACACATATGTCCTCATCGAATGTAAGCAAACTGAACCTACCTTTCTTGTAACTTTTTAGATTTGGGAATTCTGCAAGCAATGTCAGTTTGATGCGGGTGCTGTGGACCTTCTGATCAACCACAATGTCAAACTGCTCCATTCCTCATATATAGATATAAGCCAGACCAGCGAGTTTTAAAAATGGTGCGGTATTTTCGCAAGCATGAACTTCCTTCATGTACATGACGAGTTCTGCAAACACAACTCTACTTATTATATGCTCAGTTTCAGAGTTATGTTCATTGGGAAGCCCTTTATCTTTAGCTCGATTGTGCTACCAGATATTTGGGAGGAGGTGTAAATTTCAGAGCAACCATATCACCAACACATAGCCTAGCCGACGAATCTACCACAATTGTTGTACAGGCACAAACTCGCCTGTCAAATTCGAAAGTTGACACCACATGACGTATTTCATTACATGAATGACCACAGAAAAAACAAGTTGATTCGGTAGCTACTGACTAAAACAAAGAGTTTGATCTCGTCTGCGTGCACATGTCTTGTGCCACACAGCTGTATTAGCAATGAAGACAGCTGCAATACCTTGACGCTCATCTTTTTAGTGTAGCTTCAATGAAGTAGGAAGCTGCCTCAGATCACTAAATAGTGAAAGACTGTCAGCTTTTTATGCGCTACCACAGTCTTGTCACTTGCTATTTGCAGGACCTACTGGTGACTGTTTTTTCTTCCTGGCTTATGATACAGAGCTCCCAATTTGTCTGACCGTGAGTTTTGAATGTAGTAGAGGTCACTGGATCCACAAGTCTGAACGTTTTGGACAGCAATACATTTAAGAAATTATTTCTTATGCAATTTACACAATGGTGACCTTTACTCTTCGCATACAACCACGTATAATCAAACTGCACGTTGTTATTTCTGTCTATAAAATTTTGATTGGAAATATGTGGTCCGCTGGCTTCTCCAAAGAGAGACCAGGCAAAAAATAGGATGAAATGAGAGCGTAACGGACTGTTCCATCCTCCAGATAGAACATACCCCAACCAAAAATCTAAAATAAATCTAAATAAACAGTATATAGATGAAGAGGAGCTTTGGGAGAAATTGACTGTCAAAAAGAGTACGTAGTTATAACGAAAACATCATTAGAATGTTGTTGGTAATTTTACCAACAGTTTTTTTTGTTTTTTGTTTTTTTTTTTGGGGGGGGGGGGGTTGCTTGTTAAACTTGAGACGAGAAAAGCAGCGCGTCCATGGAGTCGAAAATCCCGCCCGCTGCCACTGGATTTTGCAGCAGACCGGGTCGCTCTGCTCTAGGAGGCACCGCTGCCCCTAGCCTTGCTTTAACTTGCTGCTCAGTAACAAACTTATGTCAAATGCTAGCAAAGTAAAGACATTCTATCAAGATCGAAGCAAAGGACTAATGACACCGGGATGGTCCTATTCCTGTCAAATAATTAATCAAAAATTAAACTATAATGACAGGATGCTTGAAGAAAAAAATTCACTGTGATGTGTTAATCCAGAAAATGTAACAGCACATAGGTCATGGTTTGTACTTTCTTAAGATATGTATTATTTGTACGGGTATAAAGCAACAAGGAGACTGGATATGTTAAATCCTTAGACACGTTCGTTCTCTTTGATGATAGGATGTGTTATCCGTAGACAACAGAGTGAAACATGAATAATTTAAGTTCACACCATAAACATTCATTTATAACACAAGGACATTGCACACTGAAGGGGGCGCGGGATGGGGTATCCAGCACACAGCATATATATATATATATATATATATATATATATATATATATATATATATATATATATATATATATATATATATATATATATATATATATATATATATATGTATATATATATATATATATATATATATATATATATATATATATATATATGTATATGTATATTTATATATATATATATATTTATATATATATATATTTATATAGATATTTATATATATATATTTATATATATATAATGACACATCACACAAAATTTATTTTGCACCATTACATATTACACAATTTATAATCATAATGACACAATTACACTTCACAGAGCCATCAATCACACATCGCATGAACTAAAAATGGCACATTGTACCTACATGTATCACAAAATATCCCTGCTCCCTTACTTAGAGTAAACAAATAAACCATCTTACAGGCCAAATCGGAAGTCTAAATTCTGTTTATTGATCGCTTCACTTGAGAGAAGGTCAAACTTGACCCATTTGTTGATACCTTGTTAAGTTATTTGTAAAATACATTCATACTATAGGCCTCCAAAAAAGGGACAAAAATGTCTGTACAGCCGCATAAACTCCACATTTCGCCATTAAAAACCTTATCAAGCATTGTCAATTGCTCACACCTGTGTGACCAATCAACCCTCAGCACCATGTTACCCCCATGTCTGTATGTGACCACTCGCAATACTGTTCGATAAATTCACGATCAGCTGGGTAATGTACAAAGAAATTCACTGGAGAGAGGGCCCATAATTTATGGTAAAGACCTTTTGTATTGCCTATATCAGACCAGTTCCAGAAATATAGACCGCTCGGAATAGTGGCCAGTGGTCTTGGTGCCATTTCCTAACCCCTAACTCAATCTGGCGTATTTAAATATTAGATCCGATATGTGAAAAAATAACGTGAACATCTGACCATAAAAAAGTCACAATACACCTGTGTGTGTGGTAAGGCAGATATTTGTCCTGTCTTTAAAAAATCTAACAGGCAAATAAAAAGTAACTATAGGCCAATATCCTTACTCTGTAATGTTTCTAAAGTCTTTGAACGCATAATGTTTATTGCCCTCTATGAAATACTCAACTGTAGACTATATCTTTACACCTAAAAATTCTGGTTTCAAGGCTGACCACCCAACAATCAATCAACTTGTGTACCTACTTAATATTATCTGCAACGGTCTAGAGTTATCGAAAGAGGCCAGAATGGTATTTATTGAAGTCTCTAAGGCGTTCTTATCCAGGCTGGGGTGCCTCAGGGCTCTATCCTCGGCCCTTCTTATTCTTGATTTATGTAAATGACCCAGTGGAAAATCCCACGTGTCAAGTGAGGTTGTTCGCTGATGATACTAGCATACTTGAAATTGTCAATAACCCTGTTCAATCCTCACACCACCTGAACACCAATCTGTCTTTAATACATTACTGGGGCAGGCTATGGGGAGGTTATTCAATGCCACCTAGTCACTATCTGTTATATTTTCTGTGAAACAAGTGAAACCCCATCATCCATCTGTTTTCTTGCGTGGGTCTCTGATTCCCGAAGCAGACAGTCATACACACCTCGGTGAATTATCTTGGCATGCCCGTGTCACACGGATTACCAATAAAGCTGGTCAAAGAATTTCCTTATTGCGTAGGTTCAAGTATAAACTATCACGCAATTCCCCGGTAAAACTATATTGTTCTACAATCCGTCCAATCCTTGAGTACGGCTGTGTTTTATTCGACAACTGTGGTAAAGTGCTGTCTGATCGCTTGGAATCGATTCAGTATAATGCCGCTAAAATTTGTACCGGTGCCTTGAAACATACATGACATGTTAACTTACTTCGTGAACGTGGGTGGTCAACTCTAGCAGACAGACATAAATACTCCATGCTTGTCCTCTTTTACAAAATATACCCACAAACTGAAATCCTTCTTATCTCTCTAATCTAGTACCCCCTCCTCCTGTTGGAAAATCCCGTCTGTGTAACTTTTTTCTCCCAGATGCTATTAAATAGTGGAATAACCTGCCTTCCGACACCAAAGATTCACTTTCTCTATATATATTCAAATCGAAACTTAAAACCACTCTCTTAGCCACAGACAATGTTCCTGAGTTCTACCCCCATGGTGATAGATTTGCTGATATAAGGCTTTTGTCTCGATGTACTTTAAATTTGTTTGACCATAACTTAATGGTCCAAAGTGTTGCCTGTTGGCCTATTTGTCTGCATGCATGGTAAAAAATTAGTATTATAGTCTTTCTTTTTTATCCAAAGCCCATAAATTTCTTTTGTCCAAGATGGAGGTGCGTGTCAAGTACAGAGTGCTCTACAATTACGAAAAAGAAAAGAAAAGAAAAGAAAGAAAGAAAGAATGAAAGAAAGAAAAAAGAACGAAAGAAAGAAAGAAAGAAAGAAAGAAAGAAAGAAAGAAAGAAGAAAGAAAGAAAAAGAAAGAAAAGCATCTCCCCGATTAAATTTTTATCTCATGATGGGTGAACCAAACTAAAATTAGTTAGCGACTACAATTTGATTTACCTCCGAAATACTAGTCGCGGAATTTTTAAAATCTCTGTTTTGCATATAAATCCTCATTGTAACTTGATTTGTCATGGATAGGGGGGATGAATAGGTCATAAAAAAAAGGAAATTATAGCTGTTATTTGCTATTTTTAAAAGCTATGTGGCTAAATAGATATGATTGAGATAGAGGCACACTCAACTCAGTCCACCTGCTGTTTGTTTCTTCTGGGCTGCGTCGCCCCTCAGCTTTGTGGGTTGGGGAGCGGCGTCGCTCCGGCATGTCATCTCGTTAAGTCATGTGCATGCGTCTTTTCCTCAAAAGAGGGATTAATATAGGCTTACAGATTCGTTAATGAGTTGAACACACACGCAAAGACACACAAATAAATTACTAAAGTGAAATATACAACAAATATGTAATACTGTATCCTCATTTGAAATATCCGACACCTTGTCTCATATGCACGTAAAATAACGAGATTAAAATACTCCAGCAAGAATAGTGATGATCAAAAGAAAGCAGAGCGGCTTTATACGGCAGGTACAGGGTCTTTGTTTATGTCTAATATTGGCATCATAATAATAGCGACAGGAAGCATTTCAGATGCCCTGAATAGTCACATTGTTTAAAAGCCCTGTGTGAAGTAAACAATTTCATGATGGCCTATACTCGATTGGTATTGCTCATAAGGCATTATAGATCTATTTAATATGAAGAGAAACTTGACAAACCCAAGTCTGTACGCCCAAGTTCCGTATGAACACTATCAAGTCTGATATTCCAAGAGTAAAGTCCTATCCCGTACCATTCACTGAAAAACTGAAACGTTCTAATACATTATAGCAAATTAATTTGTGAAATGAACATATCAGATTAATAAAATTTAAGTTTAGAACAAGTTTAAGGCTTTGTTGGCATTTATATAAAATCGAGTCATCAGCGGTGAACCAGGGCAAGACATGTCTCGTTGCCACTAATCCCCGGACAAGTCATTCTGTTATCTGGCGGCACCTGTTTGTATTTCCAGTACAAACACTCCGAGGTGATGAATTGCGGAATTGAGCGAATATGAGGTTCCTCTGTTGTTAGGCCTGCTTGAAATGTAGTCCACATTACACAAATATAATGGAACTACTTTTATGAAACATAAGTCGACACCTAACTTGCCTGATTAGGCCTATCAAAATTGAATGATTGAATCAATTAAGTATTGTAAACCCGACGCTTACCTGGAACGCAAGGTAAGGAAAGGTAGCCGAACTCACATTGCAGAAGATCAGGCAGATATGGGCGGGAGTCCTGATGGGCTTGTCACGTCAGCGAAAGTGCTATGCCCAGCCGGCCGCGCACTGCGGATGTTGAAATTTGTTTTTGGCAGAAAAACGACGTCAAAATTGCGCATACGTATTGACAGTGGGCAAAACCCGAGAAACGTCATGTGAACAAAGTTTGCTGCTGCTTCTGACAGTACCCTACTTGCGCTCACCTCAGTAATCGGGTCGCAGTTTGGGCTCGGACGTAGGATTTCCGCCGTTGTGACGTCAAGTCCTGACTCCACCACTTTCACAAGAGAGAATTCGCGGAGAAGAGGACACGCCTCTGTCAGCACTCTCCCTTGGTGCCAATGTGACCTATCTAGCGTGATGTGTTCAGCGGACACAATGTACGTCTATGATTACTTACCTGGGCAAGGTGGTATCTGGGCAATATGCACGCGTGTTGTTCGGATATCTCATGCCGTGAACGTTGACCCTTTCTTAAAACATACATTATTTAGGAAAAGTTCAAATATTAAGTGATCTAGTGGAGATTTCATTGTTCGACAAGCTTAACAAAGATACCCAATTTTCTAAATGATTGTGCTCTCTCAGATGAGAAATCACTGCCTGGAAGTAGTATTTAGTTTCTTTATTACACCCTTGTCATTGTCAGTATCTAGTTCAGCTTTAACTATTTTCAACTTCCATTGAGTTTTTATCTCTCATTAAAAAAAAAAAAAGAAAAAAAAAAACTGGAATGTGTTCTTCATATTCAAAGGCCTTCTTGGCCTGTATTCAGCTCTTCTCAAACCTCAAAGGGAAGGATGATATATATCATTTATTGCAGAACAAGTTTCTTGTACTACTGGCATGCATAAGTAGCGCTAAAGATGTGTTTAGCAGTGTCTTTCTGTGGACTGTTTAAAACTTAGGCACCACCCGGCACAAGTATTTACCCTCTAAGTCGTTGATTAAAAAAAAAAAGGACTGCGTCCACCCAAAAGATTGATAACACACACCTTCCTAAATACAAAAAACCCAAATCTTTTTCTGTCCCATTGGCCAGAAAAACATCGAATCAATTTGTACTGATATGCTAATGAGCCACCGTATGTGACGTCAGCTGGTTCTTGTCGCCTTCAGTGACCCAAGTCCGCCATATTGGAATTCGTGCAAAGGGCCCACTGTCCTCCAGTTTGCACGCTAATGCAGTTAGATCATAGTGTATTGCCCTGAACTTTGCCTTCATTTTTCACAGGCTTTAGTTGGCTGCTTTTTAAAGCAACGAAAAAAAAAAAAAAACCTGCCTCTTGTGGGGAGTTTGCCTTCTCGTGGCAATAGCAGCATCTATGAAGAATGTGTATCAAAAGAACATTAATGTAAATGTCGCCCAGACTGTTGACAAATAAATGCATTTAAACATATTTTACTGATGTTTTAGGGCATAGGACACTCCGTTTTCAACAACACAGGCAGGTACTTTGACCCACCTCGCTTATAATTGGACTCATTTTGCCTTTGTACAGAATACGGCTGTTTAACTGCATTTTCTACCTTGAAAAATCATAAGTGTATACTAATCTTTTTGTTAATGCTGGTTGCGATGCAATGCATGAAACAACCTAGTCAAGTACATTCAGTGCCCTAGCAGTTTGATTCCTGCGTGTGGGTAGATGCGTTGGTCTTCATGCAGATAATTGGTCAAGGAAAAAACGAGAACTTATACCCAATGGCGAGGCAGGGACAATTCAGGGGCTTTCAAATTGGTTCATTTTTTAAGGAGACTAAATATGAATCCATTGTTCTTGGTTCTTCTATATACACTATCATGTAACGCAGGAACATTACACGAGTGTCGCTCGTTCTCTTTCTTCAATAAATGTAGAAGTTTCTCCTTTATTTGCTGCACTGTGTACACATAGCAAATCTCACCAACTTTTTTCTTACAATAAAGTCCGTCTCTTCTAATCCACCTACGTTCTTTTTTTTAGAGGATGTAGTTATTTCTGATTGTACGTGGTTTGAACAATCGATGTGCTTGTCTCGTCGTGGTGAAAATTTGCAGGAAGCATACGCAACAATTTTTTTCAGACGCAAGCTCATTGAACAGTGAGTTCCTTAAGGTACCACGTCTCGATGCTTGGCTGATGTGAGTAGATGCTGTGGGTAATCACTGTTCGACTTACTTTCTCCTGTCAATTCTTATTCCTGTAAACTGCAGTAAATTCATCACGGAAAGACGCCTGTTTGACAACTTACATAATTTGAAGTTTTGCAAAAATTAGCGTGCGCACGGTGCATGCAATTGAAATGCACTGAGCGATGGTGGTATATTTTTTTTAATGTTAAATATACGTCGTTAACATATGGTGTCAGCTGAAGATACTTTTTTTTGAAAGACTTTTGTAATACTTCAAGTTTGTGGTCAGAGTAATTGATGAGCAAGGACTCATGCCAGTTCAGGTTGCAGTCGGAGTCTTTGGGGAGCAAGCACTCGTATTTCTGTGTAACTAAATGCGATGAACTGAACAAACGTCCTTTAGTTTTGAAACATAAAACTTAAAACTTATTAACTAAGCCGTCAATGCGCTGGAGGTATGAGCCAAGAGTGATATGTCCAATGAATATTTAGGTAATAGTTTTCAAAGGGGGTAATACTATAAATAAAAATTAATTAGCGTCAAATATTTTTGATTTTGCCAAAAATCACCAGACACCGGGTGGCTATGTCCTGTGAATTGTCCAGACATGACAGTGTTAATACTTCTTGGGGGGCAGGATTTTTTGTCGCTCACCGAAATAAGACCACCACTACCTTTAACATTTGATCTGTGATCCTACATAGAAAACATTTGTGTGTGACATATTCCCAATGCCATAGTAACAAGAGATACCAAACCTAAATCGTGGATGTCTCTTTCGATAAGTGTGTGTCGGATACCACAGTTCACTTCAAACCTTAGACGTCTCACCCCCCGCATAGCAAATGCTTGTGCGGGCCATATTTGCTATACTATCGGAACTAGAGATGCCAGTCTTGGTGTTTTAGATACTGCTTGGGATGACAGCATGGTGTGTACTCAAATTAGGCCAACTTGGACTTTGGTTTTTGACCAGCACACAAAAAATGATGGTGTGGACTATATACTCCTTCATTGAAAATGCTTGCCCGGGACGTATATGTGTACTTTAGGAAATGCAGATACCAGTCATCTCTGGCAAGGGACTCAATACCATATCGCACATTACAACAGTCCTTGTCCAGACTTCTCTGCATTTCCATTTTAGTTTTCCTGTGTTCGTCAACACTGGAATATAATGTAAAATACACGGTAGGATTATAATGTTAGCCGCGTTATTATTAACGGAATGGTAATACACGATTCCTTAAAAAAATTCTAAATAAAACAGGATTCTTGATGCCAATAATTGTGCATGCATGACTAACAAATAATTCTTCTCAGAGCAATTCTATTCTTGCTTATTACATCAACAGGGACGCTTACGAACAGGAGAAATATTTACTAAAGTGATATAAACGGAACAGTTTTCCAATAAAAAACTGGTCATGGCCGTCAACGAATAGAATGTAACAGTTTTGGTTGCAAAATTTCTTGGCCAATTGAAAAAAATATTGGCATTTGACTTATTGACGAAGATCAAGGATGGTCCCTCTATATTTAACTAGAACTAGACATTTTACGAACTAATATCAGTATTGTAACAGCACAGCGTCATAATTCTTGACATATATCGCGCTGCCTCAACAGAATGAAAGGAACACACTTTTATTTTGATGCATAAAAATTACATATACTGGTGGCGTTCCTTTATATAACTAAGGACAAGAAAATTGCATTTTATATTCATAAACTATTTCCCTGTGGCACCCTCATGTTACTGATGCACAGTTAAACTAACGAGACATGTAAGTGCTTCTGTCCATGAGAACAATGCATTTTAATTGTGTTCCAGGTGGGCCACAATCCCTGTGATTTTCCTATCAGGGAAAATCGCAATGCTTATTCTGTACCATGACGGAAAACCCCTTAAAACCCAACCTATCAAACAAAAAAAAAAAAAAAAAAAAAAAAAACCCAAAAAGGCATTAAAACAAGCATTTTAGCGTGTGTTGGACACTTAGCGCCAACCTCAAGCCATGGGAAGCTGATGACAAAGGTGTCTTGTCTCCAAATCAGACCAAGTTCCGTGTTATCTCTCCTTCATTTGCGGAGTAAACATTAAACGGAGCCTGGGTCTACTTTTGAGTCAATATCTTGATAGGCACCGCGCACAATTGTCAAACAGAATGTAGTGAGGAGACATAATTTTTCAATATCATAGGTCACGCTGCTCGGTCACATGCATATGGCTCAGTAAAAACACGCTATCAGTACAACAAAGGCAGTTATGCTAGGTCATGGAACACCTCGCCCCGGCGCTAAATTAGAAAGAAATGCTGTCAAAATCACCCATGTCACGTGCGAGTATTTTGTTGAGGAAAAACACCTTAACCTCTGACCTTTGACCCCAGAACAAAAGTCATGGCATTGTTCTTGAGATATCAGGCAGCTAAAGACCATTCAAAGTAGTGAGCACAGTCTCACGTAATGTCATAATGGTCATTCTTGACACAAACTTGTATTGACATACTTATCAAATTAAAACGGGAAAACTTTGAAAATATGCAACTGTGAATAATTGCATTGCTAGCGTGTGCAGTCAGTTTAACTTTGAACTACTCAGTAATTGCTTGATTGAAAAGTTTTTTATGTACGCAGTGGGGTATTAGCATTTTCCAATGGCGCTAAAATGGAGCAAGGCAAGAGTAGGTAAACCAATTGATAAACTTGATATGTGTGTTGTTGGCGTTAGCAGCCATTTAACAGTATAGAAAGTGACATTTTGTAAGCTCCTGTGGCATGGCGGGGGGGGGGGGGGCGATGGGGTGAACTACTAGCTACAACATGGTGGTTTCAGTCCCTTACTAACAGAAGTGTCTCTTCGCCTGGGGTTTTGAGGCAAGCCCAGTATAGTTGCATTCTATGATTTGCTGCCTGCTGTGAGCATATGCTAGTTAATCAGATAGGACTGGCTCCTGTTGTTCCTGTCCCCAAAACAAATTAGTTTTCTTCCTTGTCAGGGTTGTAGAGGCATCTGAGCATAGCTCTCAAATCATTTTCATTAATATTAACTGTTACTGAACAGGATTCAGAAGTCCTTTGTGAATACCCACCACACCTCAAGACGACATCCTTTCTGCTTCTTAGTTTCTAGCATGTTTTTATAACATCCACCCCATTCCGCAAGGAAAATTATATTGATTATATATCATTGTGGTTGAGAATATATATTTAAGCAGCTGAAAATGTTTAACTTGTATTTTGAGACCCAAGTGTTCCTAGTGTGTGAGTGTGTGTGGGGGGGGGGAGGGCTATTCCCCGCCACGCACCCTCCACCCGCTCGACGTCTGCGCGACATCGCAATTCCAATTTATAAACATTGAAAACCCCTGCTAAAAGATTATAAATCCGCCCCAGATTTCATTGGCATATAGAAAAATCACTTAATGTATTGAATGCAGATTATTTGTATTGCTAAGTACGTCTGCAAATTAATAAGAGTGCAGGAATTAGAACACATGTTCCATTCTTCTGCCGTTGAACTTGCCACTCTATTTAATAAAGCAAAAACATGTGTTTCTCTTCTCATGATATCACAAATTTAACACGTTTTCCCGTACGTTATGCTGGGCGGAGTGTACTTTGTACACAAAGAGCAAAACCTAGCAAACGGGCTCTCTGACCCGTCAGGCTACCGTACACATGTCATGTTTACTTTTGCGCAAAGCGCGAAGGCAATGTGCTGATAACGATAGTTTCCAGGCATCTCAGACGGCCAGGAGGGTCTTCGTTAATTTTATTCTGTTTTCGAGAAGAAAACCAAACCCACATATGTATGTTTCAGCACTCAAAACCCACTTCATTTAACTCATTAGTCGCCTCCTGTCAGAGAAATAAACTGAGGGATATGCGCAGTAATTCTGTAAAATTAATGTAGTTCAAGATATGCGGTCATTACAACAAGCCAGAAAGGAGACAGAATCATTCTTCAAAGTTTCAAACTTTTCATTTGAACGTGATTGGAGTGTAGTATTGAATCAGATTACAGATTCAGATTCAGATTCAGATTCATTTTATTCGACATAGAAATTAATACATTGTACACATTTTGATAATTGCGCAAAAACATATATGACAAAAACAAGATAATAGTGAGAATGGAATTACCATACAAAAATTTAGTCAGGATGACCCTGCTAAGGATGATAAACATCCGCTTCCGCAAGGGCCACGTAAATATATGGTGCCAAGATAGAAGGTCCAGTCTCTGAGTACCAAACGAGGTTAGCATGACGTAAAAGTCAGCTGTTGAAACAGTTGTGGTTTGCCTCCCCTTTGATATTTATTATTGCTGTACCGTTCTTTGGGGGACGAATGGAATAACACATAGGGTGGAAAGACGATGGAATGAAGAACGAAACATTGCGCACATCTTGGAAAGGCACAGTGACAAACATTTGCAAAAACGGTAAAACTTTGGTTATCTAGCATTTTTGAAATGTTTTATATGTAAAATGTTATAATGACCATTGCTGCTGCTTTCGTTGATCTGGTAGACCGACTGCACATAAAAGTACCACAAAACGGGTTGTATGGATTTTTTTTGCAATCAATCAGGAAAAATAGGGTAATGGGAGAACCATGAACACTTTGTATATTTTTCATTTTGAAGAAAATGCTGGCGTATATATAGAACATGGAGAGACACGCTATGCCATATGGTACGGTGAGTATCAAAATAAGGGTTTGACAATTATGAAATTTTACATGTCAGAGACAAATATTATTGCGCCAATATATAATTGCGAACACACTTCTGCCGTACGTACCAAGTGAAAAGATACTTATTCATGTCGTTCTGCAGTGGTGTTTGTATTGTAGAGCATTTTTGGTTCTGAACACTGGCAGAAAATAAGTGTAGCATGTACCAAGGCCGTTCTCCGACGGTTTCAGGATATAAACGTTATAACACAGGTTCACAATTTGCCACACTACGCAAAGAATTTTCGTGAAAAGTGCTACAAAGTATATATTTTCTGAAAAGGGAACAACAGGAGAATCCCGTATTTTGTATTATCAACAACGCACATGATTTTTGTGTGCATACAACACTAAAGCAAAATTACATTGTCCATATATTGTACGCCACGGTAAAATTTAATCCAAATTTTAGTAATCGCTAATTCAATTATACATGTCTATAAATAATTTACAGATATCTAGAATTCGATTTATCAATATCTATAAATCAATTTAGATATCTTAAACCGTGGCAAATTAAGATATCGAAAAATCATTTCTAGATATCTAAATGTCATTTGTAGATCCCTAAAATGAATTATAGATATCTATAATTGATTTTAAGATATGTAAAATTTAGTTTAGATATCTATATTAGACATCTAATATTCGCCATCTTCTTAGATATCTAAGTTTGATTTATAGATTTTCATTATTCGAATTACAGACATTTGTGAGTATAGACGTCCAACGTTTCGCAATCTTTTCAGATATCGATCTATAAGATTTAGATATCTTTAAACATGCCCGTCGTTGCAACACAAAACTGGTTTCCGCCATCATTAGATATATCGATAAAGGTGACCATCGTTTTTGAATATGAAATAATATAAAAAATAAAAACGGATCTTGCTCTGTGTTTTTGGCGGGTATGGGAGATCAAGTTTTGGCGTTGACAGTGTATGGAAGAAGGGGATATGAGCTATTTTCAGCGTATTTAAACCGCTTGATAGAAAATCCCACACTAAAATCGCAACTAGATTCAATTATGAACTTATTTTGCAGATGATGAGCAAATATGCTTATATAGAAAGTGTCACTTATTACCTTCTCTTTCCTTTTTCTTCTGTTGTCATATATGATCAACTAGTACGTCAAGAAGCTTCACATACCTATATTTAAACGTCTAATTTCTAGGTGATACAGATACTCAACCCAAACATCAAATTATTACCGAACATGGACACACACAAAAAAAAATGTTGCAAATTTTAACTCTCGAAAGATTGCCGACCAATACGCATCATAAAAATCTTCCTGGCTTTTGAACAGAATTATACATTCCAGAATCCTATTAACGAAAGCGTTTTTACCGTGCACAATCCACCGTCAATTAATCCCAAATGGAAGCGGCAAGACAGAGCACTTTGTAATGACATTACTTCAGTGCTTAGGTGTGAGGAACACATCCGCGTGGGAGCGCCTTTGATTCATCAGGAGGATTCTTTTGGATTGGACGACCCCAGAATTCCCACAGTGACTGCTCTTATTTTTCGTACGGATTGCTCTATGCCACTTCCTGATATGCATGAAATAAATATTCTATCCAGAACACATCTCCCAGAGGCTGGCGAAGGGTAATATATTTGCAAATCCAACTGGGAAACTGTTGTTTTCCTCTGACACGGAGCTTGGTCACAGAGCAGTTCATTCCGGACATTCAAGCATCTTGACCAGAATAAGGCCCGAGGAAAGAATAATTCATTCTATCCAGGTATTTCCTGCACTACACATGCTACAGGCTTTAAGGAGCAAGCTTTCCACGTGACCAACAGTATGTCTTCCATTACCTATCTACCGAAATATCTCAAACCTAAGCTCCATTTTACAACAAAATTATTTCCTTCAACTTTCAAAGCAAGACATGGGTGAGTGACATCGCTCTGTTGCCCCTGTTTCGATTGCTGACAGCGCTAATCGGAAACTACCGACTGACAGGACTGTTCATCCCTTAAATCAAAGCAGCCAATCTGTCATGCGCTAAGGAATCATGCAAACCTTCTATTTCAGCTGGCAGCTAATTGTCACCTGCACGTCAGAAACATCCCATAATTTTCCCCACAGTTCCGTTGTCCGAACATTATTCAACGCGAATCCGTTACCACTGAATGCATGATAGCTTTCGTTTCCAAATAGCAAAGCAACTATTCGCATAATGTCAAGTCACTCGAGGCTTGAAGCGGGGGGGGGGGGGGGGGGGGGAGGAAGGGGGCGGATGGCGTTCAACAGCACCACACTCCGTATAATCGAGACCCTTTCGGGTAGCTCCCAACCGACAGATATATCCCTCCTCACCCCATGACTCTTCCAAAATTGTCCCGGCGCTTAAACCTTCTCATTGTGAATATTAATGGTCACAAAGTCGGTATTTCCTGGCTAGATGCCGTAACTATACTAGATTTATATTGTTTGTAAGCCGACGTTTGATTAAAGTACAGACATGCCGACAGAAGCAGAGCGAGTAAAAAATGTTCCAGGTAAACAGTCAGGTTTCCTGGGGGCACAACGAGCCCAAAGTCGCACCGAAGAGATCTCTTGCCGCAATTAAAATTTGGCCACTAAAAGAAGCAATGAATTTTCAAACAAGTATTAAAACGAAATGGACTGAAAATTGCCCAAATTGTGTCATGAGGCTACGCTATGATAGGGGGAATTATAAAGTTTATTCGAAGCATTAGTATATTTACAATACGGGGAACATTGCTGAATGACGGTTTAATGAATTAGAATGTGATAAAGATGATTATCGGGTGTCAAGATCTGGCGGAAACGAAACTTTACTGTTGCAGCAACTTTTATCAAAAATCCTAGTATATAGATTACGGGGTAAGTTGCGATATACAAATGTTGATTATTGATAATAATAGGCAACAATTTTATTCCGTTGCCTGTATAGTTCTCCTCGTGCATATAAAATCTGTTGAACAACTTTTATAATGTTTAATTTGAAACTTTAGACGAGGCAGTGGATGATGGAGAGCATCCGGTCGTAGTTGTTTTAACATTTACGTTTTGGCCACGGAACGACCGGGTCTAGAGACAGCAACCATAGACATCTATCGCATATATCTTAATTGTCACATCCCCATTCTTCCTATCATATCTTAACTGATAGCAGTAACAAACATTCAGTTCGACTGATATGAGAAGTTGAAACGCATTTGCCTGCATCACCATCAGTAAAAAGTTTGATGACTGTTAATAGCCGAAGTTACGCCAGTATGAGTACTCTGTCATTATCTGCATTTAAACCAGGACATCCACAAACGCAAGTCAATTTTTTGCATGTTTTTGTTTCTGCGGTAGTGAATTAAAACAATTATTAGTCGGTCCGGAACTTTCACGACTATCTCTTTTTCTTAGGCCATTAAACAAACATAAATTGGTCGTTAACAACACATCATTATAGAACGATAAAAGCATTTCAGTCTCATAACTCTTTCAGTGCCAACTGGTAAAGTCGAACTAATTCACCGGCACTGTTCTCGGCGCACTTTGGACGCAATGCTCCTATACCGCACCGAGGAAAGCTGTTGACTGAGTCAAAAATGTGGCACAAAAAGAGTTAATATATATAAGTGATTTATCTGCCTTTGGGGCATATCAGACATATTCTCCTTATGTGACTATCTTTTTAGCTCATTTGCATTAAACGCCAATCATTTATAGTGCAGGATTGCAGATTTAGAACGGTGAATTTAGTAGCAAATGTACTAAAATAAACCAAATTTCTTCTTCAGTTGCGTGGAACCTCATAAATTGAATCTGATGAGGGTAGTCAACGTAAAGCTTACTGGCGTTTCGATATCCTCAGGAGGATGTCAATTCCCAGTCCGTAAAAGCACTATGACAATTTATGATGAGAACCTCTCTCTCTCTCTCTCTCTCTCTCTCTCTCTCTCTCTCTCTCTCTCTCTCTCTCTCTCTCTCTCTCTCTCTCTCTCTCTCTCTCTCTCTCTCTCTCTCTCTCTCTCTCTCTCTCTCTCTCTCTCTCTCTCTCTCTCTCTCTCTCTCTCTCTCTCACTCTCTCCTTTTTTTTGGGAGGGGGGGGGGCTCTATTTAAGGCACACGACCGATTGGAATCGATTTGATTTAATAATCCCAGGAAATTTTGTACAGAATTAACGACGCCCTAAACGATTATAAATTCTACTGATATTTATCACGGTCGCTAAAAACCCTCTTTCTTTTGTGACAACAACCCAAGCGTCCACAGCAGGCAGTCATTTACCATTGCATTGTATGACAATAAATATACGAGATTAATTAATTTCACAAAATTAAGCAGCTGTCGCTTTGAACCGAATAAAACAGAATGATCAGCGAGGCGATTTATCCAGATACAGAGAAAACATTAGTTTTTGAATCAACAGCAAAAATTAGAGAAGCCCTTTTTTTTAGTATAGGAAGTGGATTTTTTTGATTTGCAGGCGCTTACATCCCAGTCCACTTTGTCATCGAAACGGCACAATAAACATATGACGATCCACATGGAAAGATAAACAACAGTTGCGTAAGATTAAGCTGTTTCTTTTAAACATATGCTTAAAAAGATGGCCATAACGTTCCAAATCAATAGAGCACTGAGTGGGAGGCAGTTGCAGCCACGCGATTATGCATCAAAATATAAGCTACCCGGTACTCCCACAGATTCAGATCACGACGAAGTTTTTGAACGGTCACAGTTATTCGTCCCGAATGTCCACCATGTGACATATGTGAAACACTCACTTCAGAAGACCCCATGTGGACATTGTGGACTAGAAGGTAAAGGCAACACTGACTTTAGCGTTCGACCATAGTGCCACTGGCTTTCCATTGAAATGTTATAATAGTGTGATGAAGAGTCATCAGCTTTTTTCGGCGTACCATGGACGCTCAGTAGCCCGTGTGTGTACCGAGAGACCTATTGACTCTTTATTTTATTCTAGTTAGATACACTCTGGAATTTTCATTGGCAATATTTTGAGAAAGACAATATTCAAGAAAATGGATCAATCAGACGACATTTGAAATTGCCAGTGTCTGTACACATTTGACCTCAAAAGCGTTTAATTGTATGATGGCATTTTCAAAGATGATAATGCGAATCCATATAAACTAATTATGCTGATGATGATATAAATGCGTATTTCTTGAGGCTAAGCCAATTCAGAGAGTGAAAGAGTCTATTCATCTTGGACATGTCATCGCTCCAAATGCCCTTGGTAAATAGATCGGGAGAAAAGTAAATGTACTGATGGCTGGGTTTAAAAAGAAGCATTCGCCACTAAACGCAATCAGCTGTTTTATTGTTTGTCCTTCCTTGGGCCACAATTCTGGAACAACGTGGTAGAAAGAGTAGTTGTAGCTTGGCGTGATGCTGTGATTATAATGGAAGTTCGCCAAAAAGATTACATTGTGAATTATTACCACACATTTGCAGAGATGTTCCAGTTCAACTACATATGACCAGCCGTTTCTTTAAATATATATAAAATGTAAGTCCATACTGAAAAGAATGCTGTCAGAACACGAGTAAACTACTACTCGAAGGTTTAAGTTCCGCATACAGGCAAATAACTGACCTTCATTTTAAAAAAAAATATACGGTTCACTGAGATGATCCATTGAACAACGAATTTGAGATGTTGCAAGCAATTACCAGATCACCTCCCAGCACATATGCAAATAAAACTAATGCTTTGGTAACCCACAAGTTTCGGCACTAGAGACCGGGCCGGACCAGGCCAATTTCCTAAGTCAAGCATTATGCACCTGGTAAATAATCTATACTGAACCCCAATGAAAAGTATCCACATAAAAAAATTAACACATTAATTTTGTAAGTTACTAAGTACTGTGTGTGCATATATGCATGGTTTGGAGCCTACATCAGGGTCATTCAGGACAACTTTTTAACTTTTGCTGGGTTGTTTTCATAATGCATGTGACTTTTGTGCACCGAATATGGCTTCTGACCACCACTCCTATTGGATGGCTAAAATGACCTGATGTTTTCAGTGGCTTTAAAAAGGGATGTTCAGCCAAGAAAAAAGCCAGTGGTCTCAGGTGTGTTGAGGCGATCATGCCGCGTCTGAGCCAAGGTCAAAGACACCATGCTTTGGGGCTTGCAGAGGGTGGAGTCCCAATCACTCAAATCGCACAAAGAATGGGGTGTACTCGGCGCACCATCCAACGACTAATTGAACGGCAACAAGAAACTGGATCCGTAGATGATCGGCCTAGGCCTGGCCGAGAAAGAGTGACAACACCTGGCCAAGACCGTCACATCCGGCTGATGCACCTGCGAGACCGTTTCCGTACAGCAGCCCAAACAGCCCGTGAGACTCAAGGGGTGAATCACCGTCCTGTCAGTAGTTCTACTGTGGAGAGGCGACTGAGGAGCAGTGGCCTAACAGCCAGAAGACCTTACAGGGGTAACCTGCTGACCCAACCCAGAAGAGAAAGACGACTGCAGTGGTGTAGAGCACACTCCAGGTGGACTCGCCAGCAGTGGAATACCGTCCTTTTTACTGACGAGTCCCGTTTTTGTGTCAGCAGAGCAGATGGCAGAGAACATGTGTGGCGCCGGACTGGGGAGAGATATGCAGATGCCTGTGTCCGTCAGGCAGATCGATGGGGTGGACCCTCTGTCATGGTGTGGGCAGGCATCAGCAACCGCTACCGGACACCCCTAGTGGTCATTCAAGGGATCCTCAATGCTAGGCGGTACATTGATGAGGTGCTGGAGCCGCACATGGTCCCATTTATGGAGCAGCATCAAGATCTGGCGATCTTTCAGCAGGACAATGCACGTGCACACTCTGCAAGATTAACAATGAACTTTCTCAATGAGAACAACATCAATGTCATGGAATGGCCAGCGTTCTCACCCGATCTGAGCCCTATTGAACATTTGTGGGATCAGTTAGGCCAAGGTATTCAACGGAGGACACCTAGGCCTACTACCCGAAACCAGCTGATCCAAGCTCTGCAGGAAGAATGGAATAATGTTCCCCAACACAGAATTCAAACCCTGGTCAGCAGTATGCGCCGCAGATGTATAGCATGTGTTGATGCTCGAGGTGGCCACATCCCATATTGAACAGAAAAATTTGTGTGACTTTCAATTAGGGCAGTTAATGACATTTTTTGCCTGTAAGTGACGTTAATGTCGGTAGAGCGTGACATTATTTTTACGCCAGAAAAGTGAATGCTTTGTTAAGTTCTAAGCACGTCTAGGTATGAAATGTTTTCAAGTATAAACAATAAAATACTTCAAAATTGGCATGTGGATACTTTTCATTGGGGTTCAGTATACCTTGCCTGACGGATTCTGGCATATTCTGATGGACATTGTGACCTGATGTGATAACGGTGTACATATTTTTTTCTTATATAGTCACAACCTAATTTTTTGACATGTAGTGTCTTGTAAACAGTGTACGTCGAGTATATATATATATATATATATATATATATATATATATATATATATATATATATATATATATGTATATAGGTGGCCTATATGAAGAAAAAGACTTTTCTCTTACTCTCACTTCAATGCATGTTACTCGTTGCAATTTAATTGTAACAAGGAAAAGAAGTAAAATGAAGTATTTTTCCAAAAAGGGATTTTGAAGTGTAAATTGTAAGACAATCAGCAAGAGAGATTCTTTAATGCAGTTCATGCTGCGACACTAAGACCATTGATCGATGGCACTGTTTAAAGCATCTGACAATTCATTGAATCTTTCAATTTAATGCGATGCATCTAATAATGTGAGGTTGAAAAATCTTTACGCACTACCTGAATTAAATAATGAAGCACTGATTCATGACTGAGAAATAATTTGGTAATAATAGACATACAGACCATGGTGTAAGTACCTGCTACAGGGAAGTTTATTTATTTTTTCTTTGTTTATTTATTTATTTATTTATTTATTTATTTATTTATTTATTTATTTATTTATTTATTTATTTATTTATTTATTTATTTATTTATTTATTTATTAATTTTTATTCATTATTTATTTATTATATTTATTTATTTATTTACTTATTTTTATTCATTATTTATTCATTCACTCATTGATTTATCTTGATTTCAAACTGTCCTTATAAGGCGGTTAGTTTCACATGGATTGTGAAAAATGTCAAGTGTCGGCTTGCTGAATCACTGTCAATGACACAGCTAATGGCGTACACGCATTGCCCTTCCCTGTAGTACAGACCGCCGAAAGACTCAATGAAAACCACCGTGCAGAGTCAGAGTGTTATGAATCCTTTGACAGCCACTCCCTCTCCTCTGCCTTACATTAAACAATCATTAGTCCCAACAGAGTTCAGGCGTCTAGCAGGAGGAAAACCAACATGAATCGAACAATCATTGGATATTCCAGAATTAAAGCATCACGCAGGTGGCTTTGGAGGAATTTTACATCTGGAAAATAGTAAGTACAACCAGTCAAGAATAACTTCTACCCTTTTGTAACAAGCGTAAAATTTTGTAGGAAACGGCGAGTGGAGTATATAAATCAGACGCAAACCTATCACCTGGTTGTCATGCTTGCTTCATGCGAGGGCTGGTTCAAAAAACCAATACGTAGTACCAACCGTGAGAAAGCTCTATGTAGGATGCTCATAAGCTTATTGATGTGATTTCTTCCTAAGTCTTCTTGGCATATGTCTTCCTCCACAGGGGAAAGCTGTGCGGACAAAAAGGTGTTTACGGTAGAGAGGCCTTTACATATAGAGGGAGAGCCAGTGAAATCACAACGTCATGGCCAATTTGTCTGTATTTCTTTCTCCACTTGCCTCCATTGTGTCCCGTTATTAGAAAATGTATGGTGCTATATTTTCAGATGTCAAGACGATACCTCCTCTGTAATATTTTGAATTTGCTACCCCCCCCAAGAAAAAAATGATATAAACGGCATGACCTAGATAAACGTCCTGTATATATCAAAAAGGATCTCGTGGGATTGGAATATGAGATAATTATTTGTTCTACTTGTTCTTTCCATTTTTTTTTGGGGGGGGGGGCTAATAATGCGTCCCCTCCAACAGCGACTGATTAATTAATTTGTTATTACCCCCCCTCCCCCCCCCCCCCAAAAAAAAGCTAGAGAGCTGATACGTATTTGGTACCTTTGCTTAAACGTATGGATGGAAGGTGACAGTTTGATTGATTCTGGAATTTGTGTTCTACCGTGTACAGCGCCTCTGGATATGAATCTGTTATTCCCCCACGTTTTTGTATTTGGAGGTACATTAAATCCTGTGAGAGGTATATATTCAGGTGTAGCGATAATGTACATTTTCAATGGGAGTAGTAAGGAGGTACCAAGTCCTTTAAATATCTTCTTACCATGACTAACATATGAAAATACTGCCGTGCTGGAACGGTGGTCCATCCTAACTCTTGGCGTACTTAAGGTGAAGCTGTTCAGGGGTGCTCAGTGGACCAGCGAGTACGCGTTGGCCTGTCACCGCTGCGGCCCGGGTTCGATCTCCAACGATGGGCCAAGTTGTTCGTCCCGGGAAGCTCCTCCGACGGGTGAGTCCGATTCCTCCGAGGGTTCGAATTTCGCGGCTTTTTTGGGCTGGGGGTTCGTGATCGCATGTTGCAAGATTTCCCAAACACCTGCTGAGCACCGTAGGTTCTCTCCGGGATCTCCGGTTTCCTCCTACATTAAGTTTGGGATAATTGGGCTAAGATCTTGCCTGCTGGACCCTGTGGAAGAACAGCCATAGGCTGAACAGGCTATCCAGATACTCAATTATTATTATTATTATTATTATTATTATTATTATTATTATTATTATTATTATTATTATTATTATTATTATTATTATCATTATCATTATTATTATTATTATTATTATTTTTATTGTTATTGTTGTTATTGTTATTGTTATTGTTATTGTCATTATCATTATTATTATTATTATTATTATTATTATTATTATTATTATTATTATTATTATTATTATTATTATTATTAATTATTCTGAAAGGACATGTCAGAATCAGCTTTCCTGTTCTGTTATGGAGACGCCACAGTCGATCGTTGAGTTAACTGTTAATAGTCTGCGACACAACATCTCCATAACGGGAGACAGGTAGTAACATAGACTGTACATGCATATTGTTTTACTTTTTCTCCTAAGCCAAAAAACCGGACCGTTACTAAACATGGGGAAAATATATATTAACTTCGTCTATATGGAGGATTTACACTTCAAACATTTTCTGAGTTTTAACAATGTTTTGCAATGATAAAGTGATGATGAAAAAGTAGCATGATTAGAATAGGGCCACTAGTGCTAAAAATCCGAGTACAGTGCCACTAATGCACATGGACCCACCGTAGGGCCACTAATGCACATGGATCGCAATGCAAGGCCAGAGCTGGACACGGATCTCAGTCCTTCTTTGCCGCTGTACCATGATTGGGAAGTGTATTCAATAGTATATGTATAACTGATTTTCACACACACACACACGCACACTCACAGAGAGAGAGAGAGAGAGAGAGAGAGAGAGAGAGAGAGAGAGAGAGAGAGAGAGAGAGAGAGAGAGAGAGAGAGAGAGAGAGAGAGAGAGAGAGAGAGAGAGATTATTCGGACCTGTGTGACTGATTTCACGTGCCAAGTAAGAAGAGAGTAGACCCACCTGTTAGCAAAATTGCCGTCAGCTTCTTTTTGTCAGATTGAGGAAAATAAGTCAATTCCAAACGTGTGCAAACAAGTTTTGCGACTGACAAAATTGGATGATTTTTTTCTGCAACTAATGAATAAAGTTTAGTTGCCTGTCATAAGTTTCTTATGTTTGACCCGACACGTTGTCTTTATTTATTCGTCAAAAATACTTTTTTGGAAAGAAGATAAATGACACAGGCTTTTTAAAAATTGATTTTAATTTTTTTCGTTTTGTTTTTATTCATAGACCTACTGTGCTCCATTTTACATAAAAGAACAATTTGGATCATATGTCACGTATACTCAGAGTTGCTTAACTACACTGGCACTTACAGTTCTCAGCAAAAATATCGAAACACTAAGATATATGACAGGACACCAATACAGAATACATTTTAACGGTAACAGACACAACAGCTTTTGTTGGCCAACTCATGCAAAGCATCATCCATTTACTTCTTTTACGCTAAATTAAAACAGACCTGGAGCAGGTAAAACTCATCATTGACTGACCATTTGTTGGAACAATCCATCACAGGATGAGGTCGGAGTCAGCCTGCCCAGAGGTTCATACTGTAGCGTATCATCATTATTGAAATCATGGTTTATCACATCTCTCTGTGCCAATAACTTTGCGTATTTTTTTTTTTCTGACTGGACGTCCCTAGTGCTCTGAAACTCGTTTTGATCGTTGCCACTCCATCCTTGACAACTTTCTTTTGCTCTTTCTTGTCACTCGTCTGCCTTGATTTCTTCATTCTGAGCTAATGGGCTGACCAACTAAACCAATTTCTTGCTTGGCTCTCTTCACCCGTGGCTGTTCTCCTCAGGACTTTTGTTCATTGTAAGTAGTTAACCATAGGTTTTTGTTTTTCTCCATAGGGGCTAGGCAGAGACATTTTGGAAACCCAATTTACGTTTGCCAGTTACAGTGCAAATGCAGTAAATTTATTTTATTTTAACAGTACAGATCTAGTGCTGTTTAAGGTTCAAACCTGATTCAGTACACAATCATAGTTCTATATGACAATCAAGTTAAGATGCACACAGGTGACATCGACCTAATTCTATTTATTCTTTTTCTACATCTAAATGAATGTTATGCTTTTATCAGAAACTTGGTGATATTTTGACCGACGATTTTGATATTGTATGAATTGATGGACCACTAAAAGGCATAGATAAGAGAAACATTTAGATGACATTACCCTATTCTGAAAGGTCTTGAGGCAAAAAAGACCTGTTTAGAGTATGACTCAAGAAGTACCTGAGACGAACTGAGGCATTGTACTTGAATGTGGTCCTGCTAAAGAGATGAGGGGATTCCTAGAGACATTGCCTATTCTCCGGTTGCTTTTGAAGATATATCGTTTTAACCAAATCATATTTTTTTTCGCGTGCACTTTATCTGGGCTTTATTCTCAATGTGATACGGCAACTCAGGTGAATCGGAATCAATAATATATCGTCAAAGTAAAATATTCTGTTGATTGAAAAAAACTATTCAAAGACAGTATCTTTGAGTACAAAGACAAGTAATACTCTTAATCCCATTGACATAAGCAATTTACAGTTGGCATATGCAGATCAAAAATGGTCGCGGTCCACCAATCTTGTAAATGTGTACGTGTCTTTATAATCACTTGTTCATTTTCCAAAAAAGCTGGCTGCTGGATCATCATCATCATCATCATCATCATCATCATCATCATCATCATCATCATCATCATCATCATCATCATCATCATCATCATCAACAACAACATCATCATCACGCATGATAAAAATGATTAATTACAGTGTAAGTTTATAGGTAAACAACGGCTGGAGAGTGGAGGTATTGGAAGTTTTTTTGTGCGTTATCAACTACACGGAGAATGCGGAACAGTTGCACCTGCTGGGAGTTGCACAGATTGCAATAATTACATTATTTGCATTTCAGACGTAATTGCATGAACTACTGCATCTGATCATTTTTACTTGAACTGTTCAGTAAGATCAAGACATAAAGCAGAAGATACTTTTGTTAGAGCCGTGATTCCGTAAACAACTAAAATTTCTAGCTTCCGCTTAGGGCAGTTGTACAAGGATACAAGACTTTGGGAATTTTCAGGTGACGTGTTATTAAAGTGCGCATATTTCAAATTCTATACATAGCAATAGAAAATAGCAGATACCTTAGGAAAGTCATTATGACATAGTCGTGTGATAAAGAATTTGATCCGTTTCGATTAGAGCAAAAAACCCAACCTCAATATGGAACGACAGTTAACTTTCACAATACAGCCACCCCCACGTGCCTCGGCTGTGTCAATTTTGCAAGCAGACTAATTTTATTTTTAATGACGAAGCTTTGGTGGACAACACGGACAAACGGATGGAAGCAAATCGGGTTCTCGCATGTGTTTTGCGCACAATATTGCTTTACATGTATTTATGAATATTTTCTTTAGTAAGGTGCAGTTTTATACACTAATAACATAAGTGAGAAGAGTCGATCAGCTGGAATATATAGTTACTAAAAACTGGTTCAAAAGTTCTTTCCGCTTTGTTGAAATGTTCAACCGTCTCAATTATATTCATGTCCACTTGGCAGAAACCTTAAATCATTAAATATACTTTGTTAGAATAAAATCTGCATTATTTATTTTTATGACACGAGATCGCATTGGCCATTAATATATATTCCTTTCAAAGAAATTCTGTATGCCCTTTTTGTGCTGTCATAAATACAAATACACTTGGTACTCTGCAAGGAGCATGGAACACCTCGCCTTCTCACAAACGCATTTATATTTTCAATTTAAACTCTAAAAACAAAGGACATGAATGACATTAGTTCATTACATCATACTAAACAATGTACCCCCGTCCTATACATGTGGGCTCCGTGGTTACGGGGAAAGGAGAAAAAAAATGCTTGTTTAGATTTCTGTCGTGGGAACTTGATATATAAGCCAAGAATACTGGAGCTATAAACTTGCAAACGGAAAATATAGTTTTTCGTATTAAGTGAACTCCAGTTTTAGCAGTTTTCTGTATCCAACTGAAAGCAAAATATAAACAAAGAGTCCTTTCAGTTTTTGTGCAATATCTTTATGTGACAGTTAAGCCATACCAACATGACATTCATGCAGGAAAATGAGAATCATATTGCAGAATAGTATATCACCAAATTTCAGATATGTCATATACTGGGAGGTCGATGTTTTAACGCCAAGACCACTTATGTATCTCGGAGAAGGTGGTGGGATTCTGGGCCTAAACTTTGTAATTTCATTCTATTTGTTTATTGATTCATATTTTTTATATTCATTTATATATTATTCATATGTTTATTTATTGGCATTAACCTCTTCACGGCTTCCCATGTGAACGCCATTTGTCATTTGTTGTCCAGTGTGAAACTTACTTGTGAACTTTATTAATATGGACCATTAATCTATTTAGTTTTGTTTGTTAAAAACCCTGGAAGAAAGTCTGATGTGAAGATGATACGGCATAATAGACTAAACTGGGCAGCATTTGCCATTGAAGAAAATCATTGGAGGTCATTGGCCCTTGCACGGTGAATGTTCTACCACCATCCCAAAGAAGTTCTCATACACCTTATGCACAGCTTTGGCAGCAAAATAATTGCTTTTTTTAAAACACAAAAAAAGTTGTGTGAGCTTTCTTTGCACAAATAAGGCTATATATGCCGTTGACAGAGCATATTATTTCTGTTAAAGGAAGTAGAAACAAAAAAGTCAACAGGAAAATCAGATCGCATTTGTGAAACTTGCAATTTTAAGTGGGAGAGGATTTGTCTCTAAATATATTGGTTTTCAGGCCTCTCAATCAATTGTATACATGTTGTGCTTTCCTGAACACTATTGCTGGAGATGCTGATTTCAATGTATTTATTGTTGCCGAAAGAGTATGAATAAGTGGGTTTAAATCCCTAAAGACCGAAAATGGCGGCTTTATATAGGTCAGTGCTTTGCTGGAGACGATGGCTTTACTTTATTTATTAGTGCTAGAAAAAAAGAAAGGGAAAACTTTACCGATTTTGCCATTCAATACACATGGACAACTTTTTTCTTCTGCTTAAAGACATTCATTTCATTCTGTGAAATGAAATTTGAGCTACTTTTATTCCAAAGGCGAGGATGATGCTTCATAGGTGGAAATGTTAATAAGAATGGTTTCATTCCTTCTGTATTCACTTTACATCCATAATATGTATTTTGCAGCAGCCAAAGCATCCAATACTATATGAAGTAACATTTATATCAGTGCGTTCTGTAAGATTACCCTGAGTCGTTCGCACAATCTATATGGGTTAGGGACTTTTTACAAGTTAAAATGCTGGACCTTGGCATCCATATTGTTGTGTTGGTTGCTAGGGTTTTCGAATGCGTTTGGGTATATAGGGAATTTCTCCCCTGACAGAACGGCCTCCAGGTTTATAGATTCATGCTAGAAAATGCAATATGAAATTTAAGCTATCGTTAATGTAACAGTTAAAAAGTGTATTAAAATGCCATGTGTAATAGTTTTTAATGTTTGAGCACACCCAATTGTGAATCAATATCGTTTCTAAAAAAAGGTGTGTATCGAATGTCGCTTGATCAAAAACTTAGTAAAAAATTATCGGGTATGCAGTATTTGATTCGTTTCCATGATGTAACATATGTATTTTTGTGTTTCAGGTATTCAAACGCCTTAAAAATGAAAACCTTCACCAGTATGCGTTGTTCGGAACTACATCAGGATACAAATGACAAGCCTTAACCTACTAGTGGCTTAGTGATTAGTGGAATCTGAATATCTTGCAATGGCAACAGCCAATGTGACAGATCTTGATGATTATGACGATCTATTTGCTACTGCATTACCTATGCTGAAATCTGTTCAGATGGGGTCTGGATATAAGATAGGAACTGCTTTGCTGTTATACGGACTACCAGCCATCATCTTGCTCGGAACCATCGGAAATGGATTATCTTTCATAGTGCTCCTGCGCCGCCGCATGCGCAATAAACCGTTCTTCTTCTACCTGGCTGTTCTGGCATGCGCAGATACGGGAGTGCTATATTTCAGTGCATTCAAAACATGGATAAGACTTGTGTCCGGGTTTGACTTGATGCATATATCAAGTGTAACGTGCAAGCTGATGTTGTTCTTGTTTCTGATGAGTATGCACATGTCAGCCTGGCTGATCGTGGCCCTCAGTGTGGATAGAGTAGTGGTTGTGTGGTTTCCATTTAAAGCTACCACCCTGTGCACAGTACGAAGGGCCAAATGTATCACCCTTATAGGCACAGTGATCCTCGCCATTTATAATTTACATCCCTTCTGGACATTTCACCTGTTTGATTATGGCAACGGGACTGTCATCTGCATAAGTCTCGCGGATGACCACTTCATGGAATACATATTTCCCTGGCTTAAGTTAGCCACTTACTCAGCTTTGCCATTTGTGCTTGTGCTGGGATTAAATGTGTCAATTGTCGCTAAACTAGTGACAGAAGCGGCGCGCGTTAAGAGGAAATGCGAATGTCCAGATCGAGCTAAAACAGAAAGCAGGGTCAGCAATAGACAGACTCGGCTAACGTTTATGTTACTGACAATATCGGTTATATGGCTGATACTAAGTGGCCCTTTTGTGACATTTTCTTTCTTGGAGAAAGCTGTGATGAAAGCCCATGGGCATGCAAAATATTTCCTTTTCAAGTCAGTTTGTTTCTTACTAATGTACATGAATCATTCTGTCAATTTCTATTTGTATTGTTTGACAGGCAAGAAATTTAGAGTGGCCTTAATTGAACTACTGCCGCGGATTTTTAGGAGCCACTGGGCCCCAGAAGACAGATACTCACACCAGTCACTTGAACACAGACACGTCCGTCAAACAACTGCAGTTAAGCATATGGCGGACAGCACAATACAAGGTACTGAGCTGTGATCACAACCTAGTGTTTTTCATGGTATCCTATATAAATCCCTTTGTCTAATATTGGTCATGCAGTTACTGTTATCAAAATATATTATCGCACATGACACAAAACTTGGAAACACAATATTATGGTAACACTATGTGGCTGCTTTTGTATTACAGACATTAAAGATCCAGAAAAATGCATGCTGACACTTTAAGGAAAAGTTCAGCTTTAGTATAGCACTGCATTTAAAATTATATACCTGTTTGGATAGCAAAATTCATTCACGGGAAGTTCCATATGTATAATTTGAAAATATTTCTATCCTAACAAAACGTTCCACTGTTAGATTTGTTTATATGATGTTGACCATAGCTATTTCGGATACATTTAAGAAGTATTTATATATATATTGATGATCTGGTGTGAATCACATAAAATGGAGCATAGTAAAAAGTAAAACAAAATGAATCCGATAATTATGTACAATATGGACATGGAATAACTGACTTGCATCAGCTTTAGAAAAAGGAAAGGCAAGAGAAAATAGATATTTGTCCATAAAAAGACAACTTTAAAACTAGACGTGTGCGTGATTTTTTTTATTGAATGACTTTGACATCTTGGGGCCACAATGAACCGACGGTAATGTTTAAGGCAGAAATACTGTCTGGCAGCAAAATGCGCAACGTTAATGACAAACATATTGAACCTTACTGGACCTAAATATATTTTTGCCGTTAATTTGTTTCGTGAAAACATAAGTATACAAATTTTTGTTACCCCTGGTACCACAACCACTATAATATACAAATTGGAGGATGTCGTACATGTCAAATATAATCACACACATAAATGCTCTCTCCCGCATTATTTTTTTCTGAAACTCCAACTTTTACTATGGGTCTTTTTCCTTTCGTTTTTTTGTAAAACGAAAGGTAGTTATGCTATGCACCGATTCGTACTCCAAATCTTTTACAAAAAATATTGTTCTCTCGTGGTGTTTTTATGTGCACAGTAAAAGCATAAATTTGTTTACCACAACGGATTCATCCCTTTGGTTTGAAATTAATTTGTATTTGAAAAAAAGCTCACAGGATTGTCAGCATTCAGAAGCGCTACTGAAGATAGAACAAAAAGAGGAATGATGAGATGTATGCACTATTTGAAACTGCCCATAATGGCAAACGTAATTCATGAATACTGAAAAACAAAAAGGGCAGAAGTGTGAACAAGTGGCATCTGATGAATATAAAGGCAAAATAGAAAACAGTATCACATTAATTTACGCATGATTTGACCACATAACATTGGGGCAATAAATTTCAGAAGCGTATAGCTTCAGAACTTTAATACATGTTAAGTATGTTTTTAAAAGCGCATGGAGAGAGCATGAAATGCCCATCATCACAACTGAACTTCACACCAGTCGTGAGCTCCTGAGGGCTATGTACGTTTCTTCATTTTTCCGACAAACTGTTTAGCTTTAGATTAGTTTGTAAACAATCCAGTTGATGAAAGCCATGCTATGAATGGCAATAGATGTGGTTGTTGAAATATGTCAGAGTCCAGTGGATCTTTCATATTCCACACTATCACCATCTGTTGTGTCGCCACTTTGCATTGTTACCCAAATTTCAGACAAGTGGCGCGCGCATCATTAATGTTGGCGATGTTGTCTTTCAAGTGCGGCTGAAGTTTCATTTTGTTCAATTTTGCATCTTCGGCAAAATTCAGGCACGCTTTTTATGGATACTATATTTCATATTCATTCACTGATATGATAATATTGTGGAGTTGTTGGTATATCTGGTATTTTCTACCTTAGACTTCGACTTTGCTTCTTTGTTGACTGACGCGGATTGGTTCTTGATTATTCGGATTTTAGGTGCAGTTTCTCAGGCATTCATATTCTTTCACCAAAAAACAAAAAACAAAAAAAACACAAAAAAAAAATCCAAAACAAAAAACAAAACAAAAAACAAAAAAACAACAAAAAAAAACGAAAACAAAAACAACAAAAACAAAAAAAAAAAAAAAAAAACAAAAAAAAAAAAAAAAAAAAAAAAAAAAAAAAAAAACAAAAAAAAAAAAAAAAAAAACTTGTTCCCCACTTGTGTTTTGCATGACGGTTGTTATTATGATGTCTATACGGTATTTCATTATCATTAGATATTCAATGAATAATGTATTGCTTGTTGGATATTCAAGTCTTGTTAAATCAGGTGATGTTCACCTCGACAGGCTTGTCAGGACATGAACTGTTTTCCACCTGGACTGATTTTCGACCATCGTATTGACACGTAAGTGTCTCATGCTACTGCCTCATATACCAAAATACCTGAGCCTTGGAGCCTGTGTAAACTCAGACTTCCTGCTTTCGCAGCAGAGCACACGGGAGAGCCATCACTCCTGGTAATGCGATACTTCACACAAAAGCGTGTCTTTTACAAATTGATTTGTCAATACCCGTGTTATTATGGACAATATGCCACAGCTTTCTGCCTTGCAAAAGTGCAGCTGTAGCTTCCGTATCCATTCAATCCTCTGTTGCACAGGCGGAGTCTCTGGTAGCCTTTCAAAACGGACGTACACTTGAACCAGGTTAATCGTTTCGCCTGCCTGCATTTTGAGCTGTTGGTCTTGAGGGACCGATTTGTGCACTTAAACAAGAAAAAGTACATTTTGGGGGTATTTTTTTCATCGAACTCATAAAAAACTTCGATATCAATCAAAGACGCAAATCTAGAAGTAGTCTAATACATTTCACGGAATCTTTCCTGAAATATACATGTTTCAGGAGAGTGAATCCTATGGTAGAATCCTAGAAATAAAGACTTGGTTTTAAGCATTCGACGCTTTGCCACTATGCACAACAGCATGTGTGTATGTGATATCTTCCACTGTCCTGTTTTTGCGTGATACCTCGTTTCGAGACACATTACATAATAATTACTCACTATCCTGATGGTGGAGACCCATAGGCCCTATAACACAGGAATAAACGACAACATTAAAGCTGATGAATGAAAATCCTGTCATTCCAGTAACCACAACCGTGAAAGCCCTTGTAAAATTGACCAGCTTCCGGTACTGGCAAACTCAATTAAGAGATAATCACCTTATTTCAAACTAAGTTATATTATAATTATGTCATCAATGACTTTTTATTGACAATTAGAAGCCAGTCATCCAGAAAGGGCATACTTTCTTGGCCTGCATCTTGAACTCAAATATCAATCCTGTGAATGCATTTGGGTAAAAAATTCCAAGATATCATGGATCAATGTGCACTTGAGGCATATTGCCGTATGCATTTCAACCCAGTGAATTTTTTATCCAAATACATAAAGCCATATCACTCCTTCTTTATCTGGAAGATACCGCTAAACAGGGTGTAAATATATTTGCCTTCCTGGTTCTTCCCTTTTTTTGGCGTCCACATATAACCTGTATTATACATAAAATCAGAAAGTCAGCTGTAAGCACTGCTATTCTCATACCTCCTAGAAGATTTAGGCATAAGCAAATCCCAAACCAAAGCATACATGTAGTTCCCCATGATCAGACTTACAGTGGAATATACCTTTACACCGGCTGTTCTACAAAAATGCACAATAAGACTTATTTTAAACGTTCGAGTCTATAGAGATTTAGGTTGCAAAAATATTCACTGAGGCATACAGCCATAGCTCATCTGATAATTTGTAATACAAATTCGAATTACTTAATGCTTTCTGACGGAAAGAAATATTTAAATGCCCAAGTGCACATATCAAGATCAGGTCCGTGCCAAACAAGTGCTTGTAAAGGTCAATTAAATTTGACGCCAACCTTTAACTCAGGGTGCAGTCAGTTTTGAGAGGCAGTGTTACACAGGTTTCGAATATATGCAGATGTGGCGTTGCCCTAGGGTAGGGAATTACTGATATATGTAAATAACAAATTAAAAGAAAATATGGGACGTGATATTGATTGATCAATCAACTTGATTTGGTTGATCATCTAATACAAAGAGACATGGGGGAGCCAACAGGTAATTGCTTGGTCCCATGACTCCATGCATAAATGCTTAGAAACAGTTGCTTTTTCGTGCCGCACTGAGGCACCAACTTGTCGAAGGTAAGGGAAAGGTATCAAAAGAGTAAAGCCACGATACGAAAACCACAAATGCAACACACGCACGCACACATGCACACACACACACACACACACATATATATATATATATATATATATATATATATAAGTATATATGTACATATATATATATATGTATATGTATGTATATATACAAATATTATATATATATATATATGTAAAATATTTGTATATATACATACATATACATATATATATGTACATATATACTTATATATATATATATATATATATATATATATATATATATATATATATATATATAATATCGTCACTATCTACGCAACTGTTGTGATATCAGTCTTCAATAATGCAGGTCGTGAGTTATTTCAAATTAAAAGTAATAAAATCTATAACCATGATATATGCCAATATTCCGTTTTGACCTATCAAGGCTACTCAAGGTCAAAATTAGACACGAAAAGAACCCAATGGCTACTTTCCTACAAGCGTTTGATAGTGACCGTGACCCTTTTCTGCACCAAATATGCTGAAATATTACCAACTATATGTCACTTAACCTTTTAAGGTCACTCAAGAACAAACTTTCAATACGGAAAAACCTAAATGTACTATCTTGTTTGTGTTTAACAGTAACCATAGGCCTTTTATCGAGATATCCGCCAATATGTCAGATTTCCCTGATATTCCTTTGGTACAGTAATAGTCCTTATATGTACATATACCTTTACAGATTTGTCCAAATTTCGCTAATTTGTTAAAATCCAGAAACTGACAGCACCACCGTGTAGTGATGAAATTCGGTGGTGCTTAGGTCCAGGTACATTTACACTACGTATAGTGAGAATCCAACGAACACTTTGCGAGCAGAACTTTTAAAAATCGTAAAAAAAATAAAATAAATAAAATAAAAATAAAAATTGCACTACCGCTGCCTCTGTGTAATTTTGAATTAATGGTAAGCCAAGCTGGGTGAGGATTTTCAGAATTATTTGGGATTTTGCCAGTCAGACCCCCCCCCCCAAAAAAAAAGAAAAAAAAGAAAGAAAGAAAAGTACCACTGGAGCATAACAATTGGGACAAACTTGGTAAAAACCCAGAGTAGACTCCCACCAATTTTAAGAGGATCTGGCAAGCAGTTTTGGAGAAGTCCAAGATATGATTTACCATTTTGAGTTCCCTCGATTTACAAAGTAATCAACAGGAATGCAGCTGTTAAGTTGGAACGCTGCTTAATTGAAAGAAATCATTAAACATCAAGATCCACAGTAACACCACCGAGAGGAACAATTCTGTAGAATTCTTCAACAAGGTACCTTTTCCAAAAAGGAACAAGATTGCAGCGCCACTTGTGGCACAAATTGAGGTCTAAGGGTGGCCAGAAGTGTCCGTATGCAATTTCGAAGCAATTGGTCAAGTCGCTACCTTAGAATTAGACTGGTCTATCTCCACTTTTTTCGGTTTTAAGTAAAAGCCCTCTGAAGTTGCGATACTTACAAAGTTAATACAAAGAACATTACAAATATGAAATAACGCATGTTTAATTTGCATGAAATGAAGACTTCCACTGTATTATTATTATATATATAGGGATAGGGTAAAGTATTTTTTTTTTAAACTTTTGAAGTGGAGATAGAACATATCAATTTTAAAAAACAAACGCAAAATTAACTCACATTGTTCTATCTTCAAAGTTTTATTCTAAAATAATGCAATTCTCAAAGTGTCTCCTCTCTTGATGTAATGTAACCAAACTGCAGGCAGAAATAAAAGAAAATTATAAATTCACGCTCTCAATACTGCCTCAACTATGGTATAGTGTGATGACTCGGTCGAAAGCATCACACTTAAGTTTGCTTGTTTAGAATGATACTATTAATGCAGATTTCCAGCTCAACGTAACACTTTCATTATAAAAAATAAAGTCTACTGTGGAATAAATAGTGTCCTTGTCGTAACTATCTTACCTCCTTACTTTGAAATCAACATAGACTGCGGTTAAACAGCTATTCACTGTTATTCATGAAACATCACAACTAATATACACAAAAACTGATACACCCTCTCTGTATTTTGCAATAATGTATAATTATGAAATCTGATTGCACGATTATTATGAAATAAGGCATTGACTGCACTTACATTGCAGACACTGCCTCAACTAGCCAATGGTGTGGCGACTAGACCAGACATAAACATAACTATTAAAAATATATTTTGGCACCAATAATAAAGGTCAACTGAACAATATTTTGTTTTCGTCGAAAACAGTTACAAAAAGCACTGTACGTATAAAAATATAATCTCATCTTTATACTTTGACAAAAAAACGGATCAACCAGCTGCTCACTGGTAGTTTTGATAATATTACAATTAGTATACAGAAATAAGGACTTTATCTATTAAAATAATGTATATTAGTAGATTGCATAATTGTTTTGTAATAAGACTGACTGTCTTTAGATATTGCCAACACTGCCCCAACTAGGGCATAGTGTAGTGACTAGACTGGAAAAAAAACATAAAACTTTGTGCTATTGCTTGCAGTAAATGCAATAATTTCAGTCTGTGTCTGACGTTATCAGCATACGTTGAATTGTGGAAGACAATAATGCACTTAAGATCATACATAGCTATTTCTTATCTCTGCACTTTGAATCAAGATGAGCCTAACCATCAGGTCACTGGTATTTATGATACATCACAAATAAAAAGAAGAAATAAGGATTCGCGCCAATCGTGTAGAATGATCTTATCGTAACTGCAAAATTATATTTTACTAAGATTTAGTAACTGCACTGTTTTGTATTGCCGACACTGTCTCAACTGGATCATAGTGTGGTGACTGGGAAACTATAAAAAAAACAAAAAAATGTCTGATTCCATGTACTTAAATCTATGTCTAATTTTTAATTTGTTTTCTTAATAAAAAGTCATAAAACGGAACAAAATACTATCCTTAACTACATCTACTCTGTACTTAAACGCTTTAGAAGCTCAACCAGCTTCATGCATCGGAGTGCAATTAACTTTTAAATATAAAACATGCACTATTTCAGCTAAAAATTCAAGAGGCAATTGGGTACAAGAAGTGAGTTTCATTGTACATGACTTTATGGCCAATATGAAATCCTTTCACAGTCACAATCAAAGCGTAGCTAAACGCATAAGATCAAAGTCTTCATGCTGGATCATGTCCAAGGGTTCATTTTGAGCTTTTTTGGATGAGTGTTTTCATGAAGGCTTGGTCAGTAGGCGGCATGAATTTGAGCATGGATTTTATGTCCTTTCTTTTGGCCTCACTCAACACTGATTTTACATCCAAAATGCGGACATGAGGTAGGGTGCTAGCTTTTTTGCATTTCCCTCGAGTGGTTTTCTCACATAGAAGTGCAACCTCAATGTAAGGTTCTCCAAACATTTTCTTCCAGGTGAAGGGTCTTTGCTTTTCTGTACCGAATTTGCCTTACACTTGAAACCGGTACCTTTTAGAAGTCAAAATTTTTTGATGCTGCGTGGATATTATAGAAAGATTTCGTTGGTTGCATTTGGATGACTTTGAATGGCTTCTTCTTGTTTAATTGAATCATCTGGCGGACTAGGCTCAAGGGTTCTTTCCCGTATCTTCTCTACAACGTGCCATATTCATGCTTGTAGCTATTAAATACTAATCTGATTCATCTGAGCTGTAGTCACTAAAAGCTACAGTAGAGAGTTCATCTATGTTAGCGACTTGCCTTCTGTATAGGGCACCAATTTGAGTGTTTCGTGTGATCACAAACATGAGCGAAAGTTCAAATTCGAAGAAAATGTGTGGCACTGCCAGCATATCGCGTAACTCCGGATTGTCTTGCAACTTATGTACAAGCCACCAAACTTCAATCATTAGTTCGCACAAGTCTCCATCATCGTCTGATGTAAAATTATCGTTCAAAATATGATCCTCTACAAAATTTGGAATTATATTGTTTGTCAGATGGCAGGAATTGTCCTCTAACAAATCTATGAAATTATCATGAAAGACATCCTTTGTTTGTCGAAAGACTTGGTTGTCTTGTATGTACTTCAAGTGAATTGAATAATGACAGGACACTACATGTATCAATAAAGTCTGTCTTCCAAATTGGCCACGCTGCATACCAGCCCAAACCTGGAAAAAACAGTTATGGCATTTATTTGTAAGCATAAGTTAACCATCAATTAATCCACATATACATATTAATGTACTTTGTTCTATCTCCATTATAAATCAAATGTTAAACTTGTGAAACCGAAACTCACATTTCGGAAATGTACTTTGTTCTATATCCATTATAAATCTAATGTTAAACTTGTGAAACTGTAACTCATATTTTCGGAAAATTTGTTCTATGTCCACATACTACAGTTTACGGTATTTTTTACGGCATTAGCACAATACAGAATGATATATATGAATATTCTAGCACTGTAATTTAGTATAAACATTATATAAATTAAACAACAGATGAGAAGGAATGGATCAAGCGTATAAAGCATATACGTGTCTGTATTGCAAAACGTTACCATGACTTGCAGGGGGCGATAATTAGGACCTTTGCTCTATGCATCATCCATTCTTCACTACTTTGCATTTTGAACGAAGCCAATGGGCTCCAATTATCGATTAAAACATTCAGTAACCAATGTTAGCTCATAGAATATACAACTAACCTTCTGACAAGGGTATCTACTCACCAAGGCAGCTTTGAATTTCCAAACTCGTGCTCTCCTGCTCAGCCATGAAGACGTGGCACGTGACCGGAACACAGCACGCTCATTGGCAGTGGACATAGAGTATTGTAATATTAAATTCTGTACATCTGAGGCTCATAGGACATTTAATTTTTGCGATTAACGCAGACTTAGATTATCATCGAAGTATACAAGTACAGTTTGGAGATAGAACAAGCAATGCATTAAACGCTTTTTAGGTTACTTTCATTTACTTGAAAAATGGAGATACAACAGTCGAATTCTCAGGTAGCGTGACTTTCCAGACAAAGATGAAAGAGTTTTGCTATTAGATGAACAAAATAAATCCAAAATCAATGGGCAGGATCATTTGAACAAACGTTGTGGAGACCTACTCAAGCTATCTGTCAACCAAGTTTGAAGTGAACTGGCAAATGGTACCTGAAAAGTAACAATATGAATTTTTGATAGACGACGAACGACAACAGCTGGACCATTCGACAAGCTCTGCTGGCTGCCAAGTATCAAATATGCTATACTCACAATGTTTTTTCACCGTGCCTCAAGGGTCTGTACTAGGCCCCCTATTATTTTTAATTTACATCAATGATACAGTTAAAGTTGTAAACTCTAATGTCAAGCTATTCGCTGGTGATACATCGATCGCTTTATCTTTCTGTCAACAATCCCGTCCATTAAGCTGCTGTATTGAACAGTGATCTCGCCTCCTTAGATGAATGGTCCAAGGAGTGGATTGTCTCTTTTTAATGCACTTAAGACTGATACTATGCTCATTTCTCTGAAGAAAAACACCCCTGATCACCCTCCTCTCACTTTCCAAGGCCACCAATTGGTGAACGTTCCTGAACATAAACACTTAGGGCTTACCTTAAGATCAGACCTGAAATGGAGTTCTCACATTAAACAAATTGCACTTAAGGCTTCCAAACAGTTAAACATCATGAAATCTATTCAGTATCGTCTTGATCGTGAAACCTTGGAAATAATTTTTAAATCTTTTATCCGTCCTATTATGGAATTTGGTAGCGTGGTATGGGACGGCTGCACCCAATCAGATAAAGATCTTCTTGAAGACATTCAGCTGTCTGCAGCCCGTATTGTGACAGGTGCTATGAGGACTACCCCAAAGGCAAAGATGTGTGAAGAAACTGGCTGGCAGCCATTGTCAAAGCGGAGGGAAAGATGTAAATGCTTAATGATGTATAAAATAGTACACAAACTAACACCTGCTTATTTGTATGCTGCCTTACCCAATGCTCCATTAGTAGATGGAAACCAACGTCCAAACATCAGAGGACGTTTTGATCCTAGTAGACATTTGGACATACCATCTTTTAATTCCAGAACAGTCCTATTTGAGAAATCATTCTTTCCATCTGCAATTACTTTATGAAACTCACTCCCATTTGAAACTAGAAATTTACCGACTTTGTCACAATTTAGACAGAAACTTTCAAATCCAAAAACATGTTGCGTCATTTATCCAGAAATTTTGAACATCGGCAAGAGATGCTTGTCCATTTTGCATTTCCGTCTGCGTATGGGCTGCAGTCAGCTGAATGAACATCTGTGTAAGATAGGCGCAATTGAATCAGCAAGTTGCAACATGTGGCGCTACCACCGAAAGCGTTTGGCACTATTTCTGAACTTGTCCACGATACATCATTGCTCGCGATGTCCTCCACACTTCTATCAGTTTGGTAGCACCATTTTCAATTAATACTGTTTTTATATGGTCATGATAAATGTTCCCTACTAGAAAACATCAGCATCTTTTTGTCAATACAAGAATATATTGACAAAAACTAAACGCTTTCAAGGTGAAACAATAACGTAGATATTTTTCTCAATTATTACTATTTTGATTGTCGCATTATAGTCCCTCTATCTGTGCTCTGTTTAGTCGTGTCTCTCTTCTACCTGTTTCCTCCTTGCGCCCCTCATCCAGCCCTCGGACGAGACGAGCGGCGTCAACCTCGAATGTATGTTACGTATCCTGTGCCCTTGTCTCTTCTTTGCAAGAAGGATTTGTATAGGGCTCTGCCGTCCTTCCTGATTCTTTTCTTTTGAATAAAATATGTTTAAACCATGCCTGGATGTTGCAAATTATATTATAGCAAGATATCTATTTGCATTCCATGTTTGTGTATGAATTATCATTTTCCAGAGCGAAATTCAAAAACAGTAACTTATTGTCGATCACATGACCTGAACATTGTCACAAGTATATTGTGACGCGCCTGCGTCATTAACGTACCGCTTGAACATTATAGACAAAATCAAATGTGTGCAAGGGATATTTGATTATACGTCACACGTGACGTCCAACAACTACGACTAACATTAACAAACATGGCGCTCCCCGCCGGCATTAAAGGCAGGCCTATGTAAAATTTTTAGATGAATACATAATTAGTCATACATTTGATAAAATTTTGCATGACTGGTGAGAGAATTACCATTTTTCTCTCACTCAAGATCGCCGTAAGTTGGGAAAATCACTCGTGACTTTCGGTAAGTTGTGATTCTCTTTATGTCTAAACAAACAGTAAATTATATCGACAACAATTGACTTCAGGTAAATTAGGACCCCCATAAATGGGAGAATAAAAACACAACCTGAAAATGCTGTCCAAACTGAACCGATAGTTACAGTATCAAAAGGTTATTGCGTAAAGTGTAAGGATAATGTGGTTTGCAGCGACGTTTCAAGAGTGAAGACTTGTTTTCCTGTTTCGGTTTTGTTTGCATTGCGGGTTGGGCTCATTGCGGGCAAGCCGGGCCGAGGAAAGTTCTTGACTCTGCCATATACTGACTAGGAAAGGATTAACATATGATGTGTTGGAATCGTCCATATGTCACTTAATTTGCTAGTATTCAGACACACGCTGAAAACCTGTATAAATACCCCTCGTCGATACTTGTTTATATTCTGTTTGACTCTACAGTACAGCTTTCGCCAAATGGACCAAATTGCTAGCCCGTCGAGCACGCTGGCGCACAAACAGAAAGAGAGCTAGCCTTGTGTAGCAGGCTTGCACCATGCGAATGCGTGCTCGCCCTTCTTCGCATTTGGTTAGCAATGCGTCTGGCTACGTGCTAATGGACGAGCATCGTGCAAGTGGCGACCGCATCGTGCGACATAATAGGTGCTATACACTTGCAGTCACCTCGCGCATTTGACAAAGGGGGTGGTCCTTCATGGCTCGCATTTTAAATTTGCATAAACGATAAAGATAAAACCCTGATATTGCAAAGTCGTAAAAAGGCATACAACGAAATGCGTCACACTCAGAACTAGAACAACACTTAACATAGCTTAAGCTCCCTTCTTTAATGACTACAAATTACGTCTACAGTACCGATCGAAAGTCTTTTAACACCATCACGCGCTGACTCGGGCAAGTTACCCTGCGGACATGCCGCGCCAGTGGACACGGCCGCGGTGGACCGAGATGAAAAGATGTTAGTATATAATCAATTTCAACGAATGGCGAGTTGTCTTCACGTGAAATATTAAGGTGGGATCCGGCTGGACATGAATCTAAACTAAGTGATCTTTGGCATTTTTCTTAGACAGAGTACTTTAGGATTTATTTTTCACAGTAAATTAACGAGGTACACGGACATGTACATGCAGATCCACTTTCAGTGTCACAGTTTACGCATCGTCCTTCACAAGCACTATTATTTTGGTATCCAGAATCCCAGCATATACTCAAAAGATCGGGTCAAGTGTGTGCTATAACTATTAAAAAAATCGGAAAGCACAATATCCGGTCACTCGAGTGGACTTCATCAGAAATACCATCCTCCCTCCAGTGTAAAGATTTTACTGCTAATAAAATAATAGTTACCTGAGCGCAGACTCCTGGACGGCGCAAGAGACTGAGGGCGCCAGTCGGAGTCTGACCCAAGTGTACCATTTGAATCACGCGCTGATTTCAACTCTCTACGGCAAACCAATCAGTGAGCTAGATATGCCGACCAGTGAACCAATCAAACACATTCTAGTAAAGCCATTTCGGTTTTCTTTTATACATATTCGGCGACAAATGGCGTGCTTCAAATAAATAAATAAAATAATAGTTCTAGCTTAGGACACTAGATGGCTGAGTAACGTTCGAGTCTGAACGAAGATTTGTGTGTGCTATTGTGATTGGAGCGGTAAATTCAAGTCTGGTACACTTGGGTCAGACTCCGACTGGCGCCCTTAGTCTCTTGCGCCGTCCAGGAGTCTGCGCTCAGGTAAAATAATAGGTATAGTGCAACACATCCGTTTCCTTGAGACCGATGGGCGCAACCGCGATCTTGCTGTTTGATAATTCACCTTCAATTTTGTTCCAGAAACATGAACAGAATAGCTTTTACAGTACACGTCGAGGCCAAGTCGAAACTTTTGAGTAGCTGTGGAATTTTTCTGTGTGCTCTCAAATAAAATTCAGTGTGCAGGTAATCTGTTCTACGCTTTGCATGCACAAGTTCACTGTTACGAAGGAGGGTCGTCTTCCCTCCCTGATGTCGTTAGTAAAGCCTGGAATTAGAAATCAGTCTGAAAGTGCACCCTGCAGTTCAAGCATAGGCCTACGGCCTCACGCAACCACACCCACAGTCACAGAGCACAAAATTGCAATTGTCTTTTCGTTGTATTTGCTCTTTAAATACAACATCTTGATGTATTATGGCAGTATATCTAACATCTAAGGATAGATACACATAAATTCGTTACCTCTAGACTGAAAAAGCTTTAGTTCTACAAAACCAGCCTAGGCAAAGTTGCTGTGGGCCCTGGCTGTGTTAACTGTCATGAACATTAATTATCATCTGTATGTTTGCAACGGACGTGACAGACTTTTTTCCTCGGAAAGTAAAACTACTGGTATGAAAATTTTAATCGGTCGGCAAATATATTATTTTATTTTTGTACTGTTTCTCGTAAAATGAGCAAAAAAAAAAAAAAAAAAAAAAAATCAAAATAGTTATGGCGGCAACGCACATTTGCCCAAGTTTGCGTAGATTGTGAAAGGTCATCCCACGAGAGAGCAAGAGAGACAGAGAGAGAGAGAGAGAGAGAGAGAGAGAGAGAGAGAGAGAGAGAAGGGGAGGGAAAAAGCCTGGTAGATCACGTATAACAAAATGTATTCTTTCTGTAATGTCTATAACATGCTGCTGTCTTTTATCATACAGCAACAGGTTATGCACGCTCCTCAAACTTATAAATTCGTGTAGGCCTATAACAATTTTGTATGCTTGTTAAGTTGTACGTTAACACTGCATTCATAGGCCCCTTCCCTCCCCCCCCCCCCGTACTCAGCACAGCAGCACAATTTAACCTCAAATGATATAAAAACCCCAAAAGTTCCTCCCTGACGAGTCAACTGTTTGACGCCGTTAATAAATTTGCTATAAATAGAATATACAAAGTTAAAAAAAAACACACACAAAAAAACAAACAAACAAACAAACAAACAAACTCATACCTGATGTCGCCTGTATTCTTCCACTCCTCTCTTTCCGTTGCATGAGCTCAATTAAAATTCCCACTGCTAAAATTAGATTTCAAATCCCTGATGTTCTCTCTGTATACACACATAGAAAGAATTCTCAACTGAAGCCAAACAAAAGAAATGATTTCTTTCAGTTGTGAAATTTTAAAGAAACGAAAACAAATGGATGAGAAAAAAATGATTTCCCATGTGGGTAAATTCAATTAGTCCCTTGTCTGTCTGTCTCCCGATAGAAGTCAAATTATAAGAGAAAGGTCGTAGGGAAAAAATGAACGTTTACAAAAATGTACCTTTTCAGTGATGTTGGCCTAATGTTATTGAAAAAAGGAGAGAAATTGAATGAAAGAAGCAGATTCTTTTCATTTGGGTTAACAAAAAAAAACATAACAAAAAAAAAACAAAAACAAAAAAAAAAAAAAAAAAAAAAAAAAAAAAAAAAAACAAACAAACAAAAAAAAAAAACAATAACAAAAAAAAAAAAAAAACAAAAAAAAAATACAAAAAACAAAATACAAAAAACAAAAAACCAGAGCAGTCTGTCGTAATACACACATGCATGTGTTGCTCCCCCGCTGTTTGGTGATCAGATCGTTATCTGCTGATACCTTTCTTTTATAGCAATGATGATCAACCTGGGGGAAAGCCAGCGTGGACTCTTCCTTCTTCGGCACATACAAATGCATCACAGTGGTGTTCCCTGTGTTGGTCCGTGTGTCTTTTCGTGTCCGAGAACCCGACTTAAATATTGTATCATGGAGAGAGAGAGAGAGAGAGAGAGAGAGAGAGAGAGAGAGAGAGAGAGAGAGAGAGAGAGAGAGAGAGAGAGAGAGAGAGAGAGAGAGGAGAGAGAGAGAGAGAGAGAGAGAGAGAGAGAGAGAGAGAGAGAGAGAGAGAGAGAGAGAGACCTACATGTAGATGCACTAAGATTTTGATGAGAGGAGAGGATTAACAAAGTATCAATGATGTATTTGAAAATCAGTTGTGGATTCTACTGGCACTGGGTTCGCACGAGATATATGTTTATAACCATGCAGGTAAAAAGGCGACCTACCACTTAAATAAAGTGGAACACAAAGGAATTTATCTCTGAGTTAAACCATGGAGGTAGAGGGTCTACCTCCATGGTTTAACTCAGAGATAAAATTCCTTTGCGTTCCACTTTAAGTGGTCACAGTTATGAGTGTACCATTGTTGGTTATATAAGATAAGATGCACGACATGAATGAAGGACTTTCTTTGACTGCACCGTATAGGCCTACACAACATGGTAGGCCTATTATGTCTGCCAACACGACAGGACAAAACAAGATACAATGCAATACGCACATCACAGTCTCGTACAACACAAAACACATTATAGTGTACACAACACGTTACAAGCTTGAGTAAAATGTCACTTGCTTCGGGAGATGAGGGTTGAGGAAGGGGAACTCCCAGCAGTGAAAGGTTGAAGGTGCAAAGCCCGGAGGTGGGTGGGTGGTGGGGGCACTGCCATTGGTTGGTACACTGTGCATGTGCCGCTACATCTATAGTTTTTCAACAAATTGGTATTGAATGGGTTATCAAAACAAATACATTTGGTACAGAACGGGAACAAAAAAAAAAAAAAAAAAGTCAACAGCTGACTAGCACAGGCAGGGTGTTTTTTACCAATTGCAGCCCTGTAATTAGGTCAGCATTTGCTCAGTGGTGCCACCATCTTCTCCACAGGGACAACCAGCAGAATTGTTGTGATCATATTTTGTCTGGTTAATACGAACCCATTTATGCTGACTGGCAAAGTCACTGTCCGCTGAAAATAGACCTACTGATTAGGGTTAGAAGGGAACAAACAACACCCCCCCCCCCCCCCAAGCTGTTTTCCAGTTTTAAACACCATCTGCTTCCGGACGCATATAATGTCTATATGCCAAAAGATTTGTCACAATCCACTCTCTCGATCCCTGTCTAATATTGGGTTGTCGCACATATTTTAGGCCACTTGGGCCACTTTATTCCTTGCAAAGCGTCTCGATTCCAAATGAGCCATTCTTCGTTGAACGGAAGTGACCCCCCCCCCCCGCGGCACACGGACTGAACTTTCTCCTTCACTTTAATTGGCCGCCGGTGAATAAATTTGTATTTTTGTTTACTTTATTATTTTATTACGCACGTGTGCACAATTTAGCGATTAAAGTAAACTGGTTAGTAAATGAGAATACAAATTTATTCACTGGCGGCCCATCAGAACGAAGGAGAAATTTGAGTCCGTACGCAGGGGTCACTTCCTTTCAATTATTATTATTATTATTATTATTATTATTATTATTATTATTATTATTATTATTGTTATTGTTATTATTATTATTATTATTATTGGCTTTCCCGCAGCTCAGGAGGTAATGAAAACATTAGGGTCCAGAACCTACAGGTTGTAGGCCTAGCTACCATCCAGTGGTGCAGTCGTCTGGCAATTCTGCAGACACTTGTTGAACTGTCGCAGAAATTTTGATTAAAATGATTAGCACTTTTCGCCCACAATTGTGTTCGACATCATTGATCATTCGGCTGTTCTTGTCTTCGATTATTTTAATTATTGACGCAGTTTGATTGGAAGAAACGGAAGATCGACGAAATTGTCATTCGCGGAGTGGAATTCGACAAAGTGTGGGTCACCGGACCTTAGCTAGAAATAATTATTATCTCATGAATGCAATGTGAATACATTGAACAGAAGTTGTTGAAAAGCAGCTTCTTAGCGCCAATGCGACGAAGGATTATTTTTTTCCCCAAGACTAAAATATTAACTGGCTATTTGCTATAATTGAAAAAGGGGAAGAAAACCAATTACAGAAGCTGCTTTCGTTTGCGTCTATCAAAAATACAGCCATGTAGCCTAATCAGAGCGACCGCGTAACACATGCATGGGTGAATTGCTTGTTATGGTGTCTGGCTACTTAATTACTATAATAAACAAAACCTTATTGAGATTAGCCTTGCCGGACGAACCTGCAATAGTTCGTAATGTCAAAAATTTGTTTCTTCCGAGACACTGCCACTGGTGTTGAGACAGGAAATTTGCTGAAAATCAGTGAATTTAATGTTACCACGGTCAGTCATCAGATCATTTTTGTTGTTTACTGCTTTCAGACGCACATTTCTGTCACGTTCTAACAAATATTAAGTCCCCACGCAGCAGGTCCTTTTCTTGAGAGATTTCTATTGAAATTAGGCCTACTGATCACCAAATGCAATCCTTGTATGACTAGCGTGAAATCTGTAAGCCACGCGTGAATGCTTAGGCCTAGTTAAGTTAATATTAATGAGCTACAATGCATGTGGATTCAGAACTTCGGCCAACTTTTCAAATAGGCCCTGCGCAATTTCGGGAGCCACGTGCCTTTTGTTAAATGACTTTCGATCGGTACTGTACATAAGTGTACATGTCTTGCAGGTACGAAAAAAGTGCGAGTGTCGTCAGTTAATTTCCCGGCAAAACATGTCCAAGATTTACGGCATGTCGCCTTGTTTAACATAATTACCGCCAAAGCAAGATGGTGCGTATCAGTGAGGACATGAAATGGAAAATTGTTTGGGAAAAGCAGGATGGACACAGTTTTGGTTCAATTAGGAAGATGCTGATTCAACAGCACCATGTTTAATACAATTGGACGAACTACATTGAAAAAGGTGGTGAAATATCACGGAGAAACTGGAAGAATTCCTACCAGTGTGACAACTCGTTGTCAGGCGCGACAGAAAGTGACACTGACAGAACAGCATCTAAAATTGATAGATGTTCGCATGACTTGTAATTAGGAGGGAACAGCTCGTGACATACAAAAACTTGTACAAGATTTGGTTAGTTTGTCGCTGTCCATATCGCACATAAAACGATTAAGACGAGGCCTTGGCTGGAGCAGGGGAGAAATACAAATCATTGTCTGTTGTGGCCCTGACACCGCCGGTTCCCTCGTGTTCCTCCATCGAGTCCATGATGTTTTTTGTAGGTTGAGGTCAACATGTCAATAATGATTGGTTGAAAGCAACCACGTATCGTACGGGTTCTCCTCATAACAAGAATGACTGACAGGCAATGCTAGCATTGCGGGCACGGTCTGAAAAGTTGATTCAACCTTGCCAGACAGGCATTGGGCATCGTGCGATAGGCTCAACGCATTTTGTGGCACGCCAGTCGCCAAATGCGCGAGAAAAATGAGCACAATTTAACGCATGCTCAAAAAGGCATGCGCGCACGTTTGAGCACGCCGGTAGCAAGTAGGCCTATAGTCTCGCCGGCGGCATGCGAGATGCGTGGTGCAGTGCTTAAGCATGCGTAAAACTGCGAGTTTGGGTGGTCCATGATGCAAGAGCTGTACTGTAGAAAATGCTGCAATTTTATTTTATGTCACAAAATATTTCAATAGCATTTTTGTCAGAATGAAAACAGGCTTAACCCGATACTTTTATAGCCTACTGTAAATTACAGATGATACAAAATGATGGTAACAGCCAAATTAAAAATATCGTAATCCGACACCGGCTTCGAGCTTGAAACTCAAACCCCCTGCATTTCAAATGATAGCAAACGGAAACCAAAGCTGTGTCAACTCAGATAAATACACTGGGGCCATTTACATGTTATGAAAAAAAAGGGGGAGGGGGGGGGTTCCTCTTCAATTGTGTGGTGCGTGCCACATGTGACTCTTTGTTCTTTAATTTCTTAGCCATGCTTTTAACATGTTGCAACAGGCATCAACCATTTGGCAGGTGAAGCTCGGAAGCATAGGAATGGCGTCTTCGTATAACTGACATGTGCCATTAGTAATTTAAGAAGAAAATAAGAATGCTTGTTTCCCTGCAATTTTCGGCTACTTTGTACTGGATATCAAGTGTTGCAAGTCTTGAACAATTCTGTGGTAGGGTTTAAAAGGTTAAAACCGGTGCGCTCTGATGTAAAACCATTCACTAAAATGCCTTTCACGTGGTCATTGGTGTAATCGTACTGCATGAACCTCATGAACTTTAAAGCAAATCTGTGTCTTTTCAACGGTCAACAGAACAAACTGGCTTAAGTTGCTATTACTTCGTGCGGGAGACGTAGAAACAAATCCAGGTCCATTGTCCCTGAATGAATCTATTAGCCTGGAGTCAACTTTCGAATCTGCAGATGTCAGTGATGTCACGGTATCTGATGTTAGTTGGAACAATAACTCGAGATCAAAACATGATTTCTCAGTATTTCATCAAAATATTCGTTGTTTCAGAAATAAGATTGAAGATATTCATCAATTTGTATTTGAACACGATATTGTATCCTTTTCAGAGACATGGTTAAACAGTTTTATACCTGATGATGCAATACAACTACCTGGTTTTCAAAGTCTCTTACGATGTGATAGACTGTCAGGCCAAGGGGGCGGAGTGTGTATCTACTTAGAAAATGAAGTGGCAGGTAAACGTAGAATGGACGTAGAATCGCCTGACCTGGAATGTGTTTGTGTTGAAGAAACAGCTACATGTAATAGAAAATGAAAAAAATCATAGAGGCTGCGAAAAATTCCAACATAGAAGATATGTTAATCATGGGAGACATGAACGATGACCAATTAAATCCCAACAACAGTGAGCTAAAAGTAATCTTAGAAAGTTGCAATTTAACACATTTGATTGATAGTCCAACAAGAATTACAAACGAGACAGCCACCTATGTTGACGGGATAGCACTCTCTAGTCCCGGCTTGGTTTATATTGCAGCTATAGGTCCCATATATTTGTTGAGAAAGCAAAGGAATTCATACCCACAAAATTATTACTGTCAGACCCGGTGAGCCTGCCTGGTGAACAGATAAAATAAAAAGACTTAGAAAAAGGAGAAATTGAGCCAATAAAAACCGACATAAACTAATAGTCAAAATCATTGGACAAAGTTCAGAAAATTAAGAAACAAAGTGGTCGACTTAGTAAGAAAATAAAAAAAAAAATCATAATAAGAAAATGGAAGGAACTATCCATGACTGTAATTCTAACGACAACAAATGGTGGTGGAATCTTGTCAAGGAAATTTTGGTCTCTAATAAAGCCACAATTTCTGAACTCCCACCCATGAAAGACGGTGAAAATTTCATTACAGACAATCAACATGAAGCTGAACTTTGAAACAACTTCTTTGTTGAACAATGTAATCTAAATGACTCAAATGTTGAACCTCCTGTGATAACTTATGATCCAGTCTCAGTCCTTGAAACAATAGTTATAGATGACACCCAAGTTCAAGATTGTATAAACCTATTAAATGTCTCAAAAGCAAGTGGTCCCGACAATCACAGCCCAAATTCTGAAAAAATGCGCACCCTCAATAGCAAAACCCCTCTGTTATATATTCAATGCCTCCTTGCAACAAGCTGTATTTCCTGACAACTGGAAACATGCGAACATAACCCCCATACATAAGAAACAGTCAAGGCAGATAGTAAGTTAATTCAGGCCTATATCATTAATTAGTTGTGTTTGTAAATTGTTTGAAAAATGTGTCTTCAAATTTGTCTTCAATCACTTCATCGAAAGTGATATCCTTGTAAAATTTCAGTCTGCATACCAAGAAGGTGACTCATCAGTTTGTCAATTGCTCGAAATATATGACATAGTGCTCGAGGCCATGGATGACGGAAAAGTTGTAAACTTTGTATTCTTAGGTGTGTCTCGTGCTTTTGACAGAGTCTGGCATAAAGGATTACTGGCAAAGTTAGATGCCTCTGGTATAAGAGGAAATCTGCTTCAGTGGTACGAAAGTTACGTATCAAACAGAAAACAACGAGTCCTTATAAATGTTCAATCATTATCATGGACAGGTTCTGCAGCAGGGGTGCCACAGTGATCCATTTTGGATCCTCTTTTGTTTTTATTATACATTGACGATATTGCGGACATTGCTGAGTCAAAAAATCAGATTATTTGTGGATGACACCTCGTTTTGTATTGTGGATAAAGATGATCTGGATATTGGCACTATGGCCATGAACGGTGACCTTTTGGCAATATCTATCTGGGCAAATCGGTGGTTCATCACCTTAAATGAAAGTAAGGCTAAATCAATGTTATGCAGTAGAACAAAAATCCATAATATAATTCCACTTCTTTTAAGAAACAAGCCTGTAAAGGTAGTAGACTCTCATAAAAACTCAGGTGTCACTCTATTTTATAAAGGCTGCTGGTCAAAGCAGGTAGAAGACATATACATTAGAGCAATGAAAACACTTGGACAAAATGTATTTCACGTTTATAAGACCTATATTGGAGTATGCAGACACCGTTTGGAACAATTGCAACCAGGCATGTAAAGACAAACAGGAGCGCGTGCAGCACGCGGCGGCGCGTGTCGTAACTGGAGCAACGCAAAGCGTCAATTTAGATTTATTGTACCAAGAGGTCAAAGGGGACCCACTCAGCGAAAGAAGAAAAAAACATAAACTCATTATGTACAAAATTCAAAATGGCTGAGGCCCAACTTTCTTACGTGAAAGACTACCCTCGAATCACTTTTCGGGAATTAATACCAGACATGCTCAAGATCTGCCCCTATCTCTTGTGGAATACAACGTAGACAGTCTTTCTTTCCATCTAGATTAAGGGAATGGTCAATTTTAGACGCAGAAACAAAAAACTCAATCTCTTTGGCAATATTTAAGCAAAACTTAAAGAAAAATGCTACACACGTTCCAGTATTCTTTTCAGTTGATAGCCAAAAGGCACAGATACATCATTGTTGAATGAGAATGAACTGTTGCACATTAAATGGTTACATGTTTAGGCTAAATTTGGTTAATTCACCTCATTGCTCATGTGGAGCACCAAACGAAACAGTTCAGCATTATCTCCTTGAATGTCCAAATTACGAAGAGATACGATCCAGATATTTTGGTGATGCACTATCTGATCAAATTCCTTATCTTAATGTCTTGCTTTTGGTGTGATGAAGCTAAGGATCTAAATTGGAACAAAAAATTATTCGAGTAGGTCCAAAGTTTTATTATTTATTCGAAACGCTTTTGATTTCTCACTTATTGTGAAATCTTCATTATGTACTTTCTATAGATGGAAAAACAACTGAAATGTATAGTTCAATCTTATTCTGTAGTTCTTTGGTAACAGGCGTGATGCTTGAGCGTACTTCACACTGTTTGTATTGTTCAAATTAATTTTCACAAGCAATCAGTTGTTTTTACATTTGTTGTATCGGGAGAGGAACTCGCAAAAGTCTGTGGCTTATATTCCAATCCGTTTTCTTACTGAAATAAAATACGTTTAAAACAAACAAAAGTCTTGAACATACCAACTTATGATTCCGGCACGCCCGGCAGGCATTTGTAAGCAACTGCTGTGCTAATAGATCAAAGATAAATAACAATTTACATGAGGGGTTGTCAGTTATTTTTCTCAGTAACAAGCAGGCACTACAGATACAGTAAGTCAGAGAGAGAGTAGTCATTGCACAAAAAAGGCCCTCAAACATGAAGAAAACTTACAGGTGAATAGCCAGATTGTCCGTCTTTCTACTATTTAGCAACGCGGAGGGAAACATCTTTTGCGGCATTTATGGTAATAAACTCACTACAAAGACCACAAAAATCAACATTCAATACACGCAGATTGTCTATTGCTCACGTGAGGAAAACAGAGTCGTAAAATTAATGAGCTTAAAGTGGGAGTGCTGACTTTCCGAAAAAAAACCCAAAACGTGTGCTGTTTGTGTAGTTTGATTCTACGTGTATGTTAGAAAAGGAAGGAGACATCGAGGCACAGAGAGGATGATTTCCAAACAGAAAAAAAAACTGAAAACAGGCAGACAGGGGATTAAGACCACTCACAGGACGGATGTCTAGACAGGTCTTTGTCCGTAGGTGGTTTTACTCGTTTTTATCAGTGCTTGCCTTAATCAGGATTTCGCTGCATGTGATCCTGGTACGGTTAGTCAGAAGCTGTGTTCGGTGTTACTATCCAAAAAACCATTCACGAGCTTTATCTCTTACATCATATATGTGTCACTATTATCTCCGTGCTGGCTTTCAAACTTCTTCCCTTCAAATCTCTCTGGAATACAGTATGGAACAGACACACACATACAATTCCATGAGGTGCCTATCCGAAGTATGTTTTATAGAAATTAGACTTGGGCCCGGGACAGTGCTGGCATACATATTTCAGATGAACGTTCCGTGTTCAATGTAGGGCGCTAGTGATTTTTAATAGAACAGGAACATGAATAGGCCTCTGTTCAATGTTAAACACAATGCATCAAGTTGTGTATGCAATGGGTAACCCTTCAAGCACCGCATACGAACACAGTGAATAGGTAAATTTTTTCAGTGCCAACTGTATCTTAAGTCAAACTACATAGCATGAACTGCATTGAATTGTGCTAATGGTGCTCGTTCCTTGCAAAACGACTGTCCATTCAAGTAGCAGCATGCCTGTAGTTACATGAACGCAGGAAAGCTGTTGATGCACTCAAAAATGTTTTACTAAAACCGTGTTATATCTATCATAATTCCTTGAACTCGTTTCTCTCTCTGAACGCTCCGAAGAGACAGGATATAATATATCGTCTGTTATGATTTGAATCTTCCATTACCAACAAATCTTTCTTAAAAAATCGGAACGGCTACTATAACAAAAGCATGCCCCCAGTCAACAACTTTCGTTGGCCCAAAACCCGTGGCAAGGAAGGCATTTAACTCGGTTTTGGTCTTGGATAGGAAAGGTTCTCTCTCTCTCTCTCTCTCTCTCTCTCTCTCTCTCTCTCTCTCTCTCTCTCTCTCTCTCTCTCTCTCTATCTCTCTCTCTCTCTCTCTATCTCTCTCTCTCTCTATATATATATATAAATATCTGGTAATAATAATAATAATAATAATAATAATAATAATAATAATAATAATAATAATAATAATAATAATTTATTGCGGAAAAACTACCCCTTTACATCGGGGGCACCAGTGGTCCGGGGCAAACCCACGGTGCGTCCATATATACATATATACATAGTGTGCAAGCAGAATTTAAATCTTGTATACATATACAGAACAGTCAGGAATTGGAGGATTCCCTCCTAAAGTATTAAATTTCTTTTTCAGTGCCAAATCTTTGACTTCGTTAAAACCTTTCCTTCGGGCGCCTTTGGTGCATTGCGCCCAAAGCGCGCCGAGGAAGGCGTTGACCACCATATTTTCTGGAACTCGAGAGACATTGGTGCTTGAAGGAAAAAATCTTTTCACAAGTAATATGAAGCTAGCATCCTTATAATAATTGAGAGCACTTCGTCGTAGGTAGACTTTAGTCGCAGTTGCCCATGAAATGGTGAAATTCTTGACCCACCACCTGACCGAATTGATTGGGGCTGTTGTTATTTGTAACCATTCCCTGCTAGTGATGAAGAGAAATATACTCATTATGCATTTCATCCATGCAATCAAAGCACAGAAAATGATGGATTCAGTACAGTCAGCACAAAAAATGTATTTGATAGTTTGATCAGTAATATTGGATATGGTAAGGTCTCACTTATACATTCACGATGCGTATTATCCTAGAAAGCTGAGTATCCCTGTCCTTATTCAAACCATATTGCAAAATAATTTCTTCAAATCTAATCATTTTAATATTGAGAGATAGTTGTTCCCAAGGCAACGAAAGCCTAAATAATGTTCTTTTTTTTTACTTCTTTTCGTACGTCGATGCCTGACAATTGATATTGGACCCCTGAGAGTGACATGACCACACACAATACATGGAATGTTGCAGACAAAACGTGATTATCAAATGTCAGTGACCGCTGATACAAAGGTGTGTGTGTGTACATTGTTACAAAATTTACTTTGTCATCTATTTTGTAAAATAGATATCATATGGGCGTATCATGTTTATGCGAAATAACCTCGTATCAACTGGTTCTATATTTTCGTGGATAATTAATACAATGAAACCAAAATATAATCTGTGCCCTATTAACTCATGTACTATCTTCGGATGTAAAGTCAAGTAACAGAGGGGATAGAACTCAAATCTTTCATGTGATGATGTAAAAATTTGTTCATGAGAGTGTATTAATATTGCCCAAATTGTGATGCAATGCAAACAGCCACACATTAGTTTTACAAGTGTTGATTTACATTGTGAGTGGCTTAACGTTGGACATCTTTCTACGACAATAAAGGAGAGGGCCCTGACAGAAATAGACTCCGTCGTTTGCTCTATAATATGGTTATATATATATATATATATATATATATATATATATATATATATATATATATATATATATATATATATATATATATATATATATATATATATATATATACATATATATATATGAGCTGCAAAAAGATTATTTTGTCACAGGAAATCTAGATTAATACAAAATTTGAAAGTGTGTTAATTTTTTCTTTACTAACTGCGACTTAAGTCCAGCTGCTTAACACAAACTAATCTGAATTTTAATGAGAGATTCATTTCCTTGTCTAAAAACGTTTTTTTTTTCAAGTACCAGCAGCCTGACTTTCATAGACCAACATAGGAACAAAAAACATATAGATAGAATATTATAGTCCAGATCAACAGCTTTTCTTGCCAAGAAGTCGAAAGATCGTTACTGGCCATTTACACAGATCTGTTTCACATTTACGGGTATCGAAGGCAAAGAAAGGCGATTTGCATGTAGAAGAGCTTAACAGTATTTCAAGATGTAGATGCTCAGTGGAACTCCTACCACATGAGGCAAGCTGTTGAAACAGTCCAAGTGTAGCACTGAAAGAGTTAACTTGTATGGTCAATGGTATGTCTTGTTTTTAGCTTTTTTTTTTAATTTGGTTAAATGGTTCTAATTTTTCTGTTATGTTTTAGTGTTATATTTAATACTTAATTCAGCTTTTCCTTATGGACTCAATGACAGAATTTTAGGCTTCGGTGATGTTAGGAATTTGGACTTTACAACTCTTGACAGAAGTCACACACCTTTTCATAATAATCAGGCTGGTATTCAAAGAAGAAGAAGAAGTCATGGACAAAGAAAATCACAGAAAAACAGGAAATGTATGAACATGGATACTAAAGACCTTGTCCAAAATTTACTACAGGCTTTCTCCAATGGTATTGATCAATTACATACAGCTCTTAAAGCACTATCATTTCGAGCCATAACAAGAATTAATGAATATTTGGGTCTTACTGATTCAGAACACACATTTCCGCAAAATTTTTGTGAAATTGTGTATGCTTACACAACAACTATTCGGAAACCTGATTCTAATAAGAAAAAATTAGATCAAATGTTTTGCAGCATTCCTTTCAAACACAAAATCATTGACTCACTAAACATTCAGTCCCTTTTCAAATTGAAATTTGTTCGTAACATGATTCCCAAGGAATGCAAAATAAAAGATCCCCCCATCATTTCCTATAAATATGGCAACAATATTGGACAAAGTATCATGAATTACAAAAAATTTCTTGCTTCAATTACTCTTGAGGATATCGCAGCAAATCAAAATTGTGACTGTATGTCTAATAGTAAATATTCTAATTTTGTTGATGCACACCACAAACATGTATTTACAGGTAACTTGGATATAATACAAAATTCAGATTTAAAAGAAATAATGAAAAAAGGTACAAAATTTCGGATATGTCCCAAGTTGAATATTGACAGTATTTTTCAGGATACATGTGATGCACTCGATTCCTACTGTATGAAATGGGCAAAGAAAGAAAAAATGGAATTTCAGAAATTTGAAGGATGGTTATCAAACTTGAAAAGAGTCTTTAGAAATAGAATTTATCGTTACAAATCCCACATTAAGAATTTCAATACAGTTAATCTAAAACAGCCTAAAGTTTCTAAAGCAGTCAAAGAACTACAAGATAGATTTGTAGTCACTAACATAGATAAGGCAGGTAACAATTTTGGGATCATCTGCAAAAAATATTATCTGGATGTTTTGAAAAAGGAACTTGGTATAAACAATATTTCAGACATAAGAGGAAATGACGTTTATAAATTACACAAACAATCCATTGATAATTTGATAGATACACATAAAGATGAGATGAAAAGGAATTTTAATATCAAAATTTCTGAAGAGGACTCCTCTATTCCACTTTTGTTCTGGATACCCAAATTACATAAAAACCCTTTTAAATCCAGATTCATAGCTGGTGCTTCAAAATGTACTACAAAGCAATTATCAAAAGAAGTAACATTGTGTTTGACTGCAATTAGGAATCATTTTTGTAAATACTGTAATGCAATTTCTAGAAACTGTGAAATAAATTGTTTTTGGAGTATTAACAATTCTTCCCAGTTTGTATCTAAAATCAAAGATGTAAAGGCAAAAAATATCAAATGTTTTGATTTTTCTACACTGTACACAAATCTACCCATAGATGAAGTCAAAAGTTCACTTTCAGAATTAATTAGCAAAATGTTTAAACATAATGGTAAACCATACATAAATATTAATTCATATACAAAGAAAGCATATTGGTCACACAATAAATATTCAAAAAGTAACGTTAAATCTTACACTGTTGAAACTTTGATAGATGCTATAAAATTTCTCTTGGATAATACTTTTGTTCAATGCGGACCATTAGTTTTTCAACAAATAAAAGGCATTCCAATGGGTAGCAACTGCTCCCCTTTACTGGCAGATTTATATTTAACCTGGCTTGAATTTAAGTATATGAATAAATTGATGAAAAAGGACTTTCAAATGGCTACAAAATTATCAAACAACGCAAGATATATTGATGACATTGCTTGCGTAAATGTACAAAATTTCAGTGAAATTGCTAAAGAAATTTACCCAAAAGATATCCCTTTGGAGGGTAACAATTCAGATGGTTTCAGAGATGTGTTTTTGGACTTGGATATTCAGGTCACTAATGACAGGTTTTGTATTAAAGTCTATCACAAAATAGATGAGTTTAACTTTGAAGTGGTTAATTATCCTTTCCCGGACAGTAATATTTCGGAAACTATTGGATATAATACGTTTTTGTCACAGATTTTGAGATTTGGTCGTATTTGTTCTAAATTTCAGGACTTTGCATCTAGAACCAAATTTATTTACAATAAACTTGAGTCAAGAGGATTCAAAGATGTACTTTTGATCAAATATTTCTACAAATTTTGCTGTAAATATCCCGAGATGGTTAGAAAGTTTGGCTTCAATAATTTTAGAGATTTTAGACTTGCCTGTTTTGCTACTTAATTTTATCTTTTGGCATCATTCTGTTTTAATGTTCACCTTTCAGACATTTTAGGCTAGCTTGTTTTCTGTTAGGTCAAACCCCCAGGGGCTATAGGTAGCAAGCAGCTACTGACGACAGTTACAAGCTCGCCTAATTGTGCTTGATATCTGTTTAAGAAATATTACATTTTCGTTGCATTCTCTTGACTTAAGTACAAATAATGACTTTCATTCCTTTCTGACTTGCCCTATAATTTAGCTGTTAATATCCTAAGATTATTAGAAAGTTTGGCTACAATAATTTACAGTTTTTAGACTTGTCGGTTTTGCTACTTAATTTTATCTTTTGGCATCATTCTGTTTTAATGTTCACCTTTCAGACATTTTAGGCTAGCTTGTTTTCTGTTAGGTCAAACCCCCAGGGGCTATAGGTAGCAAGCAGCTACTGACGACAGTTACAAGCTCGCCTAATTGTGCTTGATATCTGTGTAAGAAATATTACATTTTCGTTGCATTCTCTTGACTTAAGTACAAATAATGACTTTCATTCTTTTCTGACTTGCCCTATAATTTAGCTCTTAATATCCAAAGATTATTAGAAAGTTTGGGTATAATAATTTACAGTTTTTAGACTTGTCTGCTTTGCTACTTAACTTTATCTTTGGCATCATTCTGTTTAATGTTCACCTTTCAGACATTTTAGGCTAGCTTGTTTTCTGTTAGGTCAAACCCCCAGGGGCTATAGGTAGCAAGCAGCTACTGACGACAGTTACAAGCTTGCCTAATTGTACGCAAAATCCTGTTAAGAAAAATTGTTTTGATAACATGTTTTTTGACATAAATGCTAATGACTTTCATTCTTTTCTGACATGCCTAAATGCACATTTACTCAAAATTGACAGTATTTTCTTAAATGTCACAAACCTGACACATTTAGTTGATACATTGACTCAGAGTTGGCAGTTAAATAGAGCTTAATTGTTTGGGGGGTAGGTGTCATCACAGAGTTTGTTTTACATTTCTGGTGCAGGATGTCCATTGTTACAGTCCTTGTTGGGATTTCCCTTGGTTTGTACAGGTGGTCTAGTTGCAACTGTTTATTTTACTATCACTGGGACTGAATATAAGGCCCCAGCTTGTTTCCACTTCAGTTATACACTGGCGGGTGGTTTAACTAGGATAAACTGTCCAGCCAGAAAGGGTACATATTGGTTCAGGGGTAAGTCAAATTGTTCTTATCTGAACCTGTACTTTACAAATTTAGTAATTATGGTTTGTTTGACAGGGGTTCTTCTTTCATAACGAAGCTCTGCATTTATAAGCAAAACTTCACGTATTTAGCTAATTCATCATTTGCCACGTTCTTATTTATTCTTTATTATGTGGGTTGTCTTTGCTGAATATTTAGCTTAGACAAGGAGCCGCTACTCAGAGAGACATGTACGGGTAAAAGGCTCCGAAACATGTTGAGTAGTTACCCGCTGAAGACCCTTTAATTTATTTGGGCTGATACAGCCTATGTCAAAATTTTACAGAGGAACGTGTGCAATATAGCCCGCTGAAGACCCTTTAATTTATTTGGGTTGATACAGCCTATGTCAAAATTTTACAGAGGAACGTGTGCAATATAGACAATAGTAATTCCATATGTATACAGGTTAGACAGGGACAGGTTAGCTTATGGAGAGTAAAGAGTTCGAACTGCGGAATAGGATATTGACTACTAGGAAGTGGTTCTGGGCAAAAAGACACAAATACAATAATCTGTTGCGTTGTCTTACATAAGGCACAGGTGTGCAACACGGTGTTGCGGTGCAGGATGGCACTGAAGCACGAACGCACCGTCCACTGCTATTCAGGACTCCCCCCCCCCCCCCCCCCACACACAAGTGGACTACCGTGCCCAGTGATTCTCTCACTTCCAATGCCCAGAGAAAGCACCTTTGCTGGGGGGAGACCACTTAATTGTATGGTTTTAAAAAGGCACTTGCCAGAGAGCAACGTTTACGTGGTAAAATAACATGAATATCTCAGCGAAACAAGTTTAAGTATGAAAGGAAAATGGCCTCTAAGCTATAAATGAAATCTTGGTATGGTTTGCAAGCAACGTTCGCGTGTTAAACCAGCGTCTATGATAGATAACCTTCTTGAGAGTGACAGGAGTTCGATGCAGCTTGAAATGTATAGCACACTGTGTAGTGATAAGATTACATTTCAAAGCGAAGTGTTTCGATTCAGGCAACTATTAGTACCGCTTGAAATGTAATAAGTGCGGTGATTTGTAATTGCACGCAATGTCAGCAAAACGTATTGCGTTCATTTGCAATAGCATTGGCAGGCCAAAGTAAAGCAACGCCATGATCCAATACATAGCGTATTAGGGCTGGTGGTATTGCAATTTAAGTTGTAAGAAAGTCTTTTCCATGTGTACTTTAACATACCCATGTACTATTATAGGGCGCTTAGCTCTCCCAATTGACGTCTATTTTGCCAAATTGTGCACAAACCTTTAATAAAGTCATTGGTTTTTTTTTTATCAGTGATAACATAAACTGCCTGGGGTATGTTTCACATGAAACTGGACTTACTGTTCCGCAGATGTATGTCAGTCATAAAAAGTACCGGATCTGGCATTTACTTCGTTTCTTTTACGAAATCCATGAATTAAATGAACTTACTACACAATGACAGGCATACCTAGAAGTGTATTTATGGAATTTTGCTGCCACTGAAGGAGAAAAGCACACATGCTATGGTTACTTGCATTACTATTCCTGGCATGTCGTGGGCCGCACCTTTGTTCAGGTCAGACCACACAGGAGCTACAAAAAGCACACACTGGTTATGTGTGACTGGAAAAAGATATACGCGACTGTGTTTGCTGTCTAGCAGCCAGATTTACTGACTATTATATCCCATACGAAATACGAAGATTAATATGAATATATATTTAAATCGATTGTGTGAGCATATACCAAATTTGATTGCCGATAAAAAAAGCTATGATTATCCTGTACTCCAAAGTATACTGTAGGATAAAACTGCAACAAGGACCAACGAAATGTGTTGATTGATGGTTTATTTTTTCTTAATAGAAACATCTAAGTATATTTACAAAATTGAACGCATGTCGCTGATGAAAATATATGTATGCGAGCACATCCACATTAGATCCATCGGGTTAAGTCATTCGTACACCTGTCGATATGCATAATTTCATTAATTCAACTTAAGGACACTATACGCTATTCATGTTTGTTGCTGTCATTACAAGTGGCAGATGTGCCTTCCTTCCACTACATAATCAACATAATTGAAGGTTGCACAAACATAGCACGGATTTAATAATTTAATAGTATTATCAAAAATATAGTACACCTCATTGCCAAAATACTCTATCAAACGAGCCATGGCTTTGGCCAGTCTATTGACATAAAGAACAAAACCGACTACGTTACCATCACAATATTACATTTTGTTGAAAACAATATGGCTTTGATATTATATTCAAAGGTATAAAGGCTAAAATGGATATGCAGGTGTTCAACTTGGGATCCAAACGTTGTTTATATTGGAATTTGAGCAAAAATAACAGTCACTTCCTTTCATAAAAAAAGGGACAGAATCGCATTATGGTCGTTGGTGCACACGTGGCAAGCATCATATTAACGTAATATTGTTGCTTGCACAGAACTAAAAAATGCTGTGAAATTATTCATCATCAAAAGCAATCAGATTTCAGCGTTCAATTAAACTTTACTCTTTCAGTGCCACATTTTTGGCTGAGTCAGCAGTTTTTTTTGGCAGAGCGCTTTGGATGCAGTGCTCTCAATGTGCACAGAGGAAAGCTGTTGACCCGAATATCATATTCTGTGATGATCGTTTCACTGTTTCTGTTTCTTTAGAACACATGGAGGGAGCCTGTTCGAAAAAAAAAATGCTTTGTGGCGATTTAGTATTTGTACGTTTATTATACATTTTTTATGGCTAACTGAATCGCAAGCTAAAGTGGTTTATTTGTTCTCCTGATAGCGTACGAAGCCGATCCACTTAGCTTTGATTTGATTTAACACACACACGCACACACATCAACGTTATTGAAGATATACCGGTAATTGCAAACAACAAGAAAAACATCTGACATCTTTAACTTCAGCGCCGCAATAATCACACCAATGTTGGCATAAAAGTAATTACGTACAGCCTGGGGGGTTCTGAAAGCGGGATTATTTTGAAACACATGGACCGTGTATTACGTTAAATGAGAACAATAACATTATTGCATTCCTCTCATCTAAGCCGAATGAAGTAGCTCTATACGTAAATTGTAATGTAGTTTGCTTGTAATATGCTCCTTACTAAGCACAGAGAGTGTCTCAGTGCTTGATCTGTGGCAGATTTTGAGAAACCAATCATGGATAAGATACGAATTAAACGTGCCGTCGGCACACTTACAACAGTTGAATGAACTTTTGGTGATATAGAATCACAGAGATTTTGCAGACTAAACAAATACATCTTTAGACTCGCCTCTTACTCCATCCCTTTATATGCACTTGTCTTCTCTACTAAAGAATCCATTAAACAATTTATGTGATTTGTTGTAAAGTTCCTTTAGAAATATAAAAATAAATCATTGATGCAATATATTTTATTGCACTCGTCCGGTCTCCAACACTGCAGAATTTGGCTGACATCAGTACTTATTACGGTTTACGGTTAATGTTATATATGTTCAGTAAACTTTTTGTTTGTTTTTGTATTGAACACCACTATGTCCCATCTGATATCCATGTAGTTGTTGGAAAGCTGAAAAACGTGGATGTACGCGAGATGCAGTTTGCGAGATTAAACATTGGAAATTCAGGTGGAGGATATAAGGTATCAGTACCGACTTTAGAAGGAGGGCCAATAACTGCCATATTGCTCCCTTTTTTTGACGGAGCTTTACTGCAATAAGTCTGCTTTTCGATTTTTTTTTTAAATTTTGTTTTGTTTGCTTTTTTCGTGTGTGTGTGTGTGTGTGTGTGTGTGTGTGTGTGTTTGGTTTTTGGTCACTTGGTAGCAGAAAGTGTTCCCTGATGAGGCTGTGGAGGCTAATTGGGCGTGGGTCTGGGGGCACAGGGAGGTTAGCAAAAGTTAAGCTCTCGTCACCTATTATTTGCTGTGAGGCTCAGCGCAGTTCAACAGGTTGCACTCCTCAGAACCAGCTGGCCACGGATATAATTTATGTAATCATTTATGCAAGCATTAACAGTTTTCAAGGGACATCTATGGCAAACAGTAGTAGCTACTAACTGCTGTGCCTTGCAGATATCCAGATACTATCAGCCTCAATATATTCATATAATAAAATTTCATTATGTTTGTTGAATGAAATAATATAACAGAGAAGGGATTTTAATTATTCAATAATAATGACCATCAGCATCATCTTGTCTATGTTGTAATGTTGCTTTTTGTTTTTCTTTTGTTTTCATTTAATTCTTTTTCTTCTGTTCGTTTTTTGTTTTTGTTCTAGTTTGTCCTTTTTTTTTTTTTTTTTTTGGCAAAGCCACGTGTTACTTTCGTGCGTAGGATGATATCCGAGGTGCTGTGTGTGTAAACCAATCACGAAATTGAAACAGCATAAAACGGGCATTTGTCATGATGTTACTCAAACAACCAGATGATTAATCTGAACATGTTGTCACCCGAAATAGAAATCTCCATGAAATTGTGTTTCATTTAATTAACTCTTTCAGTTACAAGTTTTGGACTGAGTCAACAGCTCATTTCGGCTCCATTTGGGCGCAATGCGTCCAAAGCGCATGGATGAAAGTTGTTGACCTGGGCCATTATATCCGATAGGACTATAAGCATTCTGGTATTTGGATGGCAATTCCTTTTACGAGGAATATTATTGTAGTATCCATTTGATAATTCAGAGAAGTTAATCTTGAGTATTACGACTTTAATCGCAGTGGGCAGTAAAGTAGCTAAGACGAAATTATATGAGATAAATGAAACAGGATTCTCTTTGCATGAAGTCCGGGTCATCCGTCTTTGAAGGCGACTTCATCTTATTGAGGGCTTTGATCTTGTGTGGCACACACGGCTTTTTCCACGCCGCAATTGTTAAATTGAGCTGAGATGAAAGCGGCTGTAATTATATATATGACGCCAATCCGCGCCAAAGGTTCACGTAGAAAGCCGTAGAAGATGACAGCTGTGGAAAAAATCTGAGATTTTTTTGGGGGGGTTGAGCAAAACTTGCTGACTGTGTACAAAAATACAGGAACGTTATTAGGAACTTTAACTCCAGGAAAAACTTACCGACAATAGATTTTACAATTTCGGCTTCCACATGTAATTTGCTCACATCTACGGAGCCTAAGAGGGGACATGAGGAACTATTTTTGCGTTCCCTCGCAAAAGAATTTTTTTTTCACAGCAAAAAGCAGTATCTGGAGCCCCAGAGGCGCCATAATACATTAAAATTTATATCCGTCCATAAAAAGAATTATTTTTTCCCTCACAAATATTTTGCGTTCCCACGTAAAAGTTTTGCGTTCCCTCGCAAAAATTTTGCGTTCGCACGCAAAGGTTTTGCGTTCCTCGTAGAACTATTGTGGAAATACAGCGTATTGCACGTTCTTGAAACCACGTGCCGATGACCGAAAAACACTGGAAGGCTGTCTCATGCATCATTGTCATAGGATAGAGACAGGAAGGTTACTTCCCGGTACAACTAGCACCGTGTTTTTTAAACTATACATTTCATGTAGATACTCCTGAAGACATTATTATTGAGGAGTATATGCAATACTTACCGGCAGTTGAAATGGATGTGCTATCGAAAGCACTAATGGACTTTGACCATGCAGATTTGGATGATATTTTGGAAATTATGGACTTCTCATGAAGTCAGGGAAATGCCGACAAAGGGCAATTTGAGATCGATGGATTCCAAAATGGCACACAAAGAGCTGATTCAAATGCCGGCATATGTTGCTAAGTGTTGGGCAACTACACTTGACGCAGACCTCTTGCTCATTATGAAGACAGCATTCGTGAGCTGGGTGCTCGCCTTATTCCCAACACAAAACGTGTTCTCAAACTGTTGGACTTTGATGGAGATCTGTCTACAAAAGAAACAATTATAGCGAATCTTCTGAAGGGTTACGTGAAGGGACCCTCATTCGAAATGTTGAAGCTGTTCCTGTGTTTTTGTACAGGTAAGACATAGTATATATATAAATATATATATATATATATATATGTATATATATATATATACATATATATTTATTTGTGGTGCTTTTTCATAGGATTCAATATTCTTAGTGTGTTTTACAGATTTACGCATAAAATTAAATACATAATTGTATTCCATTTCGATATCAGTTGCTATTGTCATTCACATCCGGTTTGGTATAAAAGTAGATTCTATGTGTCAATGGCACATGAAGTGGATATGTTTAATTTTTTCAGTTCATTTTCAGGCTTTATTATAATAAGGCTATCTATGCTTCGGTGAAAGATGGTGCTACCGCCTATTCAGGAGCTATTAGTTTACCATTAACGTAGCGATCTAGAAAGCCAGGAACCTGTGATATCCAGATCTTTTGGTTGAATGGTATGTTAAGTTGCTATATTCTAATATACTTTGTACTGCTATTTACCTATTTTATATGATGCAACTTTTGTATTTATTGTGTACTACTGTCCATACTTCTTGTTTATATTTTTATATTTTATATTATGATAGTCTTCATGTATCATGTATTCTCATTGTACAACCCAGGGCCTGACGGAATATGAGTGCATATGCACTGAGCCAATAACCCTGGTTAAATGGATAGATAGATAGATAGATAGATAGATAGATAGATAGATAGATAGATAGATAGATAGATAGATAGATAGATAGATAGATAGATAGATAGATAGATAGATAGATAGATAGATAGATATAAACACAGACAGACCCCGGTAAAATAGATAGGTAGATGGATAGATGGATGGGTGGATGGATGGATGGATGGATGGATGGATGGATGGATGGATGGATGGATGGATGGATGGATGGATGGATGGATGGATAGATAGATAGATAGATAGATAGATAGATAGATAGATAGATAGATAGATAGATAGATAGATAGATAGATAGATAGATAGATAGAGAGATACAGCGCGTACTGGTTAAGTTTTGTTGTCTAAATAAAAGCAATTCAGATATACCACTAAAACTATATGTATAAATATATATCCTGAAAGACCATAACACGGATGATAGTATGGGAGTAAATATTTTAAGTGAGAAGTATTGCATAACATTATATATCAAGTAAATAAAGAGGCAAAATTTAAGGAAAATATGAACTTTGAAAAAATGGAACATACACCGTTAATGCTGAAACTTTTTGTGTGCCAAAGGTAAGCCTTATGTACGTATTCCAAAAACGTCCGGGCATTTTTTGCATTTTGTTTCTTGTTTTAAAAATGTGACTCAATAAGATAATTAAATTAAATCTGAAAACATTCTTTTTTTGAGATTTTAGTTTTAAAGACGATATGATTTTTAAAATATTAGCGATATGAACAAATCAAAACACGTTTTTGGAATACGTATGTAAGGATTACATTTTGCAAATAAATACCTATCAAAGTGTCAATGATGGAGATGTAGTCCAATTCTTATTAAATTTTGACTCTTCATGTAACTGGTTTCGTGATGTTATATGAATATTATTGGAACGATCAAAGGGTTTACCATGAGGTAAAGATGGCGGTGAAAGAGTTAAATTACAGGACATCAATTGTGCTTACACAAAAAAGAGGAATGTAAGACGCCGAAGATCCTCTGCAATATCACACAACTGAAAAAGTTTTCTGCAAATGTATTTGAGAGCGAGATACATTCCCAGGCAATGTTGTACACTTCTTAATAGCATGTTTATACTGTAGTGCGTATTGACTTTGATACCATTTTTGTGTAAGTGTGTGCCCTACTATATATTTTACTATGTTTTCATGTTTGTCGTCATTTTCCCAAATGTAATAATTTCAATGCACAATCAAAACTTGAAGTTTAAGCCACATGTGTGTGCGCGCCTACACGCAGTCAAAAATAGAACTCTTAATGATTCAGGGTGGATGTCTGTTTTTATTTTGGTCTAGAGAATATATTGGAGGAAAATCTGATTGTCGCAATCAGTGGCCATCAATATGCCAGTCAGTACATGATTTTGAAATTTTAGTCTGCTTCTTCTTCTTTGTAATTGCAGTCTCGGATCTCCTCTTGAAGGACAAGATTTTCGTCAGATTTGTCAAAGGCGACACCCACACCTCAGGCTCCAATTCCGTTAGAAGCCCTGTCGCCCACACTTGTGGATGGGTCCTGGAGTTTCAGGACACATACACAGAATTAGCAGAACTGCGAGGCAAATTCAACGGAATTCTAAAATCCGCAGTTTGGGTTATAGACATAGTATAATGAATTTCCCTCGCAGTTCTGCTAATTCTCATGTTCTCTATTTTGGAGACACCATATCAACTGCGACGCTGTAAGAATATTGAAACTTAGAGATAGTTTCAGTTTCATTTGTTGCGAAAATCGTTAGTGAAGCTATTATATATACTGGATAAGGTAAAAAGAAAACTGAGAGCTGCGAGTTTGTAAGACTATTGATGAAAGGTTTTCCCCACTTATCTCTGTGTTAATTCTCAATACCTGACAGAATACAGTGCCCTGACGTAGAAGTTCTCTGTTCGACTCCATACAAAACACTGGAGAGCATCATATTTATTTTCTTTTTATAACAACACTATGGGATTTAAAGTTAATGTGGATAACACGCCGTGTTATTTCGGTTGCTACTTTCTACAATTTATGTTTACTTCCGGTTGGTAAAAGGACAGGCAACATTACATGGACACATTGTAAATTTTCTGTGTTCGACTCCATACAAAACAATGGAGCGCATTATCTTTATTTTGTTTTTTATATTAATACCATGGGATGAAAGTTAATGTGGATAACACGCCGTGTGTTACTTCAGTTGCTACTTTCTGCAATTAATGTTTACTTCCGGTTGGTAAAAGGGCTGGCAACACTACATGGTAAATGTTTGGTGTCTTGACGCAAACGTTTTCAATTGTATACAATACATTAGAAAGCATTATTCTTATTTCGCTTTTACAATTGTAACATCGGATAAAAATACGTGTGGAGAACGCACTGTGTCTTTCTTCGGTTGATACTTTATGTAATTGCTGTTCAATTTCAGTTGTTGAAGTGGCAGACAACTTCGTAATTGAACACACACACACACACACACACACACACACACACTCACACACAAGAAAGAACAAATGTGTGATACATTTATTGTATATTTCTTTCCTTTTTAGCTTAATACGAAAACCACTTTCGGGTCAGGTAATCAAGTCAGTTGGGCCTATTGGATGGCCCTTCATCAAGTTCCTGGTTTCTGGTGAAGAACTAGTTCAGCTGAGCGTGACCAGCCCTCTTGTTTGATATAAAAGTTTCCTTTTTGATGTAAAAAAATTGAATTTTTGATGTGAAGAACTAATATTTCTACTTAAATTGTTTTTTAAATCAAAGAGCGATTGTTTTTATATTTTGATATAAAAATGAATTTTTATAGGAAAATAATTTTTTTTTGTATTGAAGAGATTTTTTTTTTATGTGTAAAAGCGAATTCTTGAAATCAAAAATTATTTTTGGATCTCAAATATTCGAGTTTTGATATGAACAATTAGTTCCTAGGTGCCAGAATTTTTTTATGCCAGAAATTGATTTATTTTTATATCAAATATTGATTGTTTGATAAGAAAAATGTAGGACAAAATGTAATATCTTCTTGTTATTTGTCATTTTTGATATCGAAAATACATTTTTTGATAGAAAAAATAGAATTTTTTCATATCAAAAATTGAGTTTAAGCTCGAACTTAGCTTATGGTCCTTAATCCGTCGTCCGTTGTCCATCGTCTGGAGTCAACAGTTACATTTTAAATTCTTCTGCAAAAACAGTAGGCCTTTATGGGGATTTACCTTAGGTGAGCCACTGCCAAGGTCTTGAAATGGTCAAGCTCTAGCGACTTTTAGATTTCTATGATTTTTTTGGTTCATTATTTGGTCAAATCTTAAAAAGTCTCCCAACAAAACAGCTTGGCCAATTGCTTCGAAATTGCGCAGGGACACTTCTGGGGACCCTTAGACCTTAATGTGTTCAAGAGGTGGCGCTGTGAGTTTTTCCTTTTTATTGATTTTTGTGTGGTTCTGCTATTTTCGACACCTACTCAAAGAGCATCATTCAGATGCCAAATGTTAAAAACCGCCTAATTTTCTGATCGCGTTAAAATTACAATCCTGGGTATAAGTGTAACACTTAGGCAGTACATGGGTGGCTTTGACCTCATCCCCAAGGTCACAAGGCTACTTACATGAAGTATACTGTTTAGTTGATAACTTCAGAGCTTTTGGAGCCATGGCTTTGATGTTGAATATGGTGCATGTCTGCTATAAGAGCTGGACTTCTTTTAGTGTGTGGATGACCTTGATATTATTCCCAAGATGACAGGGTCACATTCATAACTTTAGTTTTCATTGAATAAATTTAAACTGTATTTGAACAAAGAACTGTGGCAAAAGACTAACGTTCCTCTGTGCAGGACACATTTAGACAGAACTTGTGTGACCTATCCCTAAGGTCACAGGGACTCATGCAAATTTCACTATTCACTTGATAACTTGAGAACTATTTCAGGCAGGACTTTCAAATTGTTTTGGCTGTAGCCCTCTATGCAGACCATATTTAGCCAGTACATGAGTGACCTTGACACAAAACAAAGAGTAGGTTCTTTCGACGAGTTCATATTAGATAAAATTGTACATTCCAAACAAATCCCAATCTTAACAATGTTCATGGGATTTTAGACCCTGAGCAAGACCTATTTTTTAAGTGATGACCCAATTTCCGGAACAAATATTTAACGTCATATTTTGGGAGATAAAAATATCCAACGTTTAATGAGCTTGGATTGACTTAACGTGTGACTACGAAGGCCAATGTTATACGCTATGCCGTTTTATTATGAAATGCAAATTTAACATATCTTAAAAATTCAATTACACATATCTCTCATTTTCATTTAAGATATCTAAAATTTAGTTGACGATATCTGAAATTCAATTTTACATATCTTAAATTCAAATTTAGATATCTGAAATATAATTCAGATATCTTAAAATGCTTGGAATTAATTATATTCTAAATTGAATTTCAGATATATTAAGTTGAATAAAAGATATTTGTAAATGACCTCAAGATAACTGTTACTGAATTTGAGATATGTGAAATTAAATTTGAGATATCTCGGATTGAATTCAATTTTAAAAATCTTAAATTCGATTTTAGATATCTAAAATTGAGTTTTTAGATATTTTGAATTGACATTAAGATATCTGAAATTTATTTTTTTCATATCTGTAATTGAATTTAAGATACCTTGATGTACCTTGAAATAATAACAGATATCTGAAAATAAATTCAAATATCCTAAATTATAATTTTGGTCATGTACATATCCATAACTATTTCAGGATATCTAAAATTGAATTTAAGATATCTTGAATTCAATTTAAGATATCTTTAAAAGTGCGTCAATTGAAGATGTTTTTAATTGAATTCAATTTGTCTTAATTTCAATTGAAGATATCAGCCATTGAATTCAAGATATCCCTAATTTAATTTAAGATATCTAAAATTAGATTTAAGATATCTAAAAAATTAGATTTAAGATATCTAAAAAATTAGATTTAAGATATCTAAAAAATTTGATTTAAGATATCTTATATTTCAGATACCGGAATTTAAATTAAACATATCTTTAATTCAATTTAGGGTATATTCAACTAGATATGGATAAGTAAATGTCCAAAATTCAATAAGATATATCTTAAATCAATTTTAAAATATCTTAAATTGAATTCAAGTCCATTCAACTTCAGTTATTTCAAATTCAGTTCGAGAAATTTGAAAAACTCAATTTCAGATTTCTATGATTGAATTTTAGATACCTAAAATTTTATTTCAGATATCTCATATCCTATTTCAGAGATATGTTAAAATTGAATTTAAGATATCTGAAATTCAAATTAGATATCTTTCATTCCAGGCATTTCAAGATATCTGAAATTTAATTTAAGGTAGCTAAATTTGAACTTAAGATATTTTAATCTGAATGTTGGACATGTCCGTAACCACAGTTAATTTAACATAACGTAAATTCAATTTAAGATGTCTCGAATTCAATTTTGAATATCTTAACTGTAATTTAAGTTATCTGAAATTGGATTTGAAATATATTCAATTGAATTTAAGATCTTGAATTGGAATTTAGATTTCTTGAAATCAATGATAAATTCAATTTAAGGTATTGTAAACTCTATTTTAGATATCTTAACGGACAGGCTTTTATAGATATCTTATGCTGAATTCAAGATATGATATCTTTAATTGAAGATCAGATATATATTTTAATTTAAATGAAGATATCTGAAATTGAGTTCAATATATCTTGAGACAATTATAGATATGTACATATTCAAAGTTCAATTTTAATTTATCTTGAATTTATTTCAAGATATCTTGAACTTATTTCAAGATATGTACTGGATTTATAACTACGGGGATGCATAATTATAAATCCAGTAGTTAAAACAATCAAACAGTAGATTCAAGAAAATAATCAACTACGAACAGCAATTTCTTAAAGATATATTGCTGAAGGTGATGACACTTACTGTTGGCCGGTCGACTATAACAGTTGGCCCGACTTGAGGGGGCCCACAATCGATGGACCAGCTGTGAGCGGTCTGCCATCCAACACCTGGTTTAATTATACCACATCCAGAGAAAACATGGATTTATCCATTGAACGAATATATTGTATCACCCAAAGTGGATAATACAGCAACATGTAAAACTTGAACGAGTAGGTACATAATTGTGTACGACAACCTTTTCGTAGACATTCAAAATTAATAATATCCTAAATAATTACTTCGAAGATGGAAGTAACCCCTTTCTATTAAGGTAGCGGCGGGGATTGAGCTATAACGGCAAAATCGTGACCTGACAGAAAATGAGTTTTTTCCATTTCCGTAAAGTTTGGCACTTTAACTTTCTTGTCACCAAACATGAATACTAAAAAAGCAAAATTTATGTGATAAAAAAGGGAAAAAACATGACCATGTTTTAGCCGGCTGCAGCATGAGCATGTCTGTTTACAAATGTATGCTAATTAGTCCGCCAAAGTTTGGATAGCAGTCGGCTGCTTTCCACAATCCAGGTCCGTAGCAACGACAAGCGACCAACTGTGACATTTTGAGGTGCGCTCCTACCAATTCTTGTATAAACTGCTTGACAAGATTAAGACAGATTAATGAGTTTGTTGTGGTGACCAAATGGCCATGTAGATAATTAAATCGATGGGCTCATGTTTTCTTTCTCAGTGTGATAAAAAAAAATTAAAAAGTAAGGGACGATAAAAGGTGACGATTGTCAAAACGGCAGCTGGCGATGGACGTGAGCCTCAGTGTTTTCAATGAAGGCGATTTCAACCTATGCGTAAATCGTTACTAAGAATCATGGCATTGTAGACATCATAAAGGCTTACAACCCTTTCTACAGTCTTGCCCTATCCAAGACCAATTTGCTTTTAATGTTTACTGGCAAAAAATACGCATGACGATCGAGGAATCCTAACACTGGACCACTTGGCTATAAATATGCCGCAAACTATAAAAGCGGGGATTCGATTCAGCGTAAATAATTATATCTGCCTTCAATAATTATATGTCCCTTTACCTGAATGTGAAACAGTGAATAGCATGAAATGTTAACCTTGAAGTAAATTTATATGAAGCACACGCCTCCACTAAAACTGGTATCGTCTGTAGCGCTGTCCCATTTTGTGGAACTGGAAGACTGGCACATTGCACATGCACGGACTTGCCCACTTCATACGGGCGCGTTTCGAAGTACACTGAGCGAGGGGACAGAAAAAAAAGCTTTAAAAATTTGACCATCAAGGGGATAAAATAATCAGATTACTGTTAAATGACTGCGAAAAGCGACTCTGCACTCTGCTTTTAGCTGGTTGATCGGTCACATAAAAGTATTTTGTCTCACTGTGCGCGGCATGTTCCGATACCACTCGCCCGCACCCACCCATCAGGAAGTTTCGGTTTTGTGTCTCGATCAGTTTATTGCAGTTCAAGGGTGAGCCAACTATCTTTCAGTGGGCTAGTTATCTCCACAAAATAAAAAATATGTTACATGAGTGGCAAGGTTTCGAATGGCAATACGCGAGAAAAACATGGCAAAGTGCATGGCATTCTTTATCACAAGATAAATATGTGGAGGAACCAATGAAATAGGCTTGGCGTATTCTATTGTGCTCCCGGCAAGAACAAAAACAACAAAACAAAACAAAACAAAAAACAAAAAAGCGCACAAGCCAAGGCCACGAAGAACACACTGCCTCACGATGCCCATCCCTTTATCAATTTTGTGGGAATTGGAAACCTTCTTTACGACCAGACAGACTCGCTCTGCGTGATTGTTAAATTGCGCTTGAAGTGCATGTCGCCAGGTAAGCAAACACAGTCCGTCTTAGCAGGCAAGAAAGTTTTACCCTTGCGCACGAAGGGTAGCGTCATCACCTTACATCTGAGCGTGGTCTGGTGCATTATAACTAATATTGATCTATGTAACCGTCAGGGTCTCATCAAAGACTACTTCAGCAAATCAATGGATTAGGTTTTTCAATCTAGCAATACAGTTTCATCACCAATACAACGTTGAAACTAATTGATTCTCAACACATATGAAACATTCGCCTTGTTTTTGTTTTTTGTTTTTTGTTTTTTTTGTTTTTGGTTTTTTTTTTTTTTTTTTTTTGGTTTTGTTTTGTTTTTGTTTTTGTTTTTTGTTTTGTTTCTTCTTTGAAGTATAATTTATCCTGGGAGTGTTTGTTTATCAGTAACAGGACTATTGTCTTAAATGTTACGTCACGATCATGACCGCCTATCTAGCATTTATAAGCTACATTGAAGTCGGTGACTGTGCTGAAGTCCGATTTACCCTCGGACTCAGTCCTATCCATATTCCTGGTCGTCAACACTTTTTTTCACATTGTCATCCATCTGCTTCCTTTTCTTCCGTGATCGTGGCATGTCGATTTTTCCAACTTTCTTTTCGGTAAGGTCGCAAGTAGTCCAAGACACTGAATGGCGAATGTCCCATCCATGCCGTTAATAAAGCCATGTTCTTTGATCCAAGGTGATGAGAAGTGAGTGAGCAACTCCTGCCTACCTGGCTCCTTCTGAGTAGAGCAAGCTGTGAAACTGCAACCCGTTTGTTCAAGCGGCGCCATATGCAAACAATGTTGCTAGGGTCAAGGTGATGGCACCTTCGGGTCACGTGGCTAATCCGCTTTCGAATCCCCCTTTGAAGCTGTCCCATTCACGTGGAAACCCGAGTGACAAGCTTTCAAGTGTGGCTGCATTTGATGTCATTCGGGTAAAAAACTGCTTTTTTAAGCCAATTAACATCATTGTATGTTGGAAACTACACATCAAAGATGTTGATTGACATTTCTTCGAAGTACTGAGACCAAAACGGGCCGAATTTGGAAAGCTGTATTGTCATTATGGCCAACAATGTGCGAAAAAAGGGCCTCAAATCTTTGAACGGCGATTTCTCGGAATGAAATTTTCTGCTTATGAATCAATTTTGTGGACAGCGTCAATAAAAAGCTAATTGATCGATCTGCTTCAAATAATCGTCTTTTGAAAGATAAATATATTATCTGGGAACCGTTTTTTTTGTTTTTCCGTCAGATGTCCCCTTCCGAGACTTTTGTAGCCCACAAAATGAAGTAACTGCTGAAGTTTAAAATGATGATCAAAGAATTCGATAATTCTGTTATTATGTATTTTATTTGTAAACATAAAATACGGTTCCTGCATATTGGTCTATACTTTAATTTTACATAGGTAATACACTTTTTCATCGATTATTTTTAAAGAAATGCTGACAAAATGTCAAATCTGATACCCTCTTGTAAACGGGCATATAAAACCCTTGAAAATTATCGTATCGATATGAATCTTCTTTCTAACAAATCTAGATGTCTGAACAATTAATAAAATATATGGTTTTGTGGGTGAAATGTGAAACATAGTTCATCTATGCAACGTCAAAGTCGCGGGACCGCTGCGCGAGGCTCAATCCCCGCCGCTACCTTAAACTATCTTTGATCGGAAATATATTTACCATTTTCAACGTTTACGTCACAAGCATTAAGCAAGATAATTTTCAAGATATTACACTAGAAACATTACCGATATGAAAATAAAATTTGAAAGTATTGAATGTTTATGAAGTTCCATGGTTGTAAGGAAAATAAACAGTAGAATACACAATCATCATGTATGTAGGCAATGGAACCGTTACTTTCTGTTTTGTTATAAGGTACTGTAATCAACAGCATAAACAACTACAAGATCCGACGTTTTGCCATAGAATGCTGTACTTCAAATGTTGATTTAAAGTAGCACCTGCACAATCTCAAATCGAATACTACACACTTTGGTGGCATAACCTACTTGTCGTTTATTTCGCCCATATTCGCAAATTTTGCACAGAATGATACAACATGTATATTAGTGGCATTTGGTTTGCGTCACGAAGCAGTAATACAAGAAGTAAATGCAAGCTTAGGCTCATGCAGGACTCGGCATGGTTTTAGTGGTCTTTTCTTTTCAATACAGTTCTAAAAGTCTTTTCATTTCGGTACCTTGGTTTTACGAACAGATGATAAATCTGCCACATAATAGATATTATGTTTGTTCTTATGCCCACAATGCTTCATTGATTTGTCGTCGAAGCTGCAGGTAAAGCTATGTACCATTCTTGCGGTGAGCTGGGATAATCAAGATCAGGTTCATGCATGATCATCAAGCACAGATCATACACCTCTTGGTCACAGGGATAAAGAGTCCTATTCTTGCATTCCTGTGAGCAGATGGAAAGTTCATCGTTGTCAACTGGTTTCAAAATAAAGTGTGTAGGATACAGGGTGGGTACCATAAACATGACTGAAGGCCGTCCACCCGGAACATTCGGGTTCTTGTTTGGGTGTATCAAATGATTGTCCCACACCTTGGCGGCGTCGTCAATGCTGTCCTGTTGATTTGAAGGAGATATACATGTATTAGGTCTATATTAGAGCCTGACCGAACATGTATTTTGAAACTGAACCGGGTACTCGGTACTCGGTACACATTACCGACTCCGAACCGGGCACCGTTCGGGTTCGGTATATGAAATTCAAACATGCCATAACTAAGCTTAGACATCTTAGAATGCTCATTTAAAGCTTTATTTGAATAGGGGTTTGTAGCTGTTACCCTTTTGCACTGTGGCATTACTATTGTTAATGTAATTGAGTCGATTAATGCAACCCATGGGACGCACTTAATTGCAAAGTAGCGTTTGTTGCATTGTTTAACGTGTATACAAGTACGAAAAGTAACCTCAGTGACCATCCCATTTAACTTTATTACCAACATTGACAATGATAACCGAACCTGAACGTTGAGTGACTGTAAAAACCGAACCCGAGCCGGGCTTCAGTCTTGGAACCCAGTAAGCTCGGGTTCGGTTGTTCGGGTTCGGTCAGGCTCTAGTCAATACAGATTTAAAACCAAGTATAGCACTCCTCTCCTTTCAATATCATAGAGATGTGATTTACAATATCACCACTGTGTTCTCTGTTCGTTGAATATGACCCAAACCTACGTATTATTAACCTATAAATTGACGTTGGAATGACCACTCTGTCCATAATAATTATAATTATAGTAAATATTTAAATTTTGTGCATTCATCTTTTTTGCTTTTATTAAAATGCTACAACTCTGGAAAATGCTCTTTGGATTCTACTATTTCATAAGCCATAAAATTAAAGTTGGAATAAAGAACACCTCTTACTTTGGCATTTTAACAAGTAGGCCTATTCTTGAAACATAGGACTTTTTTATGCGCCCCGAATTAGCATAATTTGAAATATTAAAAGTTTTGGTCACTGTGCCTTTGATTGCCACGTGTCATCGCCTGCATACACAACTTAAATTCTTTTGTTTATCTGCAACGGTTTTGAAGATAGAAAGCTTTTAAACTTTTAACTGCTCTGAATAATTTAAATTTCAAACATGTCAATTGTTTTAAACTCTAAAGAAAGGAAGAAAGAAAGAAAGAAAGAAATAAGGAAGGAAGGAAAGAATAGTGAGAAATTCAAGATAAATGTGTTTGCAAAAATGCAGACAAAATAAACAAATTGGGTCAGGAAAATATATAATTTTAAAGTAAAGTATGTTCGCCTTATTTAAACCAAGTTTAATCTTAAAGAATCAAATAACCCGCCATTTGAGCAGTAATAAATGGATTTCATGAAATAATTAATAATTTATTAATGAAAATAAAACTAAGTAATTTGCTCTGTGTATTGTAAAATCAGGTTAGGGCTATCATTGTCAAATTAAAAGGACACGGAGGTCTCAGAGATAGATAATTCAATAAATTCGAGTAAAAGCCGAACCAATTTTATTGCATTCTTACCTGATCTTCGTGCTGCAGAGGTTCCATTGAAATCATTGAAATGCTTTAATGTACATTTGCAAATGACATTTATTCAGGTCAAACGATTTGTCCCAACTAAATAAAACTGGCTAAATAAAAGTATCAACCAGCCCCCCCCCCCCCACAAAAGAAAAAACCAAAACAAAACTGGGCCAATGCTTGGGATAAATTCAGACAAAGCGAATCATGGAAGTCGTTATTGAGTACACACAAGCGCCTTTATAACTTGAGAGTAGATGGTTTTTAAATTAAAACTAACCTTGTGACTATCTTATTTCTTTTTTTTTTTTACCAGTTTTCTTGACTTTGTTACGATTGAATTTATGTGTGTTGACCAATATAGGTCAGAAGAAAATATAAATCCGAGTTCTTTGTGCTGTTTCACACATTCAATGTTTGTTTGTTGAAACGTTAAATCTGGGTGATGTACGGGCTTTCTTTTAGTACTAACTACTAGGGTTTTACTTTTTGAAGGGTTGAAGATGACTAGCCATTGTTTTCCCAGTCTGACGTTGAAGAAAGGTCTACATTTAAAGGAAATGTGTATTTTACACAATAATTTGAAAATGGCTACATAAAAATTCATTAATAAGATAATATTGGTCATTAAAAAAGGATAAGCAGCATTGAAAAAAAATATGATTGTCCCGCTTTGCCCAGACCGTCGGGCAAAGTAAGCAGACCCCTTTCTACTATAAATTAAAGAAATTATTTGCCCTCCGTGCCACTGACAAAATAAATTATGAAAGAGTTCAGTACGAGCACGAAAATGAGGAAGATTAAATTGCTGACGAGTATGACAGGTTTGGTTACCCGCAGTAACAGCAGTAAGAATTAAGCACCATGAATAAGGAACGAGCTTGTGAACAAGTTAATGCATCAGCTTTAACGTTGATATTTCTCTACCTTTGTCTAGATGTGGCTATCCAGTTTCTTCGTATAGCTGAGCATTGCTCGTTCTACGCATTTCACCAGTAACGAAACGAGCAGCATTTAATTGAACGTTTTCCGTCTTTTCCTCACCAAAAACCGTACAGGAACTCCACACTTCATTACCATATTCCAGAATCGGCCTGACGAAACTAGCATAAATTGTTTCCAGTGTATTTCTGACCAATGTAAATTTCAAGTTTTCATAATGTTATTCAGATTTGTTAAAGGTTTCAGTATTGCGACCAGACCAATTAAATGGGAGCGTATTGTAAGTCCAAGCTGTTTGTGATGGGTAACAGTTACCAGACTTAGAAGCAGCTCAAGAACTTCTGTCTCTATTAGAGTGAGTGAGTGAGTGAGTGAGTCAAGAGTTAATGCAGCAGGACCTGTATGTACAGGTAAAGTGGCCGTTGCAGAATCAACGTCACATTGTGTTCTGGAAAGTAGCAGCTTGAAAAAAGAATCAGCTTTGGACATGGAATCAGAGGAGTGCTTAGCTTCATATATAAGAGAGAGAACAGTTGAGGATTGATTTCGGTTCAAAAATATTTTGCTGTGCGTCACCAACTTTTGGTTTTCTTCGAAGAGTTTGTGAGATCTTAAAAAAGCTTAGTATTGCAATCATCTTGAGCAGTTATGATTTCAAACGTGACAGAAAGAGGTTCATGCATGGGTATTGAAATTTTGTCATGCAACATTTTCGTGGGTTTTTTTTACCTGACGTTTAAGTGAACGCAGGCGGCAGTTGTACAACGGTAAATCATGTGGTCTAACTCAATATTTTTCTGTTTGATTGACTGTTCAGCAGTTTCCATAAAAAACGTCGACCAGGAATCACAACATTAATTAATATCTGCAGAAACATGAATTCCAGTCCACACTTCGAAGGGATGTTCTGAAAACCTCCAAATATATTTTCTCTAAGTTTCAAGTGCGTCTTTTAAATGTATAGCTCTCTTTTTTTTCCGAAACAGTAGGTTAGCACTTACAACAATGTGATCGCAGTTTGAATTGGAGGAAGCACATAGCTCTCACGTACATAGTTAGTTATGCTACGTAGGATTTGATCTAGACTTGTAGCTGAATGGTCAGGAGTGCGTGTAGGCTGATCGAGCTTCTGGCCTGATGGCGTTTGAAAAATCGCAATTTCAATCTCCCGTTAAGATGATATTATGAGTATCTGTGCCTTTCGCCATGTCCAAACCTTCCTGAAACTTATTCCCAAAAGAAATCGGGTAATTGGGTGGCCTATACACGACAGCATGTAAAAATGTAGTAGTATGAAGTCCAATCTCACACCATAAAAATCTACAGATCGATTAACCAATATCTAGTGGTCGAGTTACGTGTACGGATTTGACACCACCGCCTACCTCATTGGGACGATCTTTTCTAGTAATACCATAATACTCCAGTATATCTAGATTACTTGCTTAAGAATTTGGAGAAAGGAAAGTTTCCGAGGGAGAAATTGTCAAATTCCGGGACAATGTCGGTACGGATACACCGCAATTTATCTGGTGGCAGACATCGTACATTTAAATGGCAGAATGAAAAGTCTTTAGAATGTTGTGCAGGACCCGAGTTTTGTGAAGATCTCCTGCTAATAATATCAGTAGAAGACATTTGAGGACTGTAAATATATGTGGCTGTTATTTAAGAAAGCAAACTTTAGAGCTTGATAAAGTACTAACTATTGATGCAAAAACAGCTAAAGTATATATTTTTAGGCTAGTATTATCAGGAACTAAAGATACGTGTAAAGATAAATCGTCGTTCTTGCTTAATTGTTAAATAAACACCGTGACAATGAAATGGTCGGGTTTTATGCTGTTTACATCTATTTCGTGTATGAAACAAAGGATAAAACTGTAAAGTGGTTTCATTTCATTCTTAACAACATAATTCCAAAAAAGTTTGCCACATTTTTTGACAGTTTGTTTAGTTTTCGAAATATAGCTTTACAAAAGTGGAAAAAATCCGACTTTCTTGTGTTTTTCTTTGACAAGGTAGATTTTTCAACTTTGCAGAGCGATATTTCACAAACTAAGCAAGATATCCAAAAACCATTGTTCATAATACTCTTAGGAACCAAACCAAACCATTTTTACAGTTTTGCCATTTGTTTTGGAAGAGATATATACATAAACATCATAAAACCCGGTCATTTCATTTTCACTGTGTCTGTTTAATAATTAGCCATGTACAAGTTTTGATCTTTGCACCAACCTGCAGTTCATGACCGTACCAGCCCCAAAATGTATGTTTTATCTACCACTGCATTAATAAGAAGTAGCGTAGAGGGCTGTACAGTTGGTTTTCTTCAAATATGGTCTCATGTAGAACCTTAAACAAAATATATACCAACGGAGAGGCTCTCTTTTTATCTGTTAGGTTCAACTTAGTAAAATATACAGCAATAGAGATTTACGTGGCGAAATAAATGGTAAGGTAATATATAATGAGCAATAGACCAGTTCATAGGACTCGGGTTTATTCGGTTCGCTTCGGCCCGAGTTCGAGAAGTGCACCCTGCTTTGTTTACATTTTCTGCTCGACCACGCTGGCGGGATTTAACGTGGACGGATCAGAAAGTAAAACACGGGATGTGCTTGGGTTTAATGAAGAGTCAAACCGTCAGCAAACTAAACATGCACTTTTAACCACTGATGTAACATTTTAGGTAAACGATTTGCGCTGTTCAACACAATTCATGGTGTAATCACTAGCGTTAGCCGTGGCATCCGTTGTGAACATATGAAAGCGTGGGCCCGACTAGGCCACTTGCTGATTGGACATCCAGGGCAACAATGGAATGCATGATTAATTAGGGTCCGGAAAAGCTCGGTACAAGTCAGTATGAACAGGTTTATTGGCCCGAGCTTCATCAATTCAATGTTCAAAGCAACAGTCATATAAGGAACAAATAAGTGATCGGAGAATATCATGTGATATAAATATTGCACACTGACTTGCATGCATAAGTAATGGCGCAGAATACGACTTTTAACCAAAGTATCCACACTAGATCAAAACAATAGCATACATTTTGAAGCGTATAATAATCTCTAACAGGTGAAGGATTCCATCAGTCATTGAGATAGACATGATAACACAATTTTCAAAATAAAAGCAGGCAGTGAAAACAGGATATGAAATAAATGATGGCTGGAATACATTTTCTGACTGCCCTAGTGCTGAAGCACACGAGATACATGTAACAACTTGACAACAAATGTAACACAATAAATTAACAACAGATACCATACCTTACATGTCATCAGTGATAGCGTTCACAAATATGTTAATCAAATCCAGAAAAAAGGTGAAATAGACGTAAACGCCTATGCCCCAATATATCACAGAATATATTTTGAATGCAAGCACCGAAAAATTGCCAGTCAATAACAAAGACAAACGTAAGCACATTAAAACGGGTGACACAGCCAAAGTACATGTACAACGCAAAGCGGTCAAGGGAACAGGATGAACAGCGTTTTAGTGTGCTAGAACATTTACACACATAAATAGCTCTCCGGCTACCTGGAATTGATTGACACCTGAAACAAACAGCGCATAATAATATATACAAATTTACATCACTATCAGGCCAGTAATGTGCAGCTTGAAGTTGCAACACTTCAGGATTGACCCTTTCCGTTTTAAACTGATTGGATACGTTGCATCGCTGAGAGGAGACTTCATAATTACACGTTACTTGTCTACACTAGGAGGAAATACTTCGTAATTCAAATAATGAACAACTTGATGCAAACTAAAATCTTTCGTCTTGAGGAATGAATGGCAAAGATTCAATGGTGGCAGGTAAACACCGTAATTAAAAAAGTCACATCTACTAAAAAATATGAAGAAATACCATGCTGCTCACGCATAAGGCAAACAGTATCATAACCCGTTCTGGTAAACTTGAACAGTAATGGTGACTCCGGTAAATACAAATAATTAGTGTGGGGTATAAGATGCAGAAATACATCGCTGATGAAAAACAGCGTATTTATCAAGTAGTAACAATGTGCACAACATATGCGAAAATGAAGAATACAAGAAGACGAATCACGCGATTTTCATTGCATATGGAGAGAATATAGTTTGTTTATATTATCTATTGTTTATTGGTACGTATCTAAGTCTTCCTTGTAATGGATTTAACAATTTTTCCCTCATTACTGTTTGCGTTTCAATGGCTTAGCTCGCGCACGAAGAGACGTCCGTCCTTAGACCAGCAGCAGTGAATGAGATTCTGTCTCTTTAACCAAGCTATAAAATATGATCCCGCTTGCGGGTGAGGGCTCTTAAAAGGTCCAAAGTGCTACGTCGCCATCGCAAACCATAAATTCCCATATACTCATGGACTCTCCATATCGTTGAATTAATTTCTTTCTTGCATTTTTCCATTTATTCGCCTGATCGTCCAGAGTCTGCTTAAGTACGAAAGGACCAACTTCCAAATCTAAGCCTGGAGGGCATATTTCTTACAACTCGTCTCAACATCTGCTAGTTTTACCTGTAACTGGTATTAGCGTGACACTTATTCTTTTTACTGAAACATCTAGGACACTTTTCCAATGAATAATCTTTTTCTAAACAGGTCTGATGGAAGTATGAATAGTTCTGGGTGGTATTTTCTCATACAATCCCTGTTAACGGCAGGAACAAAACAAGCCCCGAGACCAGCCCAACCAGCGAGATCGAACAGCTTCGTGTTTACTACAAAGTCTGTGGTATAATGCACCACACGTGCCTTCACATTGATCCTTTGCCCTATGTCGAAATTGTTCATTAGACAGTTCCTAAGATCATCTGATAGTTCATCCTTCACAATCTCGATTAGTCTGTCCGTCTGTCTCTATCTATCTATCTATCTATCTATCTATCTATCTATCTATCTATCTATCTATCTATCTATCTATCTATCTATCTATCTATCTATCTATCTATCTATCTATCTATCTATCTATCTATCTATCTATCTATCTATCCATCCATCCCTCTCTGTCTGTCTGTTTGTCTGTCTGTCTTTCTCTCTGTGTGTGTGTGTGTGTGTGTGTGTGTGTGTGTGTGTGTGTGTGTGTGTGTGTGAGAGTGAGTGGCTCTGGTGCCTTAGGCTCCGGTTGCCCATTGCCAGGTACGATGCGTACTTATATGGTGTGGGCAAGAATGTTGATGTATAGTTGGGAGTAAATACGCGGCTTCTGCAAAAATAGGCCGCATTGCATTGCTAAAGCATAACCTTGGATTATCTACATCTTTAAAGAGCAAAATTAGATCGTTCCTTCTGTATAGCCATGAAACAATTCCCCAGGGGCAAACCACTTCTCTATGATAAGCCATGCAAGAAACTGTTCAGAATGTGTGTTGTAGGTTTATCACATGCAGTCAGAAGCTAGCCTATGCAGAGATCAACACGGCATCGTTCTTGTCATGGCTTGATCGACTTGTACAAAAACATCTGTGTTTGTCTGTGCCGTGACACACCGTTGTTCCGTGCCGGTAAGACATGCTCTTTGCGGTAAACCATTGCCCTTTATCTGTATATCATACGACTGAGTGTTTACTAGAGGTGGTCCATTAAGTTTGTGAGCATTGTGATAGGCACTTGGCACGTTGCTTAGTTAGGGCTGCGTATGTTACTGTCCTTGCCAAGGTACTGCACAGAACTGTGGTTGTCACGCAATGAATTCCCAAAAATGCCAATTCCTTGCATGTACCGTCACATTCATTCCAAAGTTTCAAAATTTTGTAAGGAACAGATTTTTACTAAAAAATGAATGTGGCAAACCACCATGTAATTATTTGTGTGGCAGTTAAGTGGAGCTTAACAAGATTTAAGCAACAAACCCAAATTTAGTGATGATATTATTTTTAGATTGTCGTAGTGATGGGTACAGAAAAACAAACGGAACAAATAAAAAGAAACAAAACCACCCCAGCCCCCAAAGAAAAAAAGCAACCCCCAAAGGAAACAAACAAACAAAGAATAGAGTAAAGAAGAAAAAAAAAAGAAAAAGAACAAGAACAAGAACAAGAAAAAAAAAAAACCCACAAAAAATCTGAACCAACAAACAAACAAACAAACTTTGATACGGATCACAATGTTAAATTTCTAAAAATGCTTTTTCATTAAATATACTATTGATACTATATTTTCTGATTTTGTTTATTATATTCTCCGTTTATTACTCATCAACAGACTTGGACTGTATTTTCATTTTAAATTCAACTACGATATTCACTTGCATTGTGGCGTGAGATATCAAAAACAGATGCTGGAACTTGTTATATTAACATTTTTAAAATTATGGATATCCAGTGGTTATATATATGTAATAGTATATATTTAATTTTGAAAACCTCTACAAAAACAACGGTTCACGAGCAGGTCTAAAAATATATCACGATTGGACATATGGAATTAAAATTAGATTTGGCAAATCCGACAGAATTTATATGTGTCTTGATGTTTTATTTACGCAGCAAGAGCTTGAAACTACTTTTTTCCCGCAAAGTTGAAAAGTATAGTTCCTCCTGTTGTCCCTAGGGGACACTTTCTGATCGTACACGTTAAAGAGGAATCAACATTCAACCGTACCATACCACAAATGTAACCAAATCTTTACATGGCTGTCAAAACCCGACACCTCTTCCCCAGATGGGAGGGGGCGGGGACTTGATTATTTACTGAATATATTTTCTTGATGGTCAGCATGGTGTTAATATATATATATATATTTATATTATATATATACATACATACATATGTATATATATGTATATGTATATACATGTATATGTATATACATGTATATGTATGTATATATATATACATATATATATATATATATATATATATATATATATATATATATATATATATATATATATATATATATATATATATATATATATATATATATATATATATATATATATATATATATACCAGGTTCCTAAAGCACTTTAATTGCACTTGATGCTCAGTTTCGACACTGTTGTATGAGCTACTCAATGGACCACACTGTCAACTGTTAGCTAAATTTTGCCTTTTTGTAATGGTCTTAAATTCAAAATAAAGCCACAACAGCAATGAAAAACACCTGGAAATATGAAATACTCTGATGCAATAGAATTTCATTTCAGCAAGATTAAACTACTGGTGACTGAAGTAAGCACACAACTTCACATTACTTCACATCACGAACATCTGTAAAAATACAGCAATATAGTTAAGAGCAAAACCGAAGAAAGAGTCCGTTTAGTAATTTATGGCCGTAATTGCGTGGGATATAAGCCTGTCATCCCCGTCCTATATTGCTGGTCATTTCTTTACATTTAATCTTTAGATATATTGCTCGATTAGTCACGAGAGGCAGCTGTCAACGCCTTAAAATGTGTCTCAGAGTGAACGAGGAGATACGGTGCAGGTGCCACCTAAGGATATCCAAGAGCCGTTTACTGTTTTGGGGGACAGGTCGGGAGATAAAGGGAGTCAAGAGGGCATTTGATGAGCTGCCACTAATGGGGTGGTATTGACTGTGCTGTGGGTGCTGCACTCGCGATGCAGGAAGGGCTAAACCAGTGCACTTTGCCATTTAAACTCTTGCCCTCTCTCGCTTCACTTGCCTGTTCGTGAAGTGAGGATGATCTCATGTTTGCAATTGATTATTTTGGGCCAATTTCAGCAACAATTGAAGCGTGCAAAATGCATATGATCTCAAAGCTACTATCATGTTCACCTTGGCCTGAGTTTCACTAAACACGTTACTTTGTATTTTAGCTGACGACAATCTGACCGATGTATTTTAGGACACACAACAACAAGCTTGTTAATCAAAGTTGTAACGGCAGGTACAGTACATATCTATTGCACCAAAACATATACGATATTTAGATACATATCATGCATGCCTTTCGTCATATCTGTATCAATTGAAGGTAACAATGTGGACCGTCCATTGTTGAAATTGTTAAGACGTAAATTCCCGTTTGGCACGAATTATATTTAATCACTTACTATGTGAACAATAAAATATGCTGATAGTGTCACATTTTTAAAACCTTATTCTGGAATTTATAAAGTATACATGTTATCTCAAGTGATGTTTTAATCTCGCTATAAAGTCATTAGAGGAGTTTTCGTTTATTAGAACGTCTTAGAAGAGAACCGTACTTCATCATTGAAAATTGTTCGAAATGCATGCAAGATAGATGCCTTCAATGGTGTGCTGTACGTATTTGAGAAGTAAAGGTATGAGTTCTTGTTAATGTTAGTGTCACAGAATATATCAATATCGTAGCTATGGTAGTTGTGAAAATTAAAATGACACTGGGGATGGGATCTTTTATAGACTTTCACTCGAAACAAACGCACACACACTCAAACATACATACGCACTGACACACACAGACACACATATAAGTAAGCGAGTGCGTATTTACATGTATACATGTGTGTATATATGTAGATAGGTTGGTAGGTAGGTAGGTAGGTTGGTAGGTAGGTAAGTAGGTTGGTTGGTAGGTAGATAGGTTGGTAGGTATGTAGGTAGGTAGGTAGGTAGGTAGGTAGATTGGTAGGTAGGTAAGTAGGTTGGTTGGTAGGTAGATAGGTTGGTAGGTATGTAGGTAGGTAGGTTGGTAGGTAGGTAGGTAGGTAGGTAGGTTGGTTGGTAGGTAGGTAGGTAGGTAGGTAGGTAGGTAGGTAGGTAGGTAGGTAGGTAGGTTGGTAGGTAGATAGGTAGGTAGGTTCGTTGGTTATCCATTTATACTGCTGCCGTACAGTATTCACTGAGTGACAAATCGGGGAGAGCTGTTTGATTTGAACACTTTGGCAGCTCTCAGGAAGAACTTTGAGTTAAGTAAGAAGTTAAAGATTTCATTCCGAGGCATATTAAAGACACTGACAATTGCAAATCAATAAGAATCCGATCTGTGAACATGGACGGAGGCATAAACTCTAATGTTATCATGTAGATGGACAGGTATTTATGTGTTAATAGGCGCTGCTTACCCCCCCCCCCCCTATTTCCTATTTCAGTGAGTCATTATTAAGCCAATACGCATGCGTCAGAATGCTAATAGGATGCTTTGGATAGCATCGTGATGAGGTATTCTGATGAAAACACATACCATTAAAAAGGACTCATTGTTAAGGATTACTATAAATGCGTTCTGAGTAGAGAATTTACCCTTTTCTTCTCCAGGCATCCGTCGTTTCCCCAAGAATATCAATGACAAACATGCTGTTTTTTAGTTCTCCCATGGGTAGGAGATTTATGGAAACCCTTCCCCGGATAAGTGGGCAGTGATATAAATAATATCCATACTTCTGATGTTTCATGATTGGTGATAAATTGCTTTGACTACTTCTTTGTGCTGGAAGGGTCAACATCGTCCAAATAATAACATATATAAAATATTATTCAGTAGCCTAACATGATATCAGTTTAGAAGGTTCAGAACCCGCAATCAATATTTCCTCACAAATGTGCAGAGAATCCGCCCTCTTTTGACAAACTACACAATAGGAGGCAATAATAAAGTGAGTGAGCCAGAATTGGATAAGAAATATTTTAATCCTGTAACGCTATATATGGCTCAACATGGAACGCCACTAAAAAGTCTGTACGATGCTTGGGCCTCCTGAAAGAAAAGAATATATATTTCGATTGCTTAGCACATAGGAGATCTTAGGTTAAAAAGCACACACATAGAGTCTCCATAGAGACCCAAACTGTGTCTTGAAATACCACCACAGGGAAAAATAGACAAAATATTACCTACAGGCATATATGTGATATCAAAGGTACCAGGAAATGTATCTACGATCCCCAAAAGAGTTACTTAATGACGTTTGATCTAAGCTGCGTAAGTATTCAGTTTCTAACATAAAATGAATACAACTATCCAGTTATCTTCAAAATCGCAAGAAACATAAGAGCGTATTAATTTATCTTCCTGAATAATCTTATCTTGCCTAGGGGTCTTGCAAATGTGAAGAATGGCCAAATATTGGATAATATGTCTCAGTAATTATTTGAAGAATCGCAACTTCATGTGTCAACGAACTTGTCAGTCAGCTGCAGTATAAGGTGGTACGCTAAAGAATGCCCCTCATCTGTAGCATCTGTTCAAGTTTTCAATTTTGACTTCCTTAAAAATGTCACAATCTTCTTCAAACCATTAGGGATGTACCTTTTGTGGGTCTCTACCGTGTCTGTTTGAGAGGTAACGTTGCTGTTAAGTTGTAGTTTTTACATTTTTTTTGTTTCTAAACTCATAAAAAAATATCCACAACCGTTTTGCTAATAGATTTTTGTTGTTATGGTCAGCAAAGATGGATTGACAGCTTGTAAAAGGGACATACTAAATTTTCCGGCAGGGTTGCTCCAAATCCGCGACTGTTAAAGGATCTATCACGTTATATTCTTATTATCTAATGTAGTTCTGTTGATTTATATGGGATTCAGTGGGTATGGGAATAATAATTTCTATTTGTCCCTTTTTGAGCCCTTCAGCAACAATTTTTAATCTCCTTAGGGATGAAGCTTGGGTCAATCTCTACTGCTTTTGTATAAATGGTCAAACCCCAGGACTTCTTTTTATTGAACATCTATATCTTCAGCATTTCATTGCCAGACAGTTTCTGTCCGAATGTAGTGGAGCATACACTTCATATTGGTCTCAGCCGTCGAGTAGACACTGCTGTTGCATCAGGAAAGATACTGCATCTGGAGATATATACACGAAATGCAATAGCCAGATATGACTATTTTTCATAGTTATTTCGAAATTTGATTTGTTTTGTACATGTAAAAAAGGCTCTTGAAGCCTCAAGAACCTGGATATTTGGTAATTGTACAAGCTGTTTTGGTGTTATTTATTCATAGAGAATTTTTGTATTCAACGGATTGTAGTGTTTTGCTGTCAATCAGGTTGGGGTCAGAACTTTGACATATATTCATGCTACACGTTCTGTTATGATTCTCCAAAGAAAACATAGGAAGCAACTAATGGGCGTCATGACACGAAATTGACAAAGGTGATCTTTTTCATACCATCAATATAATACATAAAGGTGCTGTTTCAACATATACTACATTGTGTCATCTACTTGTCCACATACCTGTATTGGTTCTACTACATGACCAGATCTTCTATGTGGATATTATGTATTTACATTATAGATGTATTACAAATATGTACTATATATTGCCGTTAAGGTAATTAGGTAATAAATAACAGTTTTTTTGTAAAATGTACAGTTTTTTGTAAAATGTACAACTTTCAGTTTGCCTTATACCCTATTACAGTGGATACATGGCATCGTATCGAAAACCTCATCTTCCGTTAAAAAAAATCATTTCGGCGCATCCCCTTAGTTCTAGTGTTCTTTAGTCCCTAATTTTGAGACAATGTCTTATACAGTTCTTTAAAATGGCCTATTTGCAATCAGTTCTGTTGAGAATGGCATTCATACCTACCTACCCAATTTAGCTATTCCTTTTGTGGAGAATGTGGACGTATCCAATTGTACATGAGCGTTTCCAATTTTCAGTCAGGCACTTGTTGTCGAAGGTTGCTTGTTCCAGACCCAAACGCCATGTGGTCAAAATTGAAAATAATCTACATCAGAGCCCAATGCCCTCCAAATTCAATACCACAAATTTCCCATTTTGCACGACATTTTGGTTGCCATTATCTCCACCGAAGGCTGGCAGCCAATCATTAATTCAAATGTTTTTCAATGATATGTGTGGTACTGAAGAAGAATAACAAATAGAGATAGTTCAAAGGTGTTAGACATATGGACCCAAAATGTACAACTCTGGTTCCTAATATGAAATATACAGTCAGTGTGTGAAATGCTTTGCCCTGATTAAAAAAATGATAACGCTTACACACACACACACACACACACACACACACACACACACACACACACAAACTAGGTCATGTTGTTGTTGTTGTTGTTGTTGTTGTTGCTTTGTTTTCCACTAGATCTGAGAACAGGCTTAGAACTAAAGGATCCCAGTTGTGATAATGCCAAATGAAGGTGCACAGTACATATAATTTGAACTAGCTGAGGGGTTAATGCAATCAAGTATCAAGTCATCACAAAATTCACCGTATACAAGTACCGTGCTTCCCCCCCCCCCAAAAAAAAATAAATGAAAACAAAACAAAAAACGGTGGTTTGACACTATATTTGATGACATTGGCCAGCATTTACAGCTCCACTGTCTTTTAACCTTAAGTGATTTAATATCCAGGTTCCTCATGAAAAGACCATTCAACTATCAGTAAGCCTAGTCTTGTGCTGAAAGTATAAGACAGGGAAAGGTGGTATTGTTTATAATGTACAGCAATTCCGGGACAGCCATGCACGACCATGATTGGTTAGCAAAGTTAAACATGAAAATATATATGGAATTGAAACAAAGACCCTGCTGAACCATACCAGATTGTAGGCCTAGGTCTATAAATAGAGCATGGGTGCCCCCCCCCCCCCATAAAGGTGAAAGGTCATGCATGTCCAAACTTTTGGTGTGAAATGGCTACTTTTTGAGGAGGGAGGTGTGTAAAGTTATGTGCACATAATATGGGTGCTCTAATACCCCACAAGTGTAGAACATGGGTTGGACGTATCAGAATATTCTGTTCCATTCATGTATGTGTGTAATGTAGGTGAAATTTCATTTGTGAGTAGTTTTTTTTCTTTTGATGTCAGACTCCATACCCTTTGCCATATGGTACAGTGGTACCTGTCTTGAGAGACCCCTAATGAGAGACGTCATATTTTTATAAGAGAGTGTGTGTGAACATTGTGTTAGCACTCTTTTCCATGTTATTTCAGTACCTCTGATGAATCACCAGCTGTTTTTGAATAACCACATTGTGAGCCTTCCTTGGGGTGGACTCTCAAGACAAGGACCACTGTATTATCAATAAAGATCATTCAGAGTAATCTTTATTTACTTCAGCAAAATAAAGTGCTCAAAAGTTTTCACAAAGTGCTTAAAAAAGTGAACACACTTCGTTCAGCCACCAGTAAAAAAATGATATAAAATCCAGATATTGATGGACGCAGATACAAGCGTATTTTGTCAGTACGTTTTTGCCACATCAAATAGTGTACTGCATCATGTTCCTTTTTTTACGGGTATTTACCTGTGTAAAAATTAGCGACGTTGGGAGAAGATGATTTTCATGTTGCAAACGGGGGGGGGGCGCTAAGTTGGATATATCGGCTGTACTCGAAATGATGTACTTGTGTGAGGTGCATGACTTTTGATTACATGCACTTTATACCATTTTTGTGTGTGATCAATGAAATTACAACAGGAGAAAGGCACGCTGACTACAGTTTTCAGAAAAATATACATCTACAAATATACTGCATTACCGTGTTGATATGGCACTCGCACATAACTACCTCCATTGAACCATTCTTTTTTAGGAATGGGGATTTGGTCGAGTGGATATGTGCGTTTCCCATTTCAGCTAGGCGACTGGTGCCAAAGGTTGCAGGTTCGAGTCCCGCTCGTTCCGAACATGAAATAAATATATATTTTCGGCATTTCCTTAATGCTGGTGGATTTAAGTCCCCGATTCTGGAAATAAATGCCGACTCAGTAAATATACTGCATTACCGTGTTGATATGGCACTCGCACATAACTACCTCCATTGAACCATTCTTTTTTAGGAATGGGGATTTGGTCGAGTGGATATGTGCGTTTCCCATTTCAGCTAGGCGACTGGTGCCAAAGGTTGCAGGTTCGAGTCCCGCTCGTTCCGAACATGAAATAAATATATATTTTCGGCATTTCCTTAATGCTGGTGGATTTAAGTCCCCGATTCTGGAAATAAATGCCGACTCAGTAAATATACTGCATTACCGTGTTGATATGGCACTCGCACATAACTACCTCCATTGAACCATTCTTTTTTAGGAATGGGGATTTGGTCGAGTGGATATGTGCGTTTCCCATTTCAGCTAGGCGACTGGTGCCAAAGGTTGCAGGTTCGAGTCCCGCTCGTTCCGAACATGAAATTGGATATATCAAGCGTGGAAGCTTAGCTGATAAATGTAAAATACTGTGAGTAGTGCACAGCATTTTACTTTGCAAGATTGAAACACCAGTGTGTAATTGCATAATCACTTGTTACCAAAACTGGGGCAATTATTGTCAATTCAGGGAGCTTTTATAGTGATCATCTCTGCACCCCCTCTGTACGTTGCGGCACCATATCAGTGCATTAATACAGTTTAAGTTGCAATAATTAGAGCTTAATTTCATTTTGAGCCTAAATAGCATACCATGGAATGTGTGTGATGAGACCAAACATTAGGACCAACAATATGCTATTATTTTTGCCATGATCGCATATTGATTTTTACATGTTTATTTTCACTAGGGACAGAATGAAATGCATGCCCTACTAGCACTATTGCCTTGATGTAGCAGCTCCAGGGCACAGTTCAGCCCTCAAATTTTGACCAGTATGTGTACGTACACGCAAAAACAAAATTATAAAACTTAATTTTTTAGTCTCCGAAGATAACCATGGTAGTCTGTCTAATACAGTGGTATCAGCTATTTAAGGCCATCCCATCTGCCAGAATGGTCACATATAGCAGGTGGTCTTAAATTGCTGGTATATTTACAAACAATTTTTACTTGTGCCATCAGAAATTTGGTCTTAATAGTCAGATGGTCTCTCATGGCAATGGTCTTAAATGGCGGGTGCTACTGTAAAAACCATGTGCAGATCAAAAAATATGATCTGCTTTGGAAATACTGCAAATATATTTTTGCTTCCAATTTGGAGAGCAACATTATTTTGAAGGATGTAATTTTACACAAAAGTTTATGATGGAGACACATTATTTGATCTGGGAACAGGGAGATGGAACCCTCCCTGTTGGAGAAAGTCTTCTCCAATGAGTACTCACAAAGAAGAAAACCGTGTGCAACCCCACTTATTAATGAACATGACTTGTCATCAAACCACATGCCAATACAGTCATATGTAATGACTGGCTCAACCCAGTCCTATACTGCCGAGCAAGGCTGATCATGCAGAACCCAAGTTTGTAAATGATTTCATAATAATGTTCCCCAACAAGGCTACATAGCCCTATATAAAGGCATGCATACACACAATGCAACATTCAGTTTTGATTGAACCACATAACCGTGGAGTTGAAAGATTCCAACTCCATGGATTTGTGAGCATAAGATTATAGGGGCCCTGGTTATGCTCAATCTGTGGTCAATCATTACTGTCATTAAGGTATAGTGACTTGCCCCTGGATGTCACCAATGGCAGTTTCTAGCCAAAAAGCCATGGGCGCCTGGACTTGCTTGGCATAAAGCTAAGGGCCCAAAATGCAATGTTTAACACTGATCAACTACAAGTTTGAAGTGCCAATTGAAAGCCCAATATATAGCTCGTCATGTTTTTATCCAATGTGAGTAGCAACAACAATAAAACAGTTTCAATGATGTAATCTCATAGTAGGTTTCTAAAAACATCGTCCAACAATTTAATGTGTACAATGTCTGTATACATCATATTCAGAGGAATATATCGAAAGCATGGACTCTTTGTATTTGTCAAAATTTCGGTGCAGCTAGCACCTCATGTAAAATAAAGAGCATCAGAGTAACATACTCCTGTGCGACAAGGCCAGGCGCTTTGGTTCATTAAAGGCTGCTCTAAGTAATAGTTTGTATGGGACTATGAATGTCATATACAACGTTATGTAACATGGTCATGACAGTCAGAGGTATGGCTGAGCAGTCACACAAAAAAGGATTTATTCTCGGATTGTCATAATGTCCAGAGACCAGTAAGGAGCGAAAGTGTCTGTGGGCTTTGTAAGGGGCCACTAACAAGGGTCAATGTAAATCTCCAAAGCCATGGCATACGAGTTAGTCACACCTATCCCAATTCGACAGGTAGACTCATTGACATGATCGAGGCTGGTGTATCACAGCATGAGGTGGGAGGATACAGTAGCAGCCTCTTTTTTCCAAGGAGTACATATTAAAACCTGAATCAGAATCAGAATCAGAATCAGAATATGTTTATTTGACATAAGGAATACACTGTGAAACAACAAATATAAAACATATGGTGCAAATAACTGTGGTTAACAAAATAAAACGTAAATACAACAAAATTGAGTCAGGATGACCCCAGCTTAGGGTTAAGAAACCCGCTATCGCTGGGGCCACCTAGGGAGATAAAAAGAATTTAGATTACAGCATTTGTCACGAGGTTAACATAATTACTAACATTACTAGCCACAAAATTTACCTATTACATATATAACAATTTGTTCTGGTACATTCATTATTGTAATTATTGATATAATACTTTGCGTAATGTGAGAAACCATAATACGAATGTGTGTGAATTTTGTCCTTAATACATGGGGGAGTGTTTTGCAATAAGAGAGGAATATAATACCTGATATAATTTTTTACTGTTATTTTTCTTGGTACTGGAATTCTGGGATTTTTACTAAGGCGGTAAAAATGTGAGGGGCAGTTCAAACATATCAAGAAAAAAAGCTAGGTACTCCATTTTTTGAATATTTGTAGTAAAATTTAAATGCTTTTAAACGTAGAAGGTCCTGAAGTTTCAAAAGTTTGTGTCGCTTAAAAAGGGGATCAGTATGTGCATTATATCCAGCATTGGATACAAGACGAACAGCCTTCTTCTGTGATTTAAAAATGCGATCTTCAGTGTGCCCCAAGCTAGAATGCCGAAATTTAAATGTGACAGGAACAGAGAATTGTACATAATTAATAAAGTTTTTGTTGGGACATATTTGCGGATCCTCCTGAAAATTCCAATTAATTTTGAGAGTTTATTGCCAATTTTTTGCAGATGTGCATTCCAGTTCAAGTTTTCTTGTATGCATAAGCCCAGGAAATCAAACTGTTTAGTTTTTGAAATTTGAGTACCATCTATTTTAAGTCTAGTGTAAAGTTTATCCTTTTTTGTGGGAAATGGAATAACATGTATTTTGTTTTGCTTATGTTTTTTGACAGTTTGTTCGCTGACAACCAGCCATAGACTTCATTTAGTTCATCATTTATAGACTCAGAAATGTCACCAAATACAGAGTCAAAAATACATATGGAATTTATCAAAGTCGTGTCATCAGCATATAAAATGGAATCAAATTTAGATGTGGCTATGTGCATATTATTTGTATAAATTATAAACAGCAGAGGTCTGAGTATAGATCCTTGTGGGACCCCTGTTGTGATGGGTAAAACATCAGAACGAGTTTCATCAAAGAGCACATATTGTTTTCTATTTTTAAGATAATCTTCGAACCAATTTAAAGCAGTACCTGTAATCCCATAAAGTTTTAGTTTCCGCAAAAGAATCTGGTGATCTAAGGTATCGAATGCCTTTGACAGGTCTAGATATATGGCTAAAGGTAATTTGCCATTATCCAGGAAATTCATGATGCGATCTATAAATTCTAAGGCTGCCGTTTCTGTAGAATGCAGTTTCTTGAATCCGTGTTGACTTTTGTAAAATAGAGAATTTACGGTGAAATAGTCATTCAATTGTTTGTACACTAGTTTTTCCAAAATTTTAGACATGGCCGGTAATAAAAATATTGGGCAATAATTTTCAAAAAGAGTTTCATCATCTTTTTTGTATAGTGGTACAACTTTAGCAATGTTAAGGCTATTAGGAAAAATGCCTGTAGATAAAGATTGATTTGTTATTAATGCAAGGGGTTCGGAAATAGAAGTGATTAGACCTTTCAACAATTTCATTGATAAGTTGTCATGTCCCGTACTGGACTTTGGTTTAAATTTATTGATGATACTTGAAATGTTAATGGAGTCCACTAACGAAAAAGAAAAGGTGCTGTCCACCGATGTAGTGAGGTATGAGCTGAAAGAGAGTCTATTTGTTGAGGTGATGTTAGCTGCCAGCTTGGGTCCCATATCTGTGAAGAATTTATTAAATCTGTTTGCTATTTCTTCTTTATTTGTTATCTTATTGTTTTCAATGAGAAAAAAATAAGGTTACGACTCTTCTATTTTTGTTTGTATGCAGAATGGACTCAATGGTATCCCATGTTTTTTTGCATTGTGTTTAAACGTTTCAAATTCTGCATAGTAATGGTCCCGTTTTAATTCATTTATATTTTGGTTAGTATTTTATTAAATGTTTTAAGATTTTGCTTTAGTATATAGTACTGAGGAGCATCCAAAGAGGTACATTTCAGTGTTCTGTAAAGAGTGTCACGAAATTTTAAAGATCTCAGGATACCATTAGTAATCCAAGAAGAATTTTTATGTTTATATGTTTGGAACTTAACAGTTTTCGCCGGGAGATGCTTATTTTTTGCAATTTCAAGAACTTGTTCCACTCTGTTGTAATTTACATTAGGGTTGCACTGTAGGTTGGGATTTGATTTACTCATAATATCAGTATTTTTTATTTCATTATAAAAAAATTGTAAAGAGTAGGGATCTTTATTTTCACTTTTTATGTACCGAGGGGGGCCTTTGATTTTAGGTTTCAAGTTAATTCAAGTAAACACAGGAAAATGGTCTGACATATCAGACAGTATTATTCCAGATGAGCACTTCTTTTTGGAACTAGAAAGTTTACAATATATTTGATCTATCAGAGTTGCTGTTCTCTCTGTTAGCCTGGTAGGCAAGGTGATTTTGGGATAGAAACCGTTGCATAACATGACATCGAGATATTCAGTGTATTTTTGTCTTGTTTCCTTTTTTTCAACAGATCTAGATTGAAATCTCCTACAATCACTTTTTCAGAAGACTCCCTCGAAAGAGCTTCAATAATTGGGTTCAGATCATTTATAAACAAATCAATGTCATTATTACGGTCTCTGGGAGGCCTGTAAATATTACATAGAGTTAGTCTTTTATCATTTTATGTAAAGATATATCAATAAACTGACCTTCTCAAATATGGTTTAGTATGTAAAGGTTTCTATGTACAAACGTTAAATTCTTATGTAAATATATTAGTAAACCACCATGGGTGCTACAGGTAGTTGCCAAAGGTAACATAACATAATTCTCTAGAGAATAGAGTGATAGTAGACACATCATCTATCCAGTTTTCTTGAAGAAAAATAGCATCATCAAATGATGCATTTTCCTAAATCCCTCAGAATTCAGGAGTGTTCAACCCACCTTGTTGATTGAGGTAGGCAATAGGGGTCCTGTTGTTGAAAATAATGGGAACATTTTTGTGCCTCATTAGGTCGTGGAAGCGGATGAGTGCCAAGTGTATCACATCCAGTTCCAACCAGTTTATGTGATCGGACCCACAATGCATGAGACAAAGGCCTGTTGTTTTCCAGCCTTCTATGTGGGATCCCCAACTGGACTTGGAAGAGTCAGTGTACATGGTGGGTTGTGCCTGCAAGATCGTCAATGTCTGACCCACCATAACATTCTGTAGAAAAACTACAGTATGACTGTTAGGTCATGGGATTACGTACTTGTCAAAATTAGAAACTCAATGCCCAGCAAAATATAAAGATAAAAATTTTTTTAAAAACATATCATATTTCGCATACTTTCTTGGATTTGGTAAAAATATATTTGATGGATTTGCATTACACATGAAAGCGAGAAACATAATTGCAAGATATGTTGCTTTGGCCATAATACAATTTGAATGACAGCATTGTTGATTAAGATTTGTGACTACCGAACCATGTCAATATCTATCAACTCACAGGACAATTTGCAAATTTTATATGCAGCAAAAGAAGAATGCATTTTTAGACGAGAACAATTTTACCATTCAGGTCTCTGCACATCCAGTATTGCTTAAATTTGCGTTGCCTCCTATTGGGAAATTGAATAGTTCAATAACTTTGGCAATTGGGCTTAAACAGGATGCACCTGGTTTTTGAAATTATATACAATCTATAAAACATGGGAAGACACAGAGGTTTCTGAGCGGGAGAGGATGCAAGACTGGTCATTACAGGTATTGATTTTTTTATTTCATTGTATCCGTGTGTCCTGATATAATTTGGTCATACACATGAACTGCTTTGGCGCCCTGAAAAATACCGTGTGATGTGGTGATACCATGGCAACTAAAAGTGTCATGTGTGTCAACCAGGTTCAGAGTATCCTTCCTTGAATTATAAATCCATCGCACAGCAGGTGCAGGCATGTAATTTGCGGACATTTGAAAGGATATCGTTTAAAGCATTATTATCTGCAGTTCTCCCACGCAAAGTCAAAACATGCTTTCGGGTCAGTGGGGGCCAGCAGAGTCCCCTAAATGGCTGTTACATTGATAGATACATACGAGTTCTCATTCACAGTTCCATTTGGCTCCCCCAATATGGTCAGAAGGCAACATTCTTTATAACTTACTGGACCAGTGAACTTTGCCAAGATGGTTATACATTTGTGACTATATGCTAGCATATGCTTTTTGCAACATATATGAATTTTTTAGCGGCAGACAGCGGCATTCGGTGGTAGGGAGTGACAACGCTCCTGGCTGCTGCTTGGGCAATCAGGGCTGCTTGAGGTTGGCAGCAGACAACAGTGCCCAGCAACAGGCCCTCTTAATTGCATTTCTGCCGCTGGCTTCAGCGACAGGCGAAGTTTGTTGCATTTTGTGGAGTAGTGCCTCATATTGTGTGCAAAATTATAAATCCAAATGTTAAACTGGATGGAAAGTTAAACACACTATCTATTGTATTAGCCATGCACGCACCGGTTCGAGATTTTCACATTTGAATAGAAAGAAAGTATTCATTATATGCATATTATACACATTTATAGCAGATGGCAAGATAAATCATGAAATTATGAATAAAAGTAAAACCTAATTTTAGATGCCTTGTGGATGTATTGTATGCATGTCTACATACTCTTCACACTTTGACAGGGATCATTTCATACCCAACAAAACATGCTTTTAGGGGAAGTGTGAACGACTTCTTTATGAATTTTTGGTAACAGGAGCCAAAAACAAAATGGCAAGAAAAAGTAACATAAAGTTTGATTTTGGCCCCTAAAGATTGCTTAGGCATCTGCAGCAGGGGCTGCCACTGCATGGAAACTTAAAACTAACTATGCCTTCTAACGAATCTTAAAAAGTGGGTATGCCCTCCATGGGGTAGGATAAGTGCTTGGTACCTTCTGTACATGCTGTTGATCAGCTTCTTTATTGTTGCTAGTTCAATGTTTGCCCACAATCAACGCATTTAAGATCCAGTTGGTTGACAGCTGTTGGCCATACATCATGCAAGGAGAGGCTTGTGAAACGAACGTTCTGTCCGTCAGCATGAATCCAGAGAACATTGCAGCAATGTAGGGCCAAACATAGAGGTCTACCATTTCATCTCTGCATTTTTGTCACTTCAGTGTTCCATTTGTGATCAAGTGGAGGTCAGTGCACCTTGTTGAAATGATACACCCCCGAACCATTACCGACCCCCCCCCCCCCCCAATACCATGCTTTGCAATCGTATGAACCTTATAACGCTGTCCTTTCTTTGCCACACTTTGAGGTGCCCATCATTGAAATACATGCAGAACTTGGACTTATCCATGAACAAGACACTTCTCCAGTCAGCTTGGTTTCAGGCAAGATGTTCTTGACCCAGTCCAACCTATGGATTCTGTGTCTGTCCTCCAGTGAAACTCTCAACGCTGGTTTCCGGGATCGCAGTCCAGCTTCATGGACCCGATGTCTTGCAGTCTGCTTGGAAACCCTAATGCCAGTAACATTTCTTAGTTGCCTGGTCAGGTCTGTGGCACCAGCCGTATGGTTAGGACACCATGAAGTTACAATATAATAATTCCATGCTGCTATTGTAGAAGTGGTGATGGGCCTTAGGAATTGTACAACTTATTTGCCAAATTGACTTGAGAAATTTTGCATTCTTTACATTTCGTTGGAAAATGTAGAATACATTCTGTAACACATGCCTGTTTGTTGGAAACTAAAAATAGGAGTTTGGCTAAAGAAATATGACTTTGGCTCTGGTATATTGTTCATTTTGGTCAAAATAGGATTCCGTTCATAATTTATAGTGCTACCTAGTAAGTGTCTGCTTGTGTGTGGTGTCGCACTGTCTCTTTACATATGGTTCTGTATAAATACAGCATACGTAGTGTCAGTAAAATAGGCTTTATTTTGTACATTTATGAATAATTTCATAATTTACCTTGTCAGCTGGTATAATTTCATATGTGATGCATACAGTGAAAATTTTGTATCCATTTAATTCAACTTCTGAATCAGATGTGCAAAACTTATCTGAGGTCTTGAGCAAAATATTACCATCTAATTATTTACCTAAAGCTCTGCTAAGGGCTTTACATTGGTAAGTGTCTGCATCAATGTTAGTTTTCGTTTTTTCCTTTGGAGTTGGACTTAACACAGTTCTGGTTAAGCCTGTCAGGAACCATACCATACACTGACATGACATTTAATTAGAACAAAAGGTGGATTTTAAGAGTAACTGCACCGTTTATGATATTGCCAGGTTAGTGACAGTGGTTTCGTCATTTTTAATTTTGGGATACCTTCTAACTTATTTGATACAAACACAATGGTGCTACCACATGGATTTATTTTGTTTGCACTTTGGACTACTTTGTCGATTTGTTTCACTAGACTTCCCATAATATGGTTGCTGCAGTCCAATACCAGACGGCTAAGTTACCATCTTTCTGGGCAAAACTGTCTCACGTTTTCCGGGGATGTGTCATACCATGGACGAGGACAGGTCGTACACCAATTAGCATGCTTATTTTTTTCACCGCAGACTAGGATATATATTCTTTTAATATACAATTGACACGACTGGGTAACTAGCGCAACACATCTTTATTCCTGTCCACAAACCTGAGAGAGTAGTGATTTATGACACGAGTCCTATTCCTAATATCAGCAATTGCGGCGGATCTCAAATAGAGGTTATCGTTCGTAATAATGTGCCATAGTAAGGCTTCCTTCTTTCAATCTTAAGATTGCTTTGCAGTATTTATTTCTAGTAAGAGAAAAGTCAGTTGACTTGATTCGAAAGAGGCTGTTTATAATATCATCTTGAAACTTCTGAATACTCACATACATTTTCACAATGCAAACAGACAAGGGATATTGATACAACTAGACCTGATTAAACCAAAGTTAATTTTATATTCTTCTTATTGACCTTTGATGCGTTGTTCCATAAATGTTGTGGCAGACAAAATAATTCGTCATCTATAATGAAGTAACGTGTAAGGAAGCTGAAATGACCGGGGAGTGATCCGGTTATTTATCACATTTGTGTTTAACCCTATGTTCCACAGTCGATTCTGTCAATTTTTCGGATCAAAAGAAATTGGCTATTTTATATTGCTCCTAATTTGCTTTACTTTCAAATGTGTAATCAATGTGGTATGCATGAGATTTAAGACACATCCAGAACGCTATCGTCAATAACGGAATGAATTCGGTGTTAGTGCATTGATGCAGGCCACGAAAGGTCAGTATTGAAATCACAGTCTAAAATAATATTATGGACGTTCAATTCATTAAATTATTTGGCGTTAATTTGTGCACTGTTTTGCAGTATTGATGATATATAGTCATCATTTATTCTAATTGTATCGCAGGTCTATAAACGTTTTGAAACAAGTAACTTCAACATATTATCCTCATAGAGAGTTTCACAGCTTACACGTAAACAGAAAGGGAGATACTTTACAATCAACACTCTTCTCCACACAACCGTACAATTAAGAATTAACTCTGACGACTTGCTCATGCCAGTCACATTTATCACATTTTGTCAGCGACTCCATTTGCTACAGTGTCAATCTGCTTCTCAAAAAGTCACAACGCCTGCCACAGAATGATGGCATGGCATTTAACATTACTCTTAGTGGTCATGGGAGTTGCATGAAGTAACTGGCCATGAAAGCTTCATAATAAACAAACAATTGCGTTGTATAATTGGTTGAGAGGTACTTCAGTCGAAAACTAGAGGAAAGTTTAAGTTCTTCCAGGGATAAATGTATAATTTTAACCCCATATCCTGAAAATTCAAGACAGGCCCAGTCAATCTGGGTATATGAGATTTGGCGCGACCTTTTAAAGGCAAAGCAGATCACCAAAAATAGATTGATAAAAGTGGACCACTTTTCAAGAAAGGGGTATAACAGCATCATTCTTAAAGCCTGTGACTTCACTCTTTAGAGCTGTGATGTGATGGGCCATATCCTGTCAATCACATTGCTAAGTCAGTGAGCCCCTTTGAAGTCCTTTCTCTTGTGTTTGGTGTTTGTGTTGTTGATAAACCTGAGATAATTATCTTAGTGGGAAACTCCAGTAACACAATGGTAGGTACATGTCATTCAAGATTATAACAACAGTGGCCTTGGATATGATTGCACACATGTAAAGCTTGTTCACCACTAGAATGCCATAAGGTATCTGTTATGCCTTTAATGCATATTCTGGTGCTCGAAATTCGACACACGATTCTATCTAATCAGTACCTGGATGACCAGTTTGCTTTTGGGGGTCCATACTGCATATGATGAAATCACGGCTAGGTTTAGAGGCACCCATAACTGGACAATCTGTTGTCCTTGCTTTTCCTCAATTGATTTTGTGCCTCCATTGTCTGCTGTTTGCGCTTCTTTTCCACATAAGGCAGGAGGCAAAAAACATCAGAGTCGATGTTTATATTATGCTAGGGAATTAGATACGCTAGACTTAGCTCTACAGGCAATAGGGAAGGGGCTTAATGCATGTTTTCACCCCTCCTTCGTGGGAAAATGATCTGCTTGTAAGCGCAATTCTGTTGAAACCATGGTAGTCTTTGTCTGGCATCAAAAGTGACCGATAACAAACCCGAGTTGTGGCCTGACTACACCACCACCCACCTTCTCCCGGCTTCCAGGGTTACAAAAGTATTTAGAGCATTGGGGGGGGGGGGGAGGGTACAACAACAATGAAAATGTGAGTACAAGTTATGATAGGGGTATAAGCTCTAGATAAAAAATAATTGTATCAGCTGACAAATGTAGCCGGACCGTACCAGCAAATTCTGTAGTAGAAGCACCGTGTTAGGCAATCATCGGCAGTGTAGCTTTTCCTAAAGAGATGCTTGCTTGAAGCTCATGTATTTATCGTTACAAACACAACAAAGTGTTGAATACAAAATAGGCAGAGTGCGACTAATATGTATCATGACCTGCCTTTTGCTTTAAGTTTATGTTTTTGCAAATAAGCATGTGGATTGACTTTTGCGTGTTTTCAGCACGTTCAAATACATGATTAAACTATCAACCACTGACACACTTTTGAATACCTCGGGATGTAAGCGCGGTATCTCCCAAAGGCTTAACGCATCAATGACAATGATATTGTACTTACTAACTCGTTTTTTTTTTTTCGCAAACCATTAATTATGTTTGACGGAAATGTTATGTCTATTTTTAGAATCAAGCATAACGGAAGATCCACAAAATGCCCACAAAATACGTTTAGCCTCTACAATTTCATCCTTAGTAAATACACTCAATATTGCATTTTTCATATTTTCCTGGATCCATTGCGTAAAATGAACAACCATGCCACTGGATTTATCTGCGTGATAAATCTTGGTTTTGGTATTTCCATTAATGAAAGCACCTAGTGTGCTGGGTTCATAGGTGCTGTTGGCCCTGAATTCAGTATAATCAGGATTATTGGTATTCCAGGTTGTAAACCATCCGACACGCGCATTTGACTATTGGCTGCTTTGGCAAGAGTACATGGAGCATCAGTCCCTTAAACCTCGATTCTTTGCATTTTTTCGTTGCACAGCTGTTAGTTGTTCGCATAAAACTCAATAGTGATCTTGTCTTTTTGTGAGGGCAAGCATTGTTTGTCAGGCCTGCAGATTATGAATTGTTTTCAGTCCCTCTTTAGGTAACGAAGGATATAACTTGAAAAATATGAGAAGTCTATAATTATTGCGATTTCATAGACATGTTATCTCGCAAAAAGCGACCGTACAGGAATTTAATTTGAGCTGAATTAAATTTTATCCAAAGGAGACAGGTTGCCTGCAGATTCTGCAAATCAACTTGTTCGTCTTTTGGCTATTGATATATATCGAAACACTAGCCAAAATCATGACAGTAAAACATCATCACCTTGTGAGAACAGTATACAAATAGTACCTCAAAGGTCCCTAATTAACATGGCTCGGTTTAAAGAGAGTCCTTTAACGGCTTTAGAAAACAAGAGACAGAAAAAGCGGAGACAAGGTATCCTGGTGATACTTTTGTGGGTAAATAACCATGTTGGCCCAACTATAAGTAAGATGCTCACGATATTCAAACGTTATATAAACGACAATCAAACGTTATATTAAACTTGAATTATTGAAGCACTGCCTTGTGTACCAACTAAATAAAATGCTATATTGATATATTTTTACAACCGTTATCGGATATCTTTTGAATAGATTTTGAGAAAATTGTTAATTCAGCATCTCATTGAAGTATCAACTAAAGAAATTCGAATACAAATGTCACTCATGCCCAGCGTTTTTTCTGTTGCAAAATAGGCACATTGTTTAAAAAAAGTCAAAATGTAGGCATATCCAAATTTTAATGGACTTCAACAGTAACTTATGTCATGTATGCTCGGCCACGGACTGTTACTTGTACCAATTAGGCTTTCCCATCCCATGTGAATATTCAAGGGGTGTGCAAATGACGCGTTGAATACTGTTAAACTTATTGTCCAATACTAGAAGAAATGCTTCGATTTGGTACCTTGCGAGTTTAATGTTAGGTTCCCTGGACACATAAAATCATACCAAGAGTTAATACAACTGCGCCGGGATGTTTGAAGATTGATTTTCGTGCAGGTGATGACAATAGTTTCTGGTTGATTTTATGTTTAATTAGATTCTCTTGCATACATTTAAATATTTCTGCATTGAACTGTTTGCTTTTGCCCAGGCAACTGCACGAAGCTAAAACTAATATCAGTTATTTTATACCTCGAACGATGTCCTGTCTATGTCATTAACCATGTATCTTATCAGTAGTAGCTTTTTTTAGATATTGTACATGTACCTTTATCAGCGATTGTACACTGAAAAGTTATTAGCGTTCTAACTCATACAGCTCTACACGTAGCAAGAAAGTATCTGTCGTACATGAAAAATACATATTGAATGCATATGGTCCAAATTCTCTTCTGAATAATCATGTGGGAATAAATAAACGTCTGCTTATTATGGCTATCTCGGGGGCCATACCGTTCTTGTGCTTCTAATGCTGGTGAAGTAGGACAAGAATATTTTCCTATGTACATTGGGTACAGATTGAGGAATGTGAGCGCATCTTCGAAAATTGTGGAAATTGTCAAAGCTGTGATTCGCTCATAAGGAGTATTCAAAGTGGTAAAAACGTAACTAGCCTCGTATAGTCCTGTAGTTGTTTTGTCATTCCAAGTTTTGAGATTGCACACAGGGTGTAATTTTTTGTCGGCGCAAATACTAAATGTAATTCAAGCCCGACCCCTCTGTATAATTTTGGGTGCCGTGAAAGTAGCACTGACACCAAACTTAAATTTAATATCGCTTACGGAGAATATGCCTGGTAAAGAAGCCACCAGGGACACAGCAAACAGAACCCTTTTTGGAACTATGTCCAAAGATCGTACAAGCACATAAGTGATATGGTCGCGGAGTAACTTTGATTGCATTAGTTTTTATGTTTAGGTCATTGTCCTGAGACCGTGATAAGAACATGTTTGGTAAATGTCCAAGAAAAATGACACCACAGATTCGAGGTTGCTGTATTTCAAATTTAATCCATGCGTTTACATATATTTTTGTACAGGCAAGGACACGGGAAGAGCAAAATTCAATAGCATTGAACATTTGGTACACAACCACTTTCACAGCCTTAATTGAGCTTGAAAATGTCACAGCCGTTATCGAGATTGAACTTGAGATTGCTCAGAGCAGTCTGAGAAATAACGCAGAAAGTCACGAAAAGATGTAGCATCTTAGTAAGGACAAGTGCGGTTGCATAAACTTTTCTAAAAGAGCTGTTGTATGAGGGACGTTCAACAGAGCAAGATAAAACTCGCACTGTTGTAGCAAGCATCAGGATTGGACGCCGTTGGTGAGCTGATTGTTCAATAAACACTACGGCCATATATTTTCCGTTTTTTAGTTTTGAATGGCTTTCCTTGTGATGTTTGCGTTATTATTGACTGTGGGAAGTTTGGAAACAATCTTGGCTCATATAGTAGTGTTTGTGGTTATTCTGGAGCTATATTTTGTCATGCCATTTGGTAAAAAAAAAAGGACTGTTAACTATGATATATCGTGTGCGAATTTGTCCTGGAATAATAGTAACATCATGAACAGTGGGTTCACAATATTGTCTTTTGTTCCCAGTTATCTTGGCCAGCACATTCACACCTGGTGTCATGGTGTATTTGCTAAATCATTTCACACGGTTGGTCCAGAGACTGGCTGCCTGTGCGCCCTGGCACAAGGGCCCGTCTCCATTTCGGTTCACATGACAAATAATTCTAATATCTGTATTTCTGTGTCTTTAAACTTGTCCATTCCAACTACCATCCGTTGGTGTATGATTTATGCTAAGGCCATAACGTAAGGTTAGAATCAGGATGTCATTTCAAGACCAGCATTGTTGGAGAAGAAGGTATACCTGGCTTAATATGCTTTTCTTTGGGCCATTGCAGCATTTTTGTATATGAGAAGTGGTATTTGCGATATTACTACAGCTCTGGCTGAGAATGCCTGATGTCCCCGGTTCCTAACCAGTTCAAAGAATATTTCGTATCTCGGGATTTTTAAATGCTGTGAAAGCTTTGCTTGTCAAAGGCTTGTTGGTACATTTCACTTCAGCTTTTTCTATACTTCTTTACTCAGCAGATAAGAAGTACACCTACTGCAGCTCCCTGCATATATGTTGGTGTTAGTTGAGTGCTCGATAAATGCTCTTGAACCTATCTAGAAAAATTCCCAGTGTGATTATCACGTATAACTAGGATTATTTGTCCTTAAACATCTATCCTGTGACCTGCAATGCAAGGCAATACATGGATCGTAATTTGTGATCCATTTATTCTCATTGAATGTCATAAAGTTTCCAGACTTCAGTACTGGCAATACTAGGTCCGGTTCACTTTCAGTCTGTGAAAAGGTAGCATGGCACTGTCTATAATACCGTTCTAGTGTCACAAAGAATTTTTACCAAATTCACTGTCCAACGTAAACTTTATAGGTATTTATAATCCAATTGGTGTTGTTATATGTGTCGGTAAAATTCGACATTGACTGAAAATTATCCAATAAATAGCAATATCTAACTCTTTGTCTCCTCAACTAGGTAATAACTGGCAGATTATAACACCTTGTCTTCTCATGTACATGTGTAGGTGACACCTAGCTTTTGACATTTTTTCATTTTAGTTATGGGCTGCACGATAAAAGAAAGGTATAGCACCCTGGAGGGAAACATCATCCAAATATGGACCCCAAATTGCTGGTCACACACACATACATATAATATATATATATATATATATATATATATATATATATATATATATATATATATATATATATATATATATATATATATATATATGTATATATATATATATATATATATATATATATATATATATATATATATATATATACGCCATATTGGATTTATGCCTTTTTATGGATAAAATAGAATGGTAGGCAGCATAAGTAATGCAAAAGCTGCCCACAGAGGCTCTGTGAGTTTTTGTACAAAGACAAAGTAACAAGCAAATTTGTGGCCAAACCAGTTCTTTTTTTGGAGTGGAAACGTTACAAAGTGTATCAGAATTGCCACACCTGAAAGATTTTATAAAGTATCAAGAACAAACATATCAGCATGTCAAATCACTGTGCATTACATGTGTAGGCTATGATTTGAGCATAAACTGTGTGAATCGTGCCTGTTGTGATATAAATCTGTGCTCAGTTGTTGGAAAAAGGATTACATACATACATACATACATACATACATACATTACATAAATGCATGCGTGCATACATGCATACATACATACATACATACATACATACATACATACATACATACATACATACATACATACATACATATACTGGTTAGACCTGCACCACTGGAGGTGCACAGGAACAATGTAGCGTAGAGATATATAAATACCCGTGAAAAATAAAAAGATAGTTTGTAAGAAATAAGAATCAAGGTAAACGTAACCCCGCAAAAATTCAGAACTGCCACATTAGCGAAAACACGAGCAACTTAAACCTGTGTCGAAACCGGGCACAATAATTTACGTCAAAAATACTTTGATGTACAAAAGTATCAACAACACGGCTACTGCATATTTACAGTTACTACCGAATGGTAAAAACATCGTACAATACAGCGCAGCCAACCTAACCTTATCCACTTTTGAATCAGAAGAAGTCTTAATAATATATTTTACTGGCCATGGTAGGGCAATGAAATTAGCACCTTACCCCCCCCCCCCCCCCCCAAATCGGCAGATGATGTTTTAATTTTTCGAAAAGAACTTTATAAAAAAAAAGGTCCAAAAATGTTCGGCTATTTATGAATGGTCAGGGGAATATTGTAATAATACATGCAGTAGTGTGCATTCGTGGCTATCAGCGGAATGTCCATTTAAACAAAACAGCTGTGAAAAAATCTCCGAATTTTAACTGTGGATCTAAGGCATACTAGCATACCATTATTCCTTTATATGTTTGATCTTAAATGAAGTTTGTACAGTTTTGCTCTAACTATAAATAGACATGGGTTTTTTATTGTAATGACTCCATTATTACTGGGAAAATTTTTTAAAGACTATGATATCCTACTTCAGGCTTTACAGCATAAATAAAGAAATTGAGACGTTTTAACCACCTAACAATTATTTCAAATTTCATATATAGTTGATCATTTCCAGCTCGCATATTCGGTAATCTGTAGTCCAAATCATTAACAGCCTTTGTCACTCTTGCCTGTAATGTCATTTTCTGGCAAGTGTTGCTGTTCTTCTTTATCTTTTTCAGCTGACAGTGTATCATAAGCTTGCAATAACTGCGATTGGGGCTTACAGAGCCCGGGTATGCCACTGCGACCCTCAACTCGCCTAGCAGAGGCAAAATTAGTTTTGTACTCAAACATAAGAAGAATACAATTACCTCAATGTTACCCTGACAAGCTTTTACGGGTGGTCGCGGGATATAATCTATAAGGTAAAACAATAAATTGATATCGTCCTGTGTCTCTGTTGGAGTGATGTCCTGGTTAGATTTGTACCTGAGCCTGTGCTTATGGCACCATAAATGTCACAAACATTATAACTATCCAGCTTTATCCGAGCTCATAACTATATATTTTGCACACTTATTCGAAGTGTAGTACTGCATGATGTACGAAACATGTGAACATAGTCATGTATCCGAAATGCCTCTAGTAAATCACTTTCCTGAAAAATCCAAACAGACTTTAAGAAAAATTGGCCGTTTCTTTAGATAAAAGTCCTTGTCGTATGCACCATGACAGTTCAGGCTTTTTAGCTGATTGGATGATTTATTCATATCACTGCACAAAACACAGTAATCACTGAAACACCAACTAAACGTACCAATGATAATAGATGTGTTGTAAAATTGACTTAGTGGCATAACGAACAAACAATTAATTGATACATATTTATAGAAAACACGAAATACATAACCCTTGATGGCATTTTACTTCTCATTTTATAAAAGTGTTGTTGTTTGGTTTACCGGTCATCAAGACCATACCACGATGTCTTGACATGTACTGGTTAATTGGATCTGATACCAAACTGTGACAAACAGACTATCTTTAGAATTTAGACTCATATCCATGAACGCTGATAGAGCAACAACAGTGGCACATCTGCATTTTTAGTTCCAAACAAAAAAGGGAGCACACTCCATTTTCTGTACACTCAACGGCTTCAAAATGCAAATGGTTTTATGAACAAGTTGTCAGCAGGAAACCATCACGCAGCCTTAAATTCTGGTACATGCATTTTGTGATGTTGGTTGCTTACGTTTATCATTAAATATTAATTTCTGGGTACCAAACCAGACAATATAACTTTCTATGAGTTCTTTCTTTCTCTCTTTCTGGACATACTTTGCACACAAGGTATCTCAGATACTGCTGTACACAGAAATCCAAAGTTGGCAGGAACATATCCTTCGAAGTGAAATTGGGCGCCTTGGAATTGAATAGCCTTAGTTTTCAGCAATATGCAATTCCGTTCCAATTAAAATTTGAAAAGCTCCATGGGAGAGATTTTATTTGATGACTATCTTACATAGAAACTACAAACTAGGCATGATTATTCCTCCAGACTTAAGGCATGGTCCTTTCGTAAAGAGGGGTGAGAGTTTTTGTAATTATCCAAATTAGGGCCCTAGGACAAATAAATCTTGAATGTCATCATTAGTATTATAGGTAGAGGTGCCATACTAACTTCATTTCATAAGTTAGTGTTGTAGGCGCACGAAATGAATCACGAACAAATGTTGTAGGATTTCAATTCATACTTCTTACGGACACTTTAACAGTCCAAATGTTGAATATCTTCAAAATTATTATAGGTAGAGTGCATTCAAACCTCAATTCATGGGGTTGAGTAAACTACAAACAAAAGGTGTATGGTTGTAATTTATGCTAATTTGTAGCACTTGAAATATTTAAACGTTGAATATCGTCAAGGCTATTACATGTAGAATTGCCTTTTTAAGCCTAATCTATAGATCCATACTGTTGAGGCATCCCCTGAACCACACACAAAAGTTGTAGAATTTTAGGTTATCCTAATTAGGGACACTTGAGAGTTTAAATGCTGAATATCGTCAAAGCTATTTATAGATATAGGTGTTATTCCATATATATTTAATACGTTTGTGCTGAAAGTGTATCCAACAAACCACAACAAGAAGTTGCATTTAAATATATGCAAGCTTTGAGAGCACACACACACAGTTGCGTGGAAGCACATTTTATTTTCTACTTATATTTATAATAACCTATAAAACTTGTTTCATTACCTTATATCGATGAGAAAGGCATCTGGCTTAGTCCACATCCACCCTATCACTTGACGATGATGAACAATTATAAAACAGCTTTAGCAATTTGAGTTCCACATAAACTATATGTACTAATTGGAATACTCTGCGTAAATTGATTGTGAACAGTATTGAGTGTGCTTTCCAGCATCGGTTTAATGCATTGAGTGCAATAGAAATTAACTGTGGTGTCCATCTGACTTCAACAAAACAGGTTAATACCAAATTCACTCAACGTCTCCGACATCATGCATCTATTCCAGAGAAGAGTCCCAACGAATGTATTATTTTGATCGATTTTCTTGCGGACATCTCTTCAATTCAGCAATAAGTCAGTAACTACTACACAATAATACACCTCTTACAGAACAAATCCCGAAGTGCAGCCAGTGTATGTTTTTGGTCCATTTCAATATGGACATTATCTACATTTACAAGCTAGCGATAAGTCAGTAAAGTAATTGTATTTGTGTCTTTTTTGTCCATGACTGCTTCCTAGTAGTCATTACCCTATTCCGGAGTCAGAACTGTGTACTCTCCATAAGCTAACCCTGTCCCTGTCCCTGTCCCTGTCTAACCTATATACATATGGAAGTACTATTGTTCATACTGCACACGTTTCTCTCTAAAATTTTGACATAGGCTGTATTAGCCCAAATAAATTAAAGGGTCTTCAGTGGGTAACTACTCAGAACATGTTTCGGAGCCTATTACGCGTACATGTCTCTCTGAGTAGCGGCTCCTTGTCTAAGCTCAATATTCAGCAAAGACAACCCAGATTATAATAAATAGTTATGAACGTGGCAAATGATGACTTAGCTAAATATGTGAAGTTTTGCTTATAAATGTAGAGCTTTATTATGGAAGAAGAATACCTGTCAAACAAACCATAATTACTAAATTTTTATAGTACAGGTTCAGAGTAGAACAATTTGACTTACCCCTGAACCAATATGTACCCTTTCTAGCTGGATAACTTATCCTTGTTAAACCACTCGCCAGTGGATACCTGAAGTGGAAACAAGCTGGGGCACTACATTCAGTCCCAGTGATTGCAAAATAAATAGTTGCAGCTAGACCACCTGTACAAACCAAGAGAAATCCTAACAAGGACTGCAAGAATGGACATCCTGCACCAGAAATGTAAAACAAATTCCAGGATGACACCTACTCTTCACTTTGAAAGTCTGCAAACAATTAAGTTCTATTTCACTGCCAACCCTGAGTCAATGTCTCAACCTCATGTGTCAGGTTTGTGACATTTGAGAAAATACTCTTAATTTTGAGTCCTTTTTTCGAGTAAATGTGCATTGAGCCATGTCAGAAAAGAATGAAAGTCATGAGCATTTATGCCAAAAACATGTTACCAAAACAATTTTTCTTAACCCGATTTTAAGTACAATTAAGCAAACATGTAACTGTCGTAGGCCACTGCATGCTACTGATAGCCCCATGGTTGTTTAACCTGACAGAAAACATGTCAGCCCAAAATGTCTGAAAGTGAATATTAAAACAGAATAATGCAAAAAGATAAAGTCTAGTAGCAAAACAGACGAGTTTTAAAATTGTAAATTATTGTAGCCAAACTTTGTTACCTTCTCCGGATATTTACAGCCAAATGTTTTGAAATATTTGATCAAAAGTACATCTTTGAATGCTCTTGACTCAAGTTTATTGTCAATAAATTTGGTTCTAGATGCAAAGTCCTGAAATTTAGAACAAATACGACCAAATTCCAAAATCTGTGACAAAAACGTATTATGTCCAATAGTTTCCGAAATATTACTGTCCAGGAAAGGATAATTAACTACTTCAAAGTTGAACTCACCTATTTTGTGATAGACTTTAATACAAAACCTGTCATTAGTGAGCTGAATATCCAAGTGCAGAAACATACCTCTGAAACCGTCTGAAATGTTACCCTCCAAAGGCATAGCTTTTGAGTAATTTTCTTCAGTAACTTCACTGAAATTTTGTACATTTACACAAGCAGTGTCACCAATATATCTTGCGTTGTTTGATAATTTTGCAGCCATTTTAAAGTCCTTTTTCACCAATTCATCCATAAACTTAAATTCAAGCCAGGTAAAATATAAATCTGCCAGTAAACAGGAGCAGTTGCTACCAATGGGAATGCCCCGTATTTGTTATCTATCAAATTATCAATGAATTGTTTGTGTAATTTATATACGTCATTTCCTCTTATGTCTGAAATATTGTTTATAACAAGTTCCTTTTTCAAAACATTCAAATAATATTTTTTGCAGATGATCCCAATATTGTTACCTGCCTTATCTATGTTAGTGACTGCAAATTTTTCTCGTAGTTCTTTGACTGCTTTTGAAACTTTAGGCTGTTTTAGATGAATCACACTGGAATTCTTAATGTGGGATTTATAACGATAAATTCTATTTTTGAAGACTCTTTTTGATAACCATCCTTCAAATTTCTGAAATTCAATTTTTTCTTTCTTTGCCCATTTCATACAGTAGGTATCAAATGCATCACACATATCCTGCAAAATACTGTCAATGTTCAACTTGGGACATATCCGAAATTATGCACCTTTTCTCATCATTTCTTTTAAACTTGAATTTTGTATTATATCCAAATTACCTGTAAATACATGTTTGTGGAATGCATCACCAAAATAAGAATATTTACTTTTAGACATACAGTCACAATTTTCATTGCTGCGATAACCTCAAGAGTAATTGAAGCCAGAAATTTCTTGTAATTCATGATACTTTGTCCAATATTGTTGCCATATTTATGGGAAATAATGGGGGGATATTTTATTTTGCACTCCTTGGGAATCATGTTAGGAACAAATTTCAATTTGAATAGGATTGAATGTTCAGAGAATCAATAATTTTGTGTTTGAGAGGAATGCTGCAAAACATTTCTACCTATTTTTTTCTTATTAGAATCTGGTTTCTGAATAGTTGTTGCATACACAATTTCACACAAAACCAGCATCAAGTGCTCTGTAATCGACATATTTCCTCCATCTCAAATTATAACTGGATCTGCAGTCCTTCTTGATCAACATCAGATCATAAACAAGTCTAATGTGCACACGATGCTCCAAATAAAAAAGATATAGAGCATATATGAAGTCCCAGGTAATCAGACGGCAGTCATTGAAACGAATAAATAGGCGGGAGAAAGGAAAGACATTGTTGGATGACGTGGCACCTGACTGACATAATTAAAAAGGGAAGTCACGTAAGCAGCTACCATTTACACATGCAAATTCTGTCGTCATTGGAACATTGAATTAAGGCACAACAACCTGTATAGTCATACAAGTACAACTTACAATACAGGACCGCATGTAGATCATATATCTATCAATGTTTGAGAAAACACAAAATAACTATAGGTATGCACAATCACGATAATAACGAATAATCAAACATTTATTAAATTTGCAGTTGTCATTCAATTGTTTTAATCTAAAAAACACAATTTAAGACAACTTTGATGAGAAACTAACAGACTCCACGGTACTGTCTTCAGGTTCTGCATAAAATGGTTTGGTATAGTAAAAATTGACATGTTAACGGGAAAAGCCAGTAGACACAACTTGCTTACGTAAGGTACCCATGAGTTAAGTCCTCATTCAAGTATTAAGCTATATAATGAGTAGAAAGGTCTAGACAAGGACCGTCAAAAAATAAACCGCGTAAAAATCATAAAATCTTAAGTTCTCGTAGACCTTTTGAAACTGGCCGGATATTCATCACCCGGAGTAGCCTATATTTGAGGGATTTTTTTAAACCCAAACCAGTGCCCTTTAAAAATAAGCCAGCTTGAAAAGAGTTGATATGTTCAAGCTGGGTACTCTCAAGGAGCAGTAAGTCACAATCGTAAACCAATGTGGGAACACTGATAGTTTTCCATAAATATTTACTCCTAGCAGCAAGCCCATGAATTTTTAAACCAACTTCTGATGAATTATAAAAATACCGTCTGCAATTATTATTACAAACTTCTGGGTGGGATTTAGCTGAAATATCATCAGATATACTAATCCTAAGAATATTGATATTATTTACAATATCCGTAGCGTCTTCTTGGTACAACGCAGGTCAGTTAACATACTTATCCGTTCCATATAATAAACATGTGGGTTTTGCCGCATGAAAATTTAAGCAAACTGACAATTAGTCCATTAAGACAGAGGCAAATTTGTGTCCTTGAAAAACGACACAGTCGATAAGATTTCAAAGTGAATTTCAACCTCAGAGGTCAATCTATCCTGCACAAAGTCTACAAGCCATTTGCAAAATTTCCAAAGCTGATAAGAAAAAAAAAAGACATCAAAGACAGGACTATTCATGAACAAAACTGGCCAAGTGAGCCATCTTTGATCTGTTTGAAAACCAAGGTTACACCCAACTTTCTTTGCCAGGCTAGACGTCAAGGAGCCCCAAAGGCGTGCCTCCATGACGTCACGCTTTGAGACCAGATTGTCGCCGTCGCCGTTTGACAAAACGCTGAAGAACGTTTTTCGTACTAAAAAGTCTCTTTTATACATGTGTTTGGCCAATAATCGATTTGCAACCTCTCCAAATGTTCAAGGTGAGGTTTATTCCGGTTTGTGCATATATCAGCTCAAATTGAGCAAACTGTATTGTTTTAAAGTCAAATGATCAGCATCAAAAGCCTTTGAAGCTTGTCTTCGCAAAAAGGATACTAGGATGACAGCCCCACCTAAAATGGTTATTCCAAGAAAACGACTGGGCAAAATTTAGCTTGGGAAACGGCCTTTTGTTTTGCTCTGTCTTAAATGCAAAATGTTTACACCCATATTCAAAATTTTACACTGTTCCTTTGTTTGAGATGAAGAAAATTTACATCGTGGAATTGAAGGGGAGCAATCGGTGTATCAAACTTTGAGCATGGATAACAGAAAAACTGGGCAAAACATAAAAAAAAAAAAAAAGAAAAATACACGACCGTTTTTTGTTGCCAATATGTCAGCATAAGATGCAGGTATCATGATTTTTTTATAATTATTTAGGGACTTATATCGGCATGTATTGGGTCAATGGTTTGCAGTCAATTTTCGATTTTCAACAATTAACATCACAGACACATGAATACGGTATATTTAAATTTGTTGGAGGATGACGATCACGCACACATATGGTTTCTTATCCTAATGCAAATACATTTTGAGCTACGATCCATTAAAGTCGAATTTTTGGTACCTTAGCTCTATTTAAGGAAAAAACGTTTTTCTTGTAAGGAAAACACAGCTTTATGCTTAAATTAGGATTTTGATTCTTAACAAATGACAAGGTCACACAGGCAAAACCGGCGGTTTAACTATTACATCCTTTTGATTAAAAATGACAAGTTTTGAATAGTTTTGCTGACATTGCCACTGTTGAGAGATGCACGCTGGGTAAGATGCTACAACTGATGAAGTTTGCCGCTGTTGGCCCTGTGCCTACACCTAAATATATCCCTGTTTATACCGTGAATTATGTCATGAATTTTTCTGAATTATCAATGTAAATATTGCGAAAGCTAGTTCGTCCCAAGCAGTGATGAAAATAGTTTTGTTCACCTGCCAGGTCCGTTTCAATCAGGTCTGTTTGAAATATATCAGGGTTCTTAAGCATAATATTATTGATGTCAGGCAGATCATTTTAATTGGACACAAAGCTATTGTTATTTACTATGTATTATTCTTCAGATTGCAAAATAATATATTTTTTGTTCATTATACCTTATACTGTGAGCATGAAATGCCCAAGGGTCCCGTTTCTCGTGCTAACCTTTAATACACTTTTTGTGATTATTTTTATGTGCACAGTCTTCAGATACGTACATAATTCCCAGGGTGCTACAGCCCAGACATGTAGAGGAGCCCATGTAGTGACTATCGCACTTGCCTTTGGCCTCACCCATTGTTTGGGACCCTTCTGTTGCATCATTAGGCATGATATTGCATTTGCGTGTGTATCTAAACGGAGAAAGAAACATATGTTACTGTTTTGATATTTATATGATTGGTCCTCTACATACACAATAAGGTTTTGGCGACCTACATACTTGGACAACAAATTCTACAAAACGTCTGGTGTTGTATAACTGTTGTGATTTGCGTACCGAATGTCCTTTTCATTGTATAGTCGGCTCACGTGCATGAAGATTCCTTAAGACATTGCTTTAGACCCTCACGCTTCAGTGATTTTTTTTATTCAATTTTATTTCACTATTTCAGTTTGTGGGAAGCCTTAACAATGTTGACTACAACCATTTCGCCATTGGCATTGCAAACCGACACTTTTAGGTACCCTTTGACCCTTGGGTGGCTCATGTTGGCTTTAATGTCAAAGACAGCAGACGACAGGCTATACACAAAGCCCACTTGCTATTCTAAAGTACAGAGAGATAAGTGCTGGTATACCAGACTATATCCCTTGTTATCTGCATGGATCGCTCAGCGAACAAGCTTTCCATCTATGGATAAGCATGAATAAATATAGTGTTTGTTTGGGCTTGATGTGTCCTGCAGGCTTATGTGAATACCAGACACACAGACAGCTGATCTCTTTTATAACAAGAGTCACGCACTGCATAACTGAAAACATCGAGTGATCAGAACAGATCAGTACATAGCTCATGATACAGTGTGTGTTCCGAAGGCCAGTGTATATGTGAATATTTCGTTTATCTAACATGTAGAGATATAACTTTATCGGTGATAAGTTCATATTTTAAAGATTTTATGAATATTTGGAAGTGTGAAACAAGCCCCCCCCCCAGTAATCGATAAAAACGCTGAAAATAAGCATATAATATTTATTTTGAAATTTTAAACTTAATAGTTTTTGTCACATTATTTGTTAGTTGCAGGTCAATTTATACGAACTGGTGGTCCTGTCTAAATCTAAATCTCAATTTGAATATTTCAATACCCGATTACGCGAGTTTGACCTTTGTGTTAACTGCGGAAACTTGGTTCAGGGATCAAAATTGCTAGTGCAGCATTGCAATTTTACAACTGTGTAGCTTCTTGCCTCTGGGCATATCGGTTCTAATACATATTACGGTACATTGCTAATCAATTTCCGTGAGTATTATGAAGAGTACCGGTCAACCCTGAACGTCCATTGTTAGCATTCATGAAATCTATATTGAACAAAGGAACGTTACATTCAAGGTGAACATTAGACCACACAGAAAAAAAATAAAATTTTTCTTGGTATTGATACAACAAAATATGGTGAAGGAGCCTTTTCTAGTCGTTCAAATCTGTTTTTAGCATGTAAAAGATTAGTGGAAGAAAATTATGTGGCTTAACATTTTATTATTAGAAGTATTCTCGCTGTCACACACACACACACACACATACACACACACACACACACACATATATATATATATATACATACATATACATGCATATATATATATATATATATATATATATATATATATATATATATATATATATATATATATATATATATATGCAGATTCACATTCATGATTTGCATATAGTTGGCGCATAAACCACAACAACCTGTTATCTGTTTAGTGACACCATGGAGTGGTATTACGCGCTAGAGTGGTATTGCGCCACCGTAAACAAAGAGTTATCGTTAATTGCTAAATGCAGCAAATAATGCAACAGAACTATTTCTTACTTGATCATATAACGATTTTTTAAAAGAAAGTAAAAATTCACCAAAGTTAGAATAACGAGACTTTGTTGTGCGAATACACCAATGACCACATAGTTTATTTCAATCTCATGCCCTTATGGGGCTTAAACACTTTGTGACTTTCATGTAGAAATATGTAATTATTTCATTTGTTTTTTCATGCAAGACTATCAAAGTTCTACTTTTCCTGAAAGAAAACATTAATGTGAATTTAGATTTACTATTGAATTTTAGATTAAACCATTACAGTCATTCTTATTTAATCCTAATTAAAATTTGCAAAATTTACTTAAAATAGAAACGTTATGTTCAAAAATTAACTTACATGTTAGCTTGACATATGAAATTAAAGCTAGGACCTGTGTCAAAAATACCATATACCAGAGTTTTTGGAAAGGGCTTCGGCAATTTTTATAGATCATTGAATTTTAATTGAAATTTTGAATAAGATTTTAAAAGCTCTTAAATTTGAACTAAACCTTTTATGGAAAATTTGAGATATGGATTTGCAGCCAACAATATGCTCTGTCTATATTGATCAAAACCAAACGTTTATCTGGAAATGTGCCTGAGCTATTTTTCTGTTTATACTCAAAATATGAAAAAATTGACTTTAATTTGAAAACCAATTAAGTTTTAATGACTAAAAAGGTACAAAGCATCTGCTGTTTGTTTCACATTTATCAAGATGTCTTTAGTTCATAAAACAAATAGTTTTATGGCTTCAAATCAAAATTGTAGAATACATATTCAATATAATGTGCAACAAAGACTAGCAATTTCTAATTTTATTGTTGTGAAGTGTTCTAGCCGTTTACAAAATCTTGGACATTGGGCATGGCATTTAAGTGTTGAAAGGCCTGAGGCTCTCAATCGCACTCATGCTAACATCAGTAGTTCAGTCTATTTAGTAAACACCGGCCTTATAGGTCAGATACAATATCTGTTGACATTTTCATTGATGCTCTACGCTCTTGAACCCAACATTAGCTTGGTGGTGCCGATAACTTTGAGACCATTCATGTACTTCGCCAGATGGCCTTGATCAGGGACCCTGGCACAAATTTCAAATGCAAGGAACGCAAGTTTGAATGTGAGTTTCAGGTGACACGTAAGTCAAAACTATAAAAGCCACCATTTACGGCAAAAAAAACAAAAAAAAAACAAAAAAACAGATTGACTACACAGACAGAGAGAGAGAGAGAGAGAGAGAGAAAGAGAGAGAGAGAGAGAGAGAGAGAGAGAGAGAGAGAGAGAGAGAGAGAGAGACCTTTCCACTTCTATCTTGAAACTATTGTGTGCCTCTGAAAAGGTATATTGAACTTGCACCGGATGGTTCTTCATTTTATTAATGCTGTTTTTAGTATTATGTTCGTACAAATTTCGAGACAACGGGGTCTTACTACTTTGGGAAGCACACAGCGCTTCTGGTTAATTGGTACTTACAAGGTTTGGTGAGCGACCAAAACAAAAAGAGCTTGTGTTCCGCAGTAGTGGTAGCTTGGTAATTATAAAAATACAATACAAATTAGAAACAATAGACGGAAACAACAACAACAACAACAACAACAACAACAACAAGAACAATAATAATAATAATAATAATAATAATAATAATAATAATAATAATAATAATAATAATAATAATAATAATAATAATAATAATAATAATAATAATAATAATAATAATAATGTTCCGACCAAACATTACTTCGGGGCGACCTAGTGGCGTACCGGTAACTCATTGAATGTGGTGCTGGTAAACCAAACAACTCCCAAACGTTATTACGCGTCGCGGCCAAGCTGCCCAACATACATTGAATGCGTTGCTGAAAAACCGAACAACCCCTCAAACATTACTCCGCGCCGTGACCTAGTTGCGCAATATACATTGAATGCCATGCTGCTGAAACCGTTCACTGGATGGTGTTTATCCTCACAGCATAAGCCTCATTTTGAAAGTGACACTTCGTCACCTGACTTATGCGTTTTGTATACAGGCACTCGTATTGTTCAGACAGTCAATCATTTGTGCTAAATGCTAAATATATCGAGGGATGGGGGGGGGGAGAGGGTGAACCTGGAACATCTGTACATGCATTGGCCCGGAAAGGGTCTTATCTGCGAATAAGTATTGTGTAGGGCTATTCATCCATGGAGCACATCATTCGTGCTAATGATATGGGGAAGTTTGGGCCCAGAACCATTACGTCTTCGGACGGAGATCTTACACAGAAAGGTTTAAAACGAATCGGGACAACCACCCCGCTTCACTTTGGAATCAATTTTGGCCAAGTTTCACTCATTGTGAAAATGAACACAGGAAAAAAAAAATAAAATAAAACGTGAGTGAATCAAAAAATAAGGTCTGATTGACAATTGACAACAGTTGTCATACGGCTAATGCAACGGAACGAACTTAAATGAGGATGGGATACCCGCATGAATGTGGCGCTAAAATGCCGGACTTTTTGCCCGAAATGATTTTTGTGGGACATTTGTATTAAGTACAAGTATTAATCTTCACTGTTCTGCAAGTGTTGTAAATTTTTCCTTACATAGAACCCTTTATCACAGTTCTCGTCCTCACTTTCCACCGGTTTAAAGCCCATACGGACTGCGCAGTTGCACATAATGCCATTGTCTATTTATAATGTAAAAACTTGATGTTACCGTCATCCATTAGCCAGTATGTCATCGATTAATAAGTTGCGAATAGGCAAATAGTGCTACATAAGCTTCTGGCAAATTGTCAACTTCATTGTTCTTCAACTTTGATACACATATCATTTTACTTTACTCAATTATAATATTTATCACTAAACAAAATTAGATAATCCAAAGCTTCGTTCATCCTTTTGCTGAATGGCTCAATGTGCCTTCACTGAAAATTGCCAGTGCATTATTGCATCTACATGTACGAAAGGGATGTTCATAATGCATTCATATGTCCCATGAAAGTTGCTATGACAAGCGTCACCCCGTGCTAAAGTAATGACTGACAATACAGCCTGGTTACACTAACCCAGATTCCCCTAAACGAACCGGGGGAGCTCCTTCAGCCAGGAACCTCTCCTGGTGCCCGTGGCAGGAAAAGAATTAGCTTTACAGAAATAGCTCCAAACCATAGCTGATGAAATTGACAAGGATGGCCTGAAAACCACAGTGGTTTATGGGAGTCAACCTCACCATATGCTGATATAATAAGCATGCTGACTGCCAATTAATCAAATCAATTGTTTGCCATTACAGCATTGTTCATTGGAGTAGCAATTTGTATTTAGGAATACAATGAAAATGCCGAAAAATATCTAAATTGGTATTTATGTAGTGTTTTTCCTTAGGTAATACTTAAAGAAGGGGCCCCACCCCCACCCCCACACTGTGTTTTTCTTGTTTTATATTCCGTTTATATATAAAAGATGTTATAATCTTTAGGTGGGAAGCATATCTGGAGTATTGGACAGGATGAATATGAAAGAAGCTGATTTATGGTTATTCCAAAGCACAGTTAGGGTTGCCTCATCAGCAGGAAGGTAATTTAGGTTTCGGTACATAATAGAGATTTCCCACACAAGTAGGTGACCAGCAACAGTGATAAATCGCATTCTATTTTGTTCACAGTAGGAAACGACGAATCACTAATCTTAGAAATTTGATTAAATCTAAACTCCCAGTACAGTGCATCATGCGGAAAATATGTCATAATTTAGGGTTTTTTTCTTTCTGGAATCATATGACAATTGCAACTGCGGTCATGCTGAGAATGATGGGTGAATGTCAATTTAAATGAAGCGTATGAACCAAGAAAGGAGCTCTCTTCATCACCACTGCTCATAATATTTCTGTTGACCGCCTTTGTAGTGCGGCCATCAAGCAAAATCTACTGCCAGAGGAAATTTTTAAGTTGTGAGTGTGCTCCAAACTGCTATGATACCTGCAATGTGTCCGTAATCCTTTCATACATGTGTCAAGAACTGGCTCCAACAGCTATGACATGACAGTAGTCGTGGTATTGAAGGGTCCATATATACATATATATATATATATATATATGTAAAGCTGACTGCACGAATGTAAAAAATAAACAAATCTAAGACATCATCACCATTTTCGTAGCCTCTCATAACTCCCTCTGGGCGGTTAAGGCAAACAGGAAAGACGAAATTTTGCTTTAATTTCAAATGAAAATATATATAGCTTGGATACTACTGAACTATTGATAGGATACACGATGTTTCATCATTCACTATAAATATGATGCTGTTTTCATAGCATTCAATTTTGACGTACCTTAAGTGCAATGACGTTAAAAATGAAAAAGTTCACATTTGCTGTGTTTTTTCTTAAGATTATCTCCATCCTAAATTTATAGTATTATCGTGTTTTTCTACTGGAGGCATCCTGAAATAATTTCACTTTAAATTATCGCGGCATTAGGCGTGTGGCTGACCAGATGCCTTGAGGTATTTGGTTGTCTTTATTTATGATATTTGGTAAACAAAGATCGACTACAGTTCTGACCTGACAATGGCTTCCACAAATTGTATAGAAGCGTGGAAATTATTGATGATTAAAGTCAGAATACATTTGATCACCTCCTCGTCGTAATATATTTACTTAGAGGCAATGTAGTTCCTTTTTTTTCGCCAGCTTACTTGTGTATAGTTCAAGCTATTCTGTTAATTCAAACAGCAGTGTTTCATAACTTTCAATCGTGACAGAACAGTGACCGCGGTGAGTAATTCTGTTTCAATATTTCTACGAGGTGGCGCTCTAGCTGCCCATGGTTTCATAATTTACATATCTACCTTCTACTAAACCATTGACCAGAACTCCATCAAACATAGTAGTGGAGCAATTTAATATTTGTCATGTGTTCACAATATAAACACATCGTGTTGAGTTTTGTTCAGTAATAAAGGATGTGTGTTACAGATGGCACCACTAGTAACTTAGGCTTGGTTTCTTCAAAACTATATCTCTACAAGCATGACAAGAAGGTAGTTTCTACCAATACAGAGCCAAGATAGCGCCACAAATATGTCCTTAGTTGCAACGGATTTTGCAGACCTATATTTTATGATCGACAAGCGTGTGGTTTGGGATATTTGGATTGTTTATACAGTTCAGATGGTGTAATACTCCCCTTCAGCTGGCCCAAAACCCTCAAAAAAAAAAAAAAAAAAAAAAAAAAAACCCCAAAAAACAATGCCGAGTTCGCTTGTTCATTTCGTATTGAAACGCTGTATAGTTCTCTTTTGTGATGGATCTTTAAAAACATTCAGTTCAATGTAATAAGATTTTATATACACCTTTCATTTGCTCGGTCCAGCTGGGAATAAATAATGCCTAAACATTCGTTTGTTTTCACAATTTCTTCATGTCAAACGAAATATTATATACGCTTAAGCCTAAAACGAAGATTGTCTGAAAAACGATCAATATTGGATAACACCTGGATATTTTAATTGATTTATCTGCCGTCTCTTAATAAGCACTAACTTTGCATTCTTGTTGGATAATAAAGCGTTGAAGATACAGTATTGTAAATAACAATATTATCATGCAATGAAATCGAATTTGTGTCACTGAAGATCCATAGGAAATTTCCTTTCTGAAATCCGTCACGGTGCACCGTATGTTCTTTCCATGACTTCAGTTAAACATTCTGTGGAGAAAGGACTTTCCTACAGCACCTTCAGCATGTTCCGCTGATTACATTGTATGTCATGTAATAATATTTGGCATGACTATAGACAGCAGCGCTATATGAAAATTCCCTATATCTACTGACTGCAACATAACATTGAAATTAGCTTGATCAAACTGCGATAGCCAAGTGAAATCTTTACAGTCTCATTTATTGTCTTACTTGACGGCTTCATTGATGAGAATCCGACAAAAATTGTAAGAGAACTGCTAAAGCCGTAGCATATAGCAGGAACATTAGTGCCTGGCTACACTTCATTGAGACGATAAAAAAAGAAGCAGTGGTTAGGCAAGGTTACGTTTTTTTATGGACAGAGCTATGATGAAGCGTGTGATCAGATAACGATAAGGAATAAGCTTCCTGTCTTCTGAGTTAAGCTGTTTGGATAAAATGTCTTCAGTAAACAGACAATAAAGTAAGCATAGAAAATGAAACGATAAAACTCCCAAGTGGTAATTACAGCAAAGGTCGTATTTATTTGAAACCAAATAATTAGTCCAGAGTCAACCTCCTTATAAAAAGCCTTCAATTTAAGAACAAGTGTATTTATCATGTACTAAAATGGTCCAGGCCAACAACATTCCTCGGTGAGCTTTGGTTATAGCTCTCCATAATAGTTGCGCTTGTCTGTCAGTGTGAAAGTCAGAACCAAACATAGACGGCTAATGTATAGCAAACATACGAAAATGGAGTGTCCACAACATATCATTGGGGATAGCGATGGTAAATATACTTACATAGGGGTAGAAATTACACGGACTTAGAGGTCTGTTAAGACGTCCGGATACAATTTGCAACTAACCGTCTGCCCCTTTGTGTCAAAGGGTGATATGGTAGGCAGCTGTTTATTTAAAGCATTCGGACCGTTCAGAAAACGAAACGTATTCAAGCATTAAGAGGAAAAAGCCTACATTATTTCTGTTTTTCACTTCAGGATTGTAAATGTTTATTCGCTTTTACTATCTTTAGAAAATCCCAGTTTCAAGCATCAAAATGAAATGTTGTTTTCCATGAATTGTGGCTGTCTGTATGTTACACAAATAGGGCCAAGTGAAGTTCAGTTTTCAACGAACTGCATGGGCAGAATGTAGACTTCCCTTTCAACCGAAGAGTACAGCAAATTAGGGCGTCAATTTACAAAAATAGAATAGCTAAAAATTTTACGTAAAATAGGTATCAATGGACTCAGTAATTAGTCATGTTAGTTGAAAAGAACCTGCTGTTGATTTGATCAGCACTTTATTCGCAAGTACACTTGAGGGTCATATTAAGGTCGGTCATTGTACACATTATGACGGTTGGCAAAGTTAATGACTGTTTCAGTAAGATGACAGAGTGCATTACACGAGGCTTTCTTTTAAGCTACCTTCCTTGCACAATGCCTGAGCTTTGGTGTCCTTTGAAAATTTGCTGAAAGATTATTCCGCTGGACCTGAAAGAATTTGTATTGACCATGTTCTATCCAGGTTACTATCTTTAGAAAATGTCAGTTTCGTAAGGGATGTTTTGATCTTGTGTGTCACATTGCAACGGATATTTCATCAGTGTAAATACATATGGCTACTATTACCATCCGTTTGGTTCATAACATCTCTGCAAACTATATCAATAGAAGCTAAAAATAAATAAAAGTGGACAGGATAAGCTTATCTCTCTGTCTCTCTCGCATATATATATATATATATATATATATATATATATATATATATATATATATATATATATATATATATATATATATATGTGTGTGTGTGTGTGTGTGTGTGTGTGTGCGTGTGTGTGTGTGTAAATATGGTAAGAGAGAGTTGCAAGTGAAGAAGAACCAGCAAATCATTTTTATGTATTAAATGCATTAAATTCCCATTTTGCATTTTCAAAGATTTTCTCTTGTGCCAAGAAAACCAAGATTCGGCTTTTCACTAACACTTTATAAATCAAACGACATCCTCCTTCTGCTTAGAACGTCTGCCGTTCTAATCGATCCACCCCACGCAGAATGTGGTTTGGTGATTTTATCCGAGTTCCTTAACTTGTATGAGTCATTTAAGCGATGTACAAGGCCGTGGTGAACGTCGGTTTAGAAAAAAAAGGACTTTTATATTAGTAGCCTCTGGGTTTTTTCCAAAAATCAATCCAGACAGATAACTCTTCAAGAGAACAACAAGGACATTGCAGGAAGAGTCATCATGATCAACGATTCAATACTTGAGAGAAGCTTGGAATTTACCGGTACTAGGTAAATGATAACTGCCAGCACCACCTTTGAAGAAGCAACATCAAAATCGTTAATTATACACGTTTCAGACATCATGTTTTTTAACCAAAGTGTGCGCCCACATTTTATGTCAATGTTTGAACAATATGATCACTGTGTTTCTACGTTTAAGTAGAACCACTGTAAACTTAGAAAAATGGTGTGTATATTCCACTTCATCGCCATGTGCCTTTCACGGTATGTATACAAATGTGTCAAAAACAGATTCTTCTTTGATATAAACAGAAATTCAGCAAACAAGTTTGTAAGCCCGAGTACCGTTTGAACACTATCAAGTCCGATATTCTAAGAGCAAAGTCCTATTCAGTACCATCATGTCCTTTTTGTGTATTTGTATTTGTGTAAAGCAAAAATAAGCTCTTATTTGTTCCTCACTTTCATAAATGTTACCGTGAAACAAAAATAAACACCGTTGTATACATTATATTGAGGGAAAATAAATTTGCACATAGTGCTAAATAAATTAAACAAATGGCATAATTCAAATAATAAACTTTATACCAAAATGGAGAGATGGATTTTGAAGACGTCATTAAATAACGCTAAATAATCTTGTTTAAAGCTGGACTGTAACATGTTATGATTTTTCTAACAATTTTTGTGAGCAAGTTACCAAGCCAGTGAAGCAGAAACACAAAATAACAGTTTGCACGGATATTGGATTTTTTTTTCTTCTTTGAGAAACAACAAGTGGTAATATGCCGAATGACCCCATCATGATATCTGCCATCAAGATGCATGTTGTGACAAAGTTTGTAAAAGAGTACAAGGATAAAGATCTTGCAGGTGCCTGTACTTGACATTACCTTCATGGGATTGAAATTGTCTTCTGCTTTACAATTCTCTAACGGAGACGGCATTATATGTGCATAACGTTAGCACCTGTCCTTCACTGCGTTAAAAGATACCTAACCCATCCTCCAATTAAGAATATCTGTAAAGAAGACGTTTACTATTTAATCATTGGGCATTCAGTAATTCGAGGTAAGTCATATTTCTCTGGTCTAGGAAGAAGGTTTCACTATATATATATAAATATATATATATCTATGTATATATAAATATATATATATATATATATATATATATATATATATATATATATATATATATATATATATATATATATATATATATATATATATATATATATATATATATATGGCCTTGTGGCACTTGTTTTGGAGAACACGTAGCTGTCACTTTACACATTGGTGCCTTATATATTAACTTATACACCATCCAATTAAAAATTTCTATAAAAAAGACCTCCGCAATTTACACACGGAACATCGGATAAAATCCAGATTCATTATATTTCTAGGGAACACACAACTGTCATTGCGCACAGTTTCCATCTCTTATATCTTGGGCAGTAAGCTCTCTGACATAGAATATTTGTTTTGATGAATGTACATGACGAGTTCTAATTTCAACACATTTAACCTCGAAGACTGTGTTTTTGACTTTTGAACACTAAATGAGCGTCTCCAGTTATCTTCCAACTTCAAAATCGGAAGATTGGATGCGTGCCGCGGAGGAGAAGAAAAGACGTTTGGTCATCAACAGATGCGAAGGTCATAAAAACAAATCAGGCAGGGGACAACGGGCAGAAGTGATTGAAGTCTTTAAAACAACCCAACATATCAAATGCCCCAAATGGGTTGGAGTCCTATTGTTTCATATGAATAAAAACCGATGGCCTCTTTAGAAATGAAGACACACAGCCGCCAGGACACCGTCTTTTCATTATTCTGTGGGTAGTTTTTCTCAAGTAGTGTTGAGGATTCGCGTGATCGGCACGATTTGGATTGGGCGCTTTGCCGACCCGCATAATGATATCCGTAAAAATAATTGGCAGGTATTTTGTTTTCAGTTGTTCGTCCGCCCATATTTCCGTACATCTGTGCTTCCCCACCAAGCGTTGTTGTCACAGTACCTTCAAATGGCCTCAAGGTTTTTGATTTCGCAAGTTTCTTGCAGAAATGCATTATTACAGTGGGATCAGCAGAGTAGATTTACAAATCATTGTGACAAATTTATGGGACTCAATAACCTGCTTAGTGTGAAATTGGTTCCACAATATCTTCTGGGTACAAGGATGCATTTCGTTCAAAATTAGTACAGAGCTGCATCATATGACAAACAGTAGTTTGTTACATTTTCAGGTCAGCATGCCTTATGGTTACTCTGACCTGTCAGTTTCACTCTGCCACTGCATTGTAAGTCAGTGGGGACCTCAATCGTAATTTTCATTTTCGACCTTTTCTCCAAACTAGTCAACCATATCCAGAGGACATCTAATGGGGATGTACCTCGGATGTGTCTCATGGATTTTTTTAAAGGGTAACCTTTCAGTTAGGCCTGTATTGCTGATGAGTTTGTGTTTAATTTTGGTCAAATCTGAAAGAAAATATCTTTATCTGAAACGTTTGGCCGACTCTTTCGAAATGGCAAAAGCACACACATTGGAACTCGTAGACACTAAGTTGTTCAACAGATGTGACAGTGACTTTTGGAGATTTTTTGTGTGCTTTCTTCATTTTTAAGTTTACCAAAAAGTCGATTCGGTCACGCTAAAATTTAGAAGACACACACACACACACACACACACACACACACATATATATATATATATATATATATATATAATTATACCTTGTAGCAGGATCAAACTAAGTTGTCCCAATGTGATTTTTGCTGTGAATTCCTGATTTCTTATTTGTTTTATTTCCATAACGACCCAGTTAATTTAGTCATACTTTTAATTACCCTTTTTTGGGGGGAGGGGCTGCAGAATGACCACGGCACTAAATCTTATGTCAATCAATGGGATTACAATGGAAATTTGTCTCAGCAAGCTGGAGATTATCTTCAAACTTGGTATGGGTGCACCTTGGGTGGGTTTGTACAGAGTGCATTCAAATGGCCATGCTCCAGTGCTTTTTATCCATTTATTTTTCTTGTTTGTCGTGTTTTATTTATGTTTTTATTGATGTGTTTGTTTTGGGTTATGTGAGTGTTTTGTTTGTTTTGTTTTTGTTTTTTGCTTTAAAAACGGTCATGAAGGTTGATTTGAAACTTGATAAAAGTGTTCCCTGTCAGAGAGCCAAGTAAGTAATTCGAAGATATTGCGCTGTACACTCATGATGAGGATTAGCCAATGTTCAATTTGGGTACTTCAACTTCACAGCCACATTTCTATTTCTATTGATTACTAAAATGGCTTCAGTTTCGATGTGAAATTGCGTAGCTCATTGAGGACTTGCGTTTGGTAAAGAAAAGTAAGTCAGAGCACCATGGTCTCTTGACGCAACACTTAGGACTAGAAATTTGAAAAAAAAATGTTCCTTCGTCGTACCACAAAATTACCACGAGATCATCAACTTGTGCTGTAGTATGAGTACAAATGGCCAGATGGTCAGTTATATTATCTTCACTCAGTTTGAGAATTTTTAAAGTAAAAAAGGCGGTCAACAACACGCACTTCCATTGCCACTTCATCTATCAAAGTGAGGACAATGGTAGTTTAGCAAAAATAAGAGTGACCAAGAGGTTGTGAGAAACAGAATTAGCAAGAATTACGCCGCTTTCGACTAAGAATTCAAACTTTGTTTCACTACGTTTAATTGAAGAACATAATCCACATCACATACTTCGTAGATTTGTGACTTTTGGCAATTTTACAATGAGATTAATTGAATAGGTAGGAGGGGCTGGGGCATGATCATCTACAATGTCTGTACAAGAGCAATTCTTGCAATAAATGTATACGTTTGTTTCGACTCTGATCGGTGAAAAAAGAAAGAGTGACGCACGCATCTAATTGTGGGGTTTATCTCGACTTTCAAGCATAGTTATGTAACTTAATTGTCGGAATATACAAGTATATAAAAATCAACATTTTGCTTTTGTGATATCATTTTTTTTTTCAAGTTATCTTATGATATGTGTGTAACTCAGGAGAAGCGGACGATTTCACCAAGTGGTCAGGTTCACTTACACCTCACCAAGCTGTCTTCCTGGCCCAGTTCGTTCACGCGTAACCCTGCAATCGAATCATCTTAAGTTATTTACCAAAGTGAACTTCTATATATCGGGGCATTACCGCTTAGAATGCTTATAATTTGTCTATTTTGTCCTCAGGCTAGCTTGATATGGATTGAGTGGTGCTTTGCTGTGGTGAGATGGAGACATTAAATAACTTACTGTCTGGAAGACCTTAGGATTCCACTGAGCGCATTTCATGTTTGACGGAGCCTCAGTTCCGCTTTGGCAGTCTAAGATTGGATCAAAATCCCAAGAAAAAATTGACATACATATCAACATGTCTTTATGAAAGAATGCCTTTTAATGTGGTGGTGTCTTCATTCAAATGGAAGCAAATGCTTATTTTGATGTAACGTGAGAGGAAAAGTGAGGTAAAGGCAGTCTTGTACTAGTAGGAAAAGGTACATTATTATGATGTCGCTAAAATACATACTTCATCCTCTCATGTGATTTCATGAAGCTGGCACACTATGGCACAGTGGGTCTTATTCGTGTCCCTACTCTGCAAAAGCTATATTCGCCCGCATTGAGGTTAGAAACACTATGATTGTGTACGGACTCCTGGCAGGAACGGGTTCTGTTTCCGCTGCCCTTTCTTTGTAACGACCGCCAGTAACATGTCGTGAACCTACCAACGTAATGTGATCTTCACATTGACTCACGTTCTTGTAGATATATCGTAACAGCAGGCGAAGCTTTTCATTCTTCTTCTTTTCTTGTTGTTGTTGTTGTCGTTGTTGTTGTTGTTGTTGTTGTTGTTGTTCTTCTTCTTGTTCTTCTTGTTCTTCTTGTTCTTCTTGTTCTTCTCCTTCTCTTCTTCTTCTTCTTCTTCTTCTTCCTCCTCTTCTTCTTCTTCTTCTTCTTCTTCTTCTTCTTCTTCTTCTTCTTCTTCTCTTCTTTTTCTTCTAATTATTATTATTTCGAATAAAATGTTTCTGAGTTATAATAAGTTCTGGCTGCAGCAAACATATTGACCGGTATCATTTGCTTATATATTCATTACACTTCAGGAAAGCTACGCCCTATGCCCAAATATCTGCATATTTCATGCCGTCCACATTTCACACAAGTATTAAACTTGCAATTTGTATCGGTTAAGTGAAACGTGTGGGCGTGGGTCTGTGCCGCAAATAATTTACGTCTGAGGTGGCGTAAGCCAGGTTTAAAACAGACATAAGATGCCACTATGTTGCATGGCCATGTACATGCATAATGGCTGGATTCATTTTTTTTTAACTATGCAAGTAAATGTGTCCATGCTTATTGCAACCTCATTATCTTTGATAACGGTTGTAATTTTGGTCTTTCATGACCAGCCAATGGTTCGGTGACAGCTCTGGTCAAATTGTTGGAGTCATTCCTGGCTTGAATGGGCCTACTGGTCAAAGTTCATCTACCTCTGACCGTTGTACTGTGCACTACCTTTTGCGGCATGTCCATTGGCATGCTGATGAAATTGACAGAAGCGAAATTTTTCTTTCGACTACAACAAATTGGCTGGATATAAAATGCCTGACAGAAAGTTGTAGGGACAGTTTTGTCGCTGAAGATTAGTTTCACCAAACTGTATCTCCTATTCACAAGGTCACTGATAATTGATAGAAATTAATCTATTTGTCACGCAGTCTTCTTGCCTGACAGTTTTCATTGTCTCGTCTTCGTTTTGTGTTTGAAGTAATTGGAAATAATTAACGTTAGGATCCCTCTATGTGTCAAAATGACAGAATGCCTTATGAAATGACAACAAAGTGCTATTGATTGTGTCAGTCGAATCCACTCTAGCTACAAGTGTTTGTTAGGTGTTTTTGGTAGTTCCTATTCCATATGTAGACCAGTTAATTTTTCCTGTAGCTACTAGTGTTTGTTAGGTGTTTTTGGTAGTTCCTATTTCTTATGTAGACCAGTTAATTTTTCCTGTAAACGGTCTGAACGATACTACTATTCAGTTGTTGTAAAGGATGACTAATTAGTATTTAGCTATTTCACTAAGTCCAGAAGTTTTATTTCTAGAAGCAAGTGTCCCATTTAAGTGTCTTTGTATTGCTCCCTGCTAATGACCTGGCAGTCACATCAAACACCAAGGTTAAGAGATCCTTCAGTTGGGTCTCCGTATCATGGGCCACTTGTGGGTTTCAAAATAGTACAGTTACACATTGCATGGTAACAAAATCAGAACATACAAATTGCAGCGTCTGATATCATATATTGTTAATCAGGAACAAGCGGATCATGATAATCCGTTGCTCTAGTAAATAGAATTTGCTGCTTCTTCAAGCGCAGACCTAACCTCTCTATGTACCTACTGTACTAATAGTCAAAAATAGGTGGTCAAAAGCTCGATATATAACCAGGATAGAAGCAAATATGTCAGTTTGACCTTTCAAAGTCACTCAAGGTCAAAATCAACATATGCACACAGAAACGATATGTACTCGCCAATCTATATGTAATAGTTAATATGGGTCTATGATCCACCATTATGAAGATGATGTTGGCCAACATACCAGATTTACGTAGTCAGGAAAAAACACGACTGGAATTCTGACAGGCACATTAAAGGCATCCCCTGTCAGATGCAGCATGATTATTGCATCGTTATCGTCTTCACAAATTTGTGAAGGTCCCCCTGCGAAACATCTTTACGTAAAATCAAAGCATTCCACAATAAAGCTTGCTTTTATGATATTGCAATACATGTATTTAATACCTTATTTATTGCTACCACTTAGCCTTAGCGTTTGATATCCAATAACTCCGTCAACATAATTTTTAGAAATAGCGAATTATAAAAAGCCACAAACTTTCATCGTCTTTATTCAGACTATATTCTCATATAATTTGGAACAATGCCAGTCTATCTGGAGCTGGAAGATAACAATATCGCACAAGAATTCATAGGAAATAGGAAAAGGTTCCAGTGGGTACCTGGTAATCGAAATATGAACTGTTTTATCCCACTTGACCCTGTTTGTAATATTAAAGCAATTTGGTCGTTCCTCGGAAAAAATGTCCCTCCCCCCCAAAAAAGAAAAACAATATTTAAAAATGATTTTAAAATGATGTTTTCGTTCGTTCTTTTTTTTTTTCCTTTTTTTTTTTTTTTTTGGCCAATCGATGCATGGTACTTCGTCAGCATCACAGTTTAAAAAATTTGGAGCCCAGACCCCAAAGGTATATTTCCGAAATGACATTGTTTCTAGACATGTAACATATATTTGCCGCTGACTTGAAATGACAGACCAAAGACGTTGTGTTATGAAAGGCAGTGATATCTATACTTTTACACAGCTCATAGCGGTTTTGCGACATATGAAAATCGACGTGGACTTCGCCTATCCCATGAAAGTACATGCGTTGGCACCAATGCTTTTAGAAATCACAGGTGCCGTAGAGACGCTGTTATATCAAACATGTCAATAAGAATTTTGGTGATGTATCCAACAATACATATTCAAGAAAGGATGGACCGTTTACGTTGGTTGCCTGGTTTATATGCTTGTGTGGGTGTATTGTGTCAAATGATATTAACGGCGTAGGGTCATTTATATCTTTCACCAGTTCTGTTTTAAGCTTTGCATAGCTGCAAGCACAATTAGTTTCATTGCTTGTTCCACAAGGATTCTTTTGGGTCTTGCTCCCGTACCCGTAGGAGGTTCTTTTAAGCTGTGAATACGTCGACTACCCCAGAAGACATGATAACTTGGTAATTTTAAAGACATGAGTGTCTTTAATTTGTATGCTTATGTCCCCGCTTATTTGCGTGTAGCTTATTTATAGATGAAACTGGAATTGAACTGCGGCCAAACTGGATATGGGTAATATTACCTGGCGAGAACTGCACAGTGCTGATTTTTGTCCCATGGAGTGTCACCCTCCCTAGCTGCAAAGTCGACTTAAACATGTATTTATTTCCAGGAAATGGCATGGCACAAGCAGTTATATGATATTTTGACAATTATATCAATGTATACACACTCCACAACACTGCACGGTAATTGGCCGTATTACGTGCAAGATTGGAGAAAAACCCATGGGGATCGTACTTTGAGATAAAGCAACTTGTTCGCACCGTTTCTTCAAGAATAATAGCAATGAGCAATCCACATGCTCTCGCCGAGGCTTAGCCATCGACCTTAATTATTTCCAAAATAAACATCGTAACCTTTTCCTCCTGAAACTGGTCAATTCTTTCCTCTGTTTACATAATGCGATGTTTGTTCAGAAATATGCGATGATTATTTGTAAAAGATGTACCAGGGTGGCATATCATTAATTGTAATTTGTTTGTGACCACGGAACGGCCGGGTCTCGAACCAGCAACCTTCAGCACGAATTGCCTAGCCGAAAGTGGGAAACGTACATACCAACGGCATCAAATCCCCATTCTTTGAAAACGAACGATTCAACGGAGGCCGGTATGCCTGAATGTAATAATCGACGCGACCAAGTTCAATGTATTTAACCGAGCACAAGCACTGTATTAGGAGTTGCCCAAGATGGCAAACATATTTGACTGGGTTTCCTAATAAGAGAAGAGTGTACTATCTGGAGGTTCTCTAGTTATTACAAATGGAAATACAATATACATACATATATAAGGCACATCAGGATAAGTTCGTTCCCTCTCTGACTTAAATGCAAATGTATCGCAGGAAATTGTGCACCATTATTTGGAAAATAAAATTTCTGGGTTCTTTTCCTTTGCTTTTCTTTCAGGTGCTCTGCATGTACGATTACACTGTTTTCACTGCCAGTGAATTTTGAGTTTCCTGCAGGAAAGTACACGATCAATTTTATCACCAGCCAAGTATATGCGGAGTGAAGGGTTAATATCCGATGCTTGTGTACGAGCCAGAGTACTGGAAAGGTGTTTTCTTGGAACAGCATATTGGGGAGAAAATCAAAAACAGTGTTTAGTATCTTCGCAGGAATTACTTTAGATACAAACCGGTGCAGGAACAGCGTTATCTTGCGCAGATGGCGAGTGGCCGAGCTGCAACTACGTTTGAGAAAGATTTAGGGATTTACTACCATATTCATAATATTCTTTTTTATTTGCTCAAGAAAAGATGTACTTTGCGAATGTAAAGTGTTTACAATTTGAGTTTTGGATATTGGGTGACTGGATTATTCCATAAGCTAATAGTTGATTGGCGGAAACAATGACGCATTTGAAAGCGTTTGCTCCGAATATTTTCACACAGGTAGGCATGATTTAGGTTAAAACATATTTTAATTTCAAAATAAACTTGGCCAGGACGGTCAACAGCCTATATACATGCTTTTTGTAGAAAAGTAACATGGCAACATGCAGATTTCAGAACACCAGTGCAGAGATGGCAAACACGAGTACAGTTACGACGGGAACAGGGAGAAACGGAAGGGTGTGGGCAAGGACAATCTTACCAAGTACGAGAGCAAGGTCAGATTTTAAACCTGCCCGATAACTTATTATATTTATGAACGACCTCAAAGATTTTCTCATCTTGACTTTTGGTAACACATCCTCCATCAGTTCCAAGCATTAAGGTTTACAGATTAAAACGGTTAAAATAAATTAATTCACTTTGCAACTCGTTTCTGAGTAGTACATACAAGTGACAAGTGCCGAATTAACACGTGGTACAAAATAAGCAGCAGTAGATTTAGGATCTTTGTGAAAGGTATTGAGATAAGGTTGAACAAATTGCCCTTTGTGGCAACGGGTTGGTAGCCTAATCCATCCGAGAGTTGGTGGCGTGGGATTATGATAAAGTGCGTTAAAAACAAAAAATTTGGTAGAGATTAAGTGATTGTCCTCGCCATTTTCTTTTCTTTTGTTTTGTTATCTTGTCTTTTCTTTTCTTTTCTTTTCTTTTCTTTTCTTTCTCACTTTCTTTCTTTTTTCTTTCTTACTTTCCTTTTTTTCTACATTTGTACTTTCTGCTTATGTTTCAATTGCAAGTAATGCTGTATAGTTATAGGGAAGGATTTATAAAAGCTTTACAGCTTGTTTCCTAATCCAAGTTTCTCTGAAATATAATATGTTTAAACCAAACCATCAAGTGCGTGGGTAAAAACACTTGCGAACAAAGTGTAAGTGAAAAATGAGTGTTTACCCATTTCACAATGGAGTCTTGACATCCCCAGTCGGCGATGTTTTTATGTGAGCTCTTCTTGTCAAATACAGTCGAAAGCTTTAGATATATCGAGGAACATCACTTTATTAGTATTTTATCAGCTTGGCACCGTGATACATCCCATGAAAAATTCGAACCGGTCGGAAAACGAAGAAGCCGTTAATTTCAGTTTTAAACCCATAATTTGTGTTTATAAGTAAGTATATTGTGTCGTCTTAAAGGCGCATACAGTGCATTGGCAATAACTTTCAAAAACTTTAGAAATGTTGTATAAAAGTGCTATTCAACACACGTTAAACCTTTCCCTCTGCATCAAGTAAAAGTGAAAGTACCAAGTACATGTACGAAGTGCGATTTAATAATGTGAACAAGAATTACTATTTGCTTTTTCTATTTTTCACGGAAAAAAGACGTCATAAGGACCAGTGGCACAGCCAGCATTCAGCGTCCGAAATATTTTTAACATGATTTTTGTTTACAAAAAAAATAAATAAATAAAAAAAATCAAAAAAAAAAAATCATGTAAGCGGGTGAAAGAAGCATGTAAGCATGTGTGCGGGCATCAGTTCAGCCAGGTTATATTTGCGCATTATCAGGAGGTAACCAACATTGATCTGAAAACTAAGACTTGGTTTCACATTTTTCTTTGTCTTTGGATATCAAATTACCGATTTCATTGATAACAGAGATACTTTGATGCCCCATGGGACCAAGAATTGATTTAGTCGGGCTCCACCCCCTTTCTGGGTTTATGCCATTTGATTGTAAGTCAGAACACATATCTGAATAATGAAATCGCGTAGATTTTACGGCATTGACTGCGTCATATTACGCTTGTGGTTGTAATAACTCATACTGGCAATGATAAGACGTCGTGTCCTCCTATGTATGGGACTTCAATTTTTTTCTTTTTTTTTTTGCTTCAGTCGCGAATCTCTTCCATGCCCGGTCTTAATGTCTCAACGTTTTAAAAGAAATGATCCAGGCTTTGTCTTTGGGTTTTATTAACACAGCGTGTGGCTCGGGATAAACTGTTTTCAAGTGCCACCAGATTGGACCAATATATTGATAAAATTTAACACCAATATCATTCAAAGGTAAACAGCCTGAGAAAGGTTATAAATATTCAATTTGCTCTTCGAGGTGCTATAGTGTACCTTTATATGGCTTGCCAGAACATGCAAAAATGAACAAGGACAAAACAGGATGACCATTGGTTAATTTCGTGATGCATGTTTGAGCTTTTTTTATTTCCCGTGAACAGTGATTCACCTTTTTTCTATCTTCTCAGATTACAAATCAGCCAAGTTATTTCCATTGAATTGTGATGTTGAATTGAAATGTTGGAAATGTGAAAGGGACACATTTTCTAAGTGATGTAAGATGAGACACCCCCTGCCCTCCCAAAAACAAGTACAGCAGAATGGTGTAAGGTGAAATTGGTGGTAATACACCATAGTTTGGTACATAAAGAGGTAATCATTAGGTCCAGTAGACTTTCAGAACAAGCATTGACTCGCGTGGGTACGGTAATTAATTGATGAAAGGTATTTTAAATTACAAAATCAATTGAGAATTGCCTAGTTCAGTGTCAAAATAGTCCGAGGTCCAGCTTTGACAGCGATAGTTCGAGTCGCCGTGAGTATCAAAACCAGGATCTTGCTCTATAAAGCAAGTGACAGAGTCTGAAAGAGGCTCCCTAAGTGAAAATTGAAGCAATGAATCTTGAACAAGGGTTGGCTGAACAGATGGTGGTAATGATTCCCTACTGGTATTGACCTCTCTCCTGGACATTGTCTTAACCCGTTCGAATGAGAGTTGGATGACTCAATTGTGATTGCCTTGCACTTGGAATTTGTTCTTGTCACTCCTGATGGTAATTTTGCAATGTGATACATCGTGGGCCTTGTGATATTAACCCCATCCCCATTTCCAGTTGCAGTTCTAACTTTGCTCAATTACGGCAATAAAGAGGCTTTTTTGTGCAGCGGTTTGACCGTCCTTTAATCACCATTGATAATGGAAATATCCCAATATCAGAAAAGCAGCAATTAAACAGAAGGTAATCCTCTAAAAGTGCCGCCCCATAACTCAGATATCCCGGAAAGTAGAACCACGGGAGAGCTTAAAACGTGCTGGTTCTCATTAAATCAGAAAAGGTCATGATTGCCTTCCTGGAGCACTCACTAGGCATTTGGGGCAGCCGCCATCTTGGTAGTTGTCAGGCCAGGGTGATCCGCGGGGTCATACACCATAGGATTGCTTATATTTATAAAGTTACTGTGAAAAAATTAAATGCAGTTTATTAATATACATATAAGGTGACATCATACTGCAAGAAGCATTCTACTATATCCTTATACTGAGGATAGGAAACGACTTTCCACTGTGCTATTGTATGGCGTAGAGTGGCTTGTATTCCCATTAAGCAGGAAATATTTGTGGCATGTATCGTTAAATGGTTCAAACTGGTATAATAACTCAGCAATTACCCTACAGCGGCCGTTCTTATTGTGCTTGAGGCATCCCATGTAAGTCGCAATAGCTTACATACTAGCTAGGCAGATGCGAAGATGATTTTGGGGCCAAATACCACTTGATGATATGCTTGAGGATATTTCCCACTGTAGTGCGGAGCAGAGACTTAAGGTGTAAGATTAGGTGCTACGAAAGTTTGCCCCTAGATTATGACAACACTTAAACTATAACTTTAACCATTTTTATCAGCAGCGATCAACTGTGAAGTTACATCTCAGTCTAATTTATTTATTTATTTGTTTGTTTGTTTGTTTGTTTGTTTGTTTGTTTGTTTGTTTGTTTGTTTGTTTATTTATTTATTTATTTATTTATTTATTTATTTATTTATTTATTTCACGCTCGGTTAAAGGCTCTTCGTTCATGGGGTTCGGCATTCAAAAACAGCATGTACAACCATAATACAATACAATACAATATTTCCCAAGTTGGATGAAAGCAACATGCATGTCTTTTGAAAGAGAAATACAATTAAAACCAAAACGAGTGACTCTTCTACTCCGCAGAACGCGTTACATATTTACACTGAAAAATGACCAAAAATCGACTGAATTTTGAAATGGTTGAACATTTCGATGAATATTTACACCATGCGCTTATGATACGGTCACAATAGGCACTGGAAACACTGGCTCGTTTCAACCCCAGATAGTGGGACACAATAAACAGTTATCCGCCTGATTGAAGCCACCCTAGCGCTTTCTTTTACTTTAATTATAGAATCATACTACGTATGTTCATTTTTATGTATGTTACCATAAAGTATATATTGTATAATTTTGGTTTTGTAATGCAGGGCCACGATGGAAACTAGCAGGGGCTAATCATGTATTACAATAATCATTGTCACGGTGTAAAGGAGTCCTGCAAAAGACGTCCAGCCTCATTGCTGCAAGGGCCAAGTTTTGGACTTTGTCAACTGCGTTTCTCAGAAATGTGCTCCAAGCGCACCCAGGAAAGCTATTAACCTGGACCATTATATTCTGTGGGACTATTGACATGCATGTACTTCAATGAAAAACCTATTTACAAAGAATACTAATGTAGCATCCATTTGATAATTCAAAGAAGTTCATCTTACGTACTTACTCTTAAGTCGTAGTTGGCAGTGAAAGAGACAGGAAATCTTGACTGTATAGGCTAGGTTCTTGAATGAATAGAAAGTTTACACAGTCCCGTTCTAGAATAAACAGAACGTTTACCTAGAGTCCCCTAGTGAGTGTTTCAAACATAATTTTGGATCAGAAAATTATATGCGTAATGTGTATGATTTCACGGGAGAGCAAAACAAATTAAAAGCACCGACATCCACTACGGGTTGAATGCATGCAGAACATTGGGGAATTATTGATGGCATATACGACTTCAGGCAGTAGCCTACATTGTGCATAATGTGTATCACGATGACTAAGATCTATAAAAAAGATGTGGGTATTATCAGATTATATAGCATAGGAAAAGACAAACGAGTAGAACAAGGATGTTATCTGCATGCTGGTTGGCCTTTGAAATATCTTGCATGAAATTCAAATATGCTGACTCAGCTCGTGAACAGTAGAATTCAGGGATATCGTTTACTGGTATCAAAATACGGCATTATTCTAATCAAAGAAATATGACTTTTATAGTCTATCTTAACCTTTGTCAATATTTATGGTCGAAATTATGTAAATTACATTTGGAAAGATTTTTTTTTTAAATATTGCCCAATTTGTTCGTAAACACTCTTTCGTCAGAGAAAAAGATTAAAAAACATAAAACCAATTACCTAATAAAATGCACAAGGAAAATTTTCCGCAAAAAAGCAACAAAAATAAAAACAAAACTGCAGTCTTACAACATTTAGGGCAAAACAGATGCCATCGAGCGAAAGTCGCTTGAAGTGCTAAAACTGTGTTATCGAGCAGTCTATCTTCATTTGTGTTACAACGGAGCACACCGCGCATTATCATGTACAACAACAGCTCTAATAAACCAGCATAAATCCATATATTTAACCCAGCAGTGTGCCTTAAGTGCTTATGGACACTTATGCTTTATATCACTGAATACATATGGGGCACTCAACTTTGATTGCTAGCCAATATTTAGATATTTACTGCTTTTGTGTCCACGGATATCCACTTTGTGGGAAAAATGAATCTGTGTTCTTCATTAGGAAAATTGACATTGAGGAAGCTATATGCCTTTACTGGACGTTTGTCGTAACAGCCAAGTTTCACGCATGACTTTGATTTTCACGATACACAGGATTAAAGGGTGTCGTAGTGTCCTTATTGATGAGGTGGGTGGTATCGTGGATTCAAAGAGGTAGTTGGTGTATTTCTCTAACATTTTATCATAACTTCGGGGGAGGGGGCCTCAAATCCAGCGTCCTGATTGCCAGTCTCTTGTGATCAGCTCTTTTGCAAACATAGCGAGCGCTTTATAAGGTTGACTTGTCGCGGACTTTCTAGGTTTCTGATCATTAGTGAGATATGGGTTTATAATGATAGCAGAATTTTCTCGAGTGCTTGTATGTGTGTTTGGCGGGGGGGGGGGGGTGTTGGGGTACAAACTATAAACACGGTATAGTGATGCATTTCTGACATCTTGTCGCAAGCGGAGTTCCCGTCTGTGAACATGGACAGAGCAGTTGTTAAGACCCAGTAACTAATGTAGGCATATGAAATTTTAATATGGCTGAAATCGACCGGGAAATGTTTTGCTTCCTCCAAATCATGAAACGTGACCTTCTCCATTCACTTGGCACAAACCTTCCCAAGGCAAAACAATACCAAATTAGACAGGTTTTGATTCGTAGTGTCACACAAAACTGTACATACATGTATGTACATCAGAATCCCCGTATACACTATTCTAACATGTTATCTTGCTGACCGTTGTGGAATATTAGATATTTTTATTACTCAGGAAATTATTAAGGTACGATGTAGTGTTAATTTTAACATTCAAGTATATCCCCTAAAGTTTCAAGACAATCTTCTCAAAGATTTTGACAAATCTAAGTAAAAAATTACAAAATGGCGCAAATTCAACACAACTGAATAGAAATCATAGTGTCAGTGTTAAAACCTGTCATGGTTTGTGGATGTGATGCAATGCTCGTTTATAATTTCAAAGCAATTGTCGAAGCAGTTTCCGTCCAGAATACCTGAATTATTGACCAGGCAATCCCCCCCCCCCCAAAAAACCCATCATACTTAACAATTGCCGTTAAACCATTGCCAAGCAACCAGCAAAACGCGAGAGGATACAGTTGGCCCCAAGAATGGATTTTACCAAGGAATTTTAAGGGATAAGCATTTTATTAATTTCACACGAGTTAAAATATAGATATGCACGCTTGCTTTATTGTTCACTTGATGTTGTAACAAGGGTTGATATATATATATATATATATATATATATATATATATATATATATATATATATATATATATATATATATATATATATATATATATATATATATACGTTTAGCGCAAAGATTGCAGTAGGGTAAAGCCTTTCTGGTCATTATTTCTGCACATTTTTATTAGGTACAACATGACATGGAGTATAAATTGCAAATGTACTGTTTAGCCATAAAAACATGCATCGTCTGTTGAATTTAATAATATACTGGGATTGACGTAGACTTTAGTTCTACGTATGGGGCATTGTTGCCAGCCTTGTGGGGGTTTTTTGTTTTTTTTTTTTTTTTTTTACCGGTTTTTGTTTTTTTTTTTTTTTTTTTTTTTTTTTGTTTTATTGTTTGTTGTTTGTTTTGTTTTGTTATTTTTGCTGCCTTCAACTTTATGCTTTGTCATCGCAAAATGGAACGTTTACTTCACCATTGGCGTCCGATCGCTTGAAAGAGGTGTATGATCAAGACATATATTCCTTGCCATTGGTTTCAAAAATAAGAGGTTACACCACAGAAATGTACAGATGAGTAGTGTTGTTGTTGGGGGTGTAATGTCCTAATATCATCTGTGAGGATAAATGCAAAAATATATATGTATTTGAGCCCGCTAAGAAGCATTAGCGAGTGCATTGTATAAACTAGATTGTTACAAGCTTCAGTTTCTCTCGAATGTGTCTAAATATTTTCTTATTTGCATTCCACAAAGAAGAAAACCGATGTCATTCTTTGTATACGTAAGCAATATATCCAAAACATTGTATGACATCATATTGTAGCTGCCTAATTGGTACTGTACCCCCGAAGCAAGATAAGTTGACCGAACCGTGCAGTTGATAAGCCAGCACGTCTTTCGTCAGATGTATTGCTAAGACCATATTTAGACATGAATCCACTGCTTTCATCACAAAGGCAATGCGTCCACCAGAAAACGTACATGTATCCAGGCGTGGCATTAAAAGTGTGATGGTTGAGACAAAAATCCGGGATTATACTTGCACTGCTCTGAAGCATCAGAGAAAAGGCTAGAGTGACGCTATCCGGAGAGAGCCAGACGACCGCATTTTCCCGATAGAAGAGACAACTACAGTTGATTTACCACTCCATGGTATGTCAAACGTTGCACGTGGCTTTGTCGTATTCTTTTGGTGGATGCCACCTCATGCAATCTTTGTTACCAAGATAAGATTAATTTATCATTTTTGAGGAAAGTGCCCCTTTACATTGGGGCACCAGTGGTAAGGGGCAAACCCAAGGTGTGTCCATATATGCATATATACACAATCTTCAGAAAAATTGAAATCTGGGTTACATATTAAAAACAGTCAGAAATTGGAGGATTCCCTCCTAAAACGCCAGGCTTCAACTATAAACATTTTACACATGTCGTCAAATCGAAATCCTACTTCATCGCCAAAATTAAAATTTTCGTCGCCAAGAAGGAAGTTTAACTTTCGGTACTGAGATAACACCATAAAACTTTGCCACACATAACTAAAATCCCTTTTCCTCAGTAACTGCTCTAATTTCTTGAACGGCTTCAGTCTTATGGAGTTTAAACTTGGACATAAAGACATCAAGTGAAAGAGATCATCTTTATTGCATTGACAGGTGTTACAGGCAGTATAGGACATGTCCCCACCTTTCTTTTCCCTCCCACGCCCAAACTCCCTGTACGCGCCATAAATTTACGCGAGTTCCACCAAAGTTGTCTGTGGTGAACAAATAGTCACCACGCCAGGTAGAATTTTTCAGGACCCAATTCCAGGAAAGAGATTTTATTCAGCAATTTCCTGGAAAAATCCATCTTGTCACTTTCGACTGCACGCGTGTTTAAAGTATCAAGCCACCTATGGGGTGAGAAAGCAAAGTTGACTCCACCGCTATTGAAAATTTGTCTGATTTCAGTCACGAAGGGCGAAATAGTACATAAAACTGTATTGTTATATTCTTCACATGTATCATTAAAAATCAAATCACATAATCTTGTCTCGGGTGCATCAAATTTCACACACTGGAAATACTTATAATTCTTACTTTGTCTAGAGTCAATTGAAGGGGTAGCCAGCAAAGCTCTCACAATGTGGCCACAGCTGCCGGGGACGAGCGTAAATATAAAATAGCTTTAGCCATTGTGTATTGAATTGACATAATTGCGTCAGATGCTTTCTTTATATTGTTTAATTACACAGTACAACCGTGTGTGATGGACGGCATCGTAACGCATTTTCAGATGCTATCTCAGAAGTTTACTGTCATAACATTGTCATGGCCAGACAGAATGCTACATAATTATCCTCTTAAACGATGAGCTTTGGTGGTAAGATCAGTATTTGTATCTGATAGGAAGTTACACAACATAATTTCAAGATAGTTATACATGCTACGTTTTTCAATAGGGAAATAAGAAACCTTCCTGGTAGAATCAGTACGTTTTCCTATACTCATGACTTTAGATTTATTCTGGTTGAAAGACATATTCCATTTTTGCACACATATTAGTAGCAACAATGAACATGCCTTCCAATTGTTTTTCGTCAAGGTGTATTAATATTAATTATCTCTTGACTTTCACGTTTACGTTTAAGATTTCTTCCCAAAATTTCTGCAACAAATCCAAATTTTGACTGTTGTCTCTTTTAGTCCAATATCCATAAAACCTATTAGCTACCTGGCGACTTCGTAGATATATAGCTGAAATACTTCCAAACCCAGGATGAAGATATGGGCAAAGAAGTTACGTTCAAATTACATACCGAAACGAGCGTAGCTATTCGATATACTTACATGGGTGTCTTTCTCATGTTCCTGTGCTTCGTGTCTACAAAACCAAAGTATTAGTTTCCCGCCTTTCTTTACATACGTAGCACGAAAGGTTTTCCGCCACCCAACTGTCTGGATAGAAGGATGCGCTTTATGATGCATCACAGACCTATAATTGCTGTATATGGCATGTTTTCTGTCATAAAAGCTTTCATTAGTTACATTGGCTGTGTCTAATCATGTTTGATCAAAGTATTGAAAAGGCATGTATTCTCTCCTTTACTGACACGTATAATTCATACTAATAATCAAATGCAATCCAGTGTTTGCCTGTAAATCTGTCTTTTTTTATCACCTTTGACCTTTTTCGCTTATAACGTGTGTGAGAGATTACAAGCGTCTAACCAACAATCCTTTGGGTCCATAAATTTTAAATTCGCGTTATGCACGTGTGCCAAAATGTTCATCAATGATTCTAGGCTTTTGCAGCACACAAGTTCTCTGATGCAAGAACACTGCCTTTCATTTGCAAGAATGCATTTGCGCATAGCATAGCACGTATAAAATTTGGGTCCTGCAATGTTGTGCACGTCCAGGAAAAAAAATAAATTGCTTATAAAACATTAGGCGTACTTATTTTCATGTAGTTTTTCTTTTCTAGCTTCATGTAGCCATAGTGAATGTGTGTGTGTGTGTGTGTGTGTGTGTGTGTGTGTATGTGTGTGTGTGTTTTGATTTTGCAGCTGGTCATTCAATAATGAATTTTGAACAGTTGGTATAATACGAAGTAAGGGAAACATCAGCACCTGGTAGAATTAGTTGCAGCATCGGGAAAAATAAAGGTGATCAGGTAATATAGATTCTATTTTTTACATTTTAATCTCCTGTCTCGACCAGTGCTGGTCGTTTGGAACATGGAAGCACATACAAATGCGAGGTCTAAGCTTCAACAAACAAAAAAAAAACCCAATAAATAAAAATTTCAAAATTATTGATTCGAAAAATTCTCTATCTATCTATCTATCTATCTATCTATCTATCTATCTATCTATCTATCTATCTATCTATCTATCTATCTATCTATCTATCTATCTATCTATCTATCTATCTATCTATCTATCTATCTATCTATCTATCTATCTATCTATCTATCTATCTATCTATCTATCTATCTATCTATCTATCTATCTATCTATCTATCTATCTATCTATCTATGAATATATATTTATATAAGTATATATATATATATATATATATATATATATATATATATATATATATATATATATATATATATATATATATATATATATAAATGGCTGTAAGGAGATGAGGTGAGTGGTGGACATCGTTGACCACTGCTCCCAATTGTATAAACTCAGCGGGCTTCTGTAGAACGACAGTGACCACATGTATAATAATGCAGGTTCAGACAAACAAAAGTCTACCTTAAACAGTATTCTGTTGTAATTCCTTAGATAGGGGCTCTGAGTGGTCCACGTAGGTAGCACCAGTAGTTATTCGTACTGCCCAATTTTGGATCTTGAACACCCTCTCAAACAATCCAACACTGCACTTTTCTCACATAGTGTCATAATATTCAAAGTGGAGTTCACCATGACCAACAATGTGCTGTAAAATGAATGAATTGGTCGAACGTACCTAGGAGGACGAGGCTTTTGTGGCCCTTATTACAGATTGTCAGAGCAAATATGCTGGGGACAACCCCATATATGTGAGCACCACGACCCTTAACGGAACGTCGGGCAAGTCATTTATAAAGACTATAAACAGAAATGGTCCAAGGACGGATCCTTGAAGAATAACAATTGTGGCAGGGACATGTTCTATCTCGGTTAGATACACAATGCCTCCTGTGGGAATAGTGCTTTCGACACCACAGGCTGTGAGAACCTTGTCATCCACTGCATCAGAAGCCTCGAGTAAATCAATCAATAGAGCACCGTTTATAATCCCATTGTTTAAGTTTTAAAGAACTTCATTATGAAATAGAAACAGTGCACTTGCAGTAGAATTGAAGTGTCTAAAACCTCTTTGGAGATTTGTTGAAGCATCGCGAGGTTTTTTTTCTTTTTTCTAAAACCTTGCTCATAATAGATCAAAAACAGACAATATTTATTTGTGTCCAGTTTGGTCCCATCTTTGTGAACAGGTCTTAATCGAACCACCTTATAAACTGAAATAATTCCCAGCTTTATAGAAGTTTTTTCTTTATGTAATCAAAAGTAAGCTGGCCTCGAGGCTGCACTTACCTCTTTGAATGCCAACTGCAGCTAAATTTAAAGTCGAACTACTTAAAGCAAACTGTCCTCAATTATAATTAGGATGCTAGATCCATAGTCCTTGTGAAAAAGCTTTTCTTTTACGTACCAGCGTACCTTTTGCGTGCTTTTTTGTCTGTAGTGAGTTTCTGATACATTTTCCTCGTCACTACTGCATATTTGTTAACGTGCATTCAATGCAGAGCAAACTTAGTCACACAACTTTCTGCAGGCCCCGGTTTCCTGGAAACATTCTTCGTAACATCAATGTGTTCCACATTATATTACTAGTGTGTTTTCATAGTAAAATTGCTGTGTTAACATTCACTATCGTAGGGCTGTTGGACTCGGCTAGGCTTATGTTTCAGTCTACAATTGCTGAGTACAGTAACTGTCGACGGAAAGCTGTGGGTCGAAGTAGAGTCAAAGGGAATTGTCTGGCTGTGTTCATCTGATGATAAACAGTAGTGACAAGCCAAAAGTATTGGGAAACACTACTGACAAAGAAACATGCACAAAGTACGGTTTCATTGCAATCGCACATTCAGTATATAGCCATAAACAAAACAATCGACTTCGGGTTTTATATAATGCAGATAAAGCAGCCTTTGAAACTAATAAATGATCAATCACGACCACGCTACCATCTTAAGACCTGCCTCATCGCGATAATGAAAAGAAACTAATAAGTGGAGAAAGCTATTGTGAATTTGTTTTTGAAAACCAAAGTAATTATTTGGTATAAATATTGCTCTAATTGGCTGCTTTTTTATGGACCACCTTGGCGGTTTTCACCAAAGGTCTTCCAGCAGTAAGGCTATAAGTAAGACCGACGTGGTTTCTGGCATTTGCCTGATTATCTGAAAAAAATGTATCTTTTGATTGCTTTGAGAGCTTTACATTCGGATAAAATAATGGTAATTCAAATGTCAGATGTGCGTGAACTGCTAATGTATCGTCCATATAGCATAATGTATGAATTTTGGTGCCTTGAAAGTGATTGTTTCATCTCTTTCAAGATATACATCTTTGCAGATCACTTCAAAGTAATGCGTGCTTTGGCTTTAACCCCTTTAATTCTTTACAAGTGTTTGTCTGAGTAAATGATGTAGGACCAGTCCGTCATGGAGTTGTTATATACAATGACGTATACACGTGTGCCACTAAGTATCTCATTCCACATGTGATTTAGAACCAAAAGTGCCCTCAAGACATGGATTTTTTTCAGCGGCGACCAGCATTTAAACAGACAGTTGTGGCAAAATATAATGGCTGCTGCTTTTGGTCTGTATTATTGGATGGAATATCGTCTTTATCGGCAAGCAATTGGGCGAACTATGTTACAATATGACAACTATCATAGAAGCCGCCTTGGAGTTTTATACGTAGACCTATTTACAATCGATGAAACATGATAGAAATATATATTTTCGGCATTTCTTTAATGCTGGCGGATTTGAGTCCCCATATTCGGGAAATAAATGCCGACCCAGTACATATACTGCATAACCGTGTTGATGTGGCACTCGCATATAACTACATCCATTGATTAATTCTTTTTAAGAATGGGCATTTGGTCAGATACGTATGTGACATGGAAACGTATCCGAATTATTTATCAACGCATACAGGGTACACATTTTACACTTAATTTTGGGACTAAGCTCACCTTGAATAATGTCATCGGTTTTTTATTTGTATTTCATACATGTATATTCATATATATATATAAAGCTTGTGTCAATTATCATAGCCGTAGATTACAAGCTTAATTATCATGTACATGTTTATGCATATGCGTACATGTACACATACACACACACATTATATGTATACATATATATATATGTGTGTGTGTGTGTGTGTTCATTTTTCTTAAAGGTTTCATAAGTTCATTTACTTACTGCCTAATGTGGACACCTGTCAATTGTGGACACTTTTGCTCAGTCCCAATTGTGTCCGTAATTGACAGGTTTCACTGGATATATACAGATACCTTCACTGTCAATTTGTAAATCTGCACCAAGAAAAGGAAATGCAAAATACTTACAGACAATCAGCAACAGTCAAATTGTTCAAAATATACCAAAAGCATATAATTGAGTGGTACATGATGCAGTTTTCCATTATGATGTCTTTTCCAACTACACGTTATTAAGCATGTAGCACAACACAAAGTACGATATTTTACATTGACGTAATTTGTCAGTTAAATCAGACAAAAACAAGCTGTATGCACTTTAGAAGACACCAAACACACACAATGAACAGCCACTTTCATTCAAAATGGCGCGACAAAAGACTTGGTTATGTATGCAAAGTAACTTTAACACACCCAGGACAAAATATCGGACCAAGGTTTTCTCTGGGTTTCTGACCTCTTACAGCTGATGTGGGTAAGAAAACTCCACAATTCTCGTCGGCATTGTAGTAAATGTACGTGTTTGCATTCAGCAGCACGCCTAAACATTCAATACCGCACCACACAAGTTGTCAGTGACGAGTGGAATCATATAGGTGTTCTTGTCAATTTCTGGTTCCAGAACATTCAGGCACCACATGCAACATTTGGACATCGTTCCAGATCCATCCAGACTCTGGACTGTTGTATGATAAGTGGTTGCTATTTTCCGCTGGTCATGTCCATATCTCAGGAAAGCTTAAGATCAAAGACACTCTCCGGGTGCTCACATGCGGTCCGTGGAAGGATCCACTACTTCAGGTCAAAGCTGCCGGTGCCACAGAAGAAAAAACCTTATCCCAATAATGGGAGCACAACAGTGTCTGAATTGACCACAAATGTTACGATGCCTACCATCTGAATATTAGCAGAGCTCTATAAAAAATGACAACAATGATATAACTTTAACAATAACAATATATTAACAACCAAATTAGTACAAAGTAAGTAAACTATCACCGCTGGTATGTCAATACTTAAACAGTCTTAGGTAAATCCTAATCCCTGATGATATTATTTATGGGTAATGCCTCACAGTTCCAAGTCCTATGACAGGTGGTAAATGATCTGGTACAAATCCCACAGAGGTACGGTTTGGTTCCAATGCGGTACTGAAAAGTGTGGTGCTGGTCTAACCCCACAGAGATGCAGTTTGCTTCCAACGTGGTATAATTAACACCAAATATACCAGTCCACTCAAACACACTGTCCACACTCCACAGATACAATTTACAAATGGGTATATATGTCACTGGCAATAATGATGGCTCACGGTCCCACTGGCTTGACATCACAGCTTCTGTCAGACCTCCGAATTCTCTCTCCAGTCAGGAAAATATCTGCTTTATATACATAGACAGAGAAACTCACCATTGTCCCAGAGTTTTCCAATTAGTCACATCCCAGTGTATTGAGTGAGACCTATCTCTGATCTTTGTAGATCACATCCCAAATGTATACAGTCAGTACAATGAAATGAGTCATATAAATGTAGGTCAACACTTTGTTTTCAAACTGCCTGAGAGTCATCCCAACAAAACAGGCTAACTCTGTGACCTGGTACACACTCAATGAGTACAGTGACCTCTAAAATCAAAACAAACAGGCATACCCACATTCATAACACAGAAACTTAACTTGATTGTTACACCTTGATCTTTCACATTGAAACTGCTGGAAAAATGCAAGTCACCGCCATTAATTACAGCACTCAGAAGGCCCCCGAGCACCTTAGTCTTCCCAGGCTCGATCATTAGTCTTGCTATCAATTCTTTCTACCTTTAAAATGTTTAAATTTCGGAGCGTTTATTCAGCATGGCTGTTGTCCAGATACTGACATACACACATGTTTGCGGGATTACGTTCCTGAAAACTTTATGCTACAGAGGTCTACTTGCCTGTCCATTTATAATCAGGTTTTGGGCCAATGTAGCTAAATGCATGCACCATCCTTGCATTGAATTCAACATTGTAATTTTCCTCTTTGAAGGAAAAACCAAGAGTATTAGGTAGTCTTTGTGTTGGGTTAACATGAAAACGGTCTGTCCCTTCTGTTCAATGGACCATCGTCAATTGTAAAAGCTTCATATGGTTGTATTGGGCAACTGGATTTTTTTTGTATTGCCAGTAAGTATGTTCACAATAGGGAACAAAGGATAAGGAAGACATGTGTATATAATTTGATTATATTTGAGCCAGGAATATGTACTTTATTTGCTTATACAGCATTCCCCTGGACCCGACGTGGAGTGACTCATGGAGCAGCTATGCTGGCTTCTGGTAGGTATTATTTAAAGGGGCAGTGGCGGTATAAAAGGCTGACGGAACTGCATGGTTCCCATATGGTGATATAATAATTATACTCAAGAGCTCAAACCAATTCCAAATAATTTGGTCTGGAATGCTCCAATGGAAACAATTTTGAGGAGCATCTCACATGAACTTGCATGGAACTCTCAGACTCAAATCTATGGGAAATATATTTTATTTCACTGGAATTCCTGCTGTTGAAAAATCATTCAAACAGTTAGAATTTGAACTGTCTGGCTATTCCAACTGCCCAACTGCTCCCCATCAACAGATATGTGATACAAACAGACACATGTTTGTGGTTTTTATCACCCGCTAATTGATTGCACCCCGTGGGATGTCTGACTCGGGCAGTGAACACCGGGCATCTGGTTGGTGAAATATGTGACTAGCTTTGTGTTCCATTTTCATCTTTTTGAGAGACCACCATGTAATGAAGCCACCTCATTTTACAGACCACATATTGTATGTTGCTTGTGCCATTTTTATGTTTTTTTACAGGCATGAATGGAGTGAACACCAGGTTTGAGGGAATATGACCCCAACTTTCTGTTTTGTTTTGTTAGCTTGTGGTTTTGTCAGGTTACTCAATACCAAATGGACTCAGCTAAAAGTCTTTGCAGTCCACATATGAAATGAGGGAACAAATAGGTCTGGATATACATATTACTTTTATTTTGGAATGTTCATTGTGGTATCAAGAAAAGATGTAAGCGGCGAGACTTTTTGACAAGTAAGTTCCATTTATATGGAATATTAGCATTTTGTGTGTGTCTGTGTGTTGCACATGTACAGAAAGAAATGTACCAAATATAAGGCTGGACATCAGGACTCAGGACTCAGGACTCAGGACTCAGGATACTTTTATTGACCTTCATACAAATAACAAGTATACAAATCATTTAACAAACATATGTAACACAAATGTATGATGGTCAGGGAGACCCTCATTAAGACAATGTCATGTCGCTATCATGAGGGCCACCCTACAATGTAACTATAATAATAATAGAATGAATGGCAAAGTACATTTACATCGGTATTAGATAAATTCCTTTTTTATGTCATAATTACAATTTAGTGTACATAAATAAATGTATAAACATCTGATGTGTACAGCTTACACAGTTGGTTCATAAATATTCAATTTGCACAAATATAGCAGTTTGGGATATCACAAGATTCTTGGTAATTATTAATATATAACGTTTTAGTATATCTGACTAATCCTTGGAGGCTGTGAGTGTAAAATTTATCGTGAATATTAGATGGCAGTTCATTTATTGTTTTCGGTAAATCAAACCTAAGACATTGTTTTGCAAAGCTGTGAACATAGCGATGCATAGATAGATTTCCAGATTGTCTGGTATTGTGGGGATGAATATCAGTATTTAATAACAGAGGTAGATTTTGTAAGTTAGCAGGAATTACTTTATTTAAATATTTGAAGTAGAATTTGATTTTAGCAATCATAAAAATATCTTCAACCTTCAGTAGACCCATACTTTTAAATAATGGGTCCGTGTGCGCATTATATTTACTACAAGTTATAATTCTTACAGCTTTTTTTTGTATCGTTTTCAACTTAGAGCATTGAAAACCCGACGTTAAAATTCCATAATTTATATGAGAAAGTATAATGGAATTGTATATTTTCAATTTAGGGTCAATTGGTAATATTCTTTTTAGTTTGTTCAGAATCCCTAAAGATCTTGATATCTTACTGCTTATTTTTTCAATATGAGAGTTCCAATTTAGATGTGAATCTATTACAATTCCTAGAAAGTTAAAACTATTTACATGATCTATTTGAATGTTTTTCATTTTTATCTTGGGAATTTGAAATTTCTTTTGAGGTTGGTGGAAAACCATAAATTTAGTCTTTCCAACATTAAGTGATAGTTTGTTTGCATCTAACCAGTTGAGTTCCAAATTAATGTTATCGTCAATTTCTAGACTGCTAGTATTATTACTGAAAATATTTAGGCTTGCAGATAGGGTAGAGTCATCAGCATACATAATCAGTTCAAATATTTTGCTAGCATAAGCGATATCGTTTATATATATGAGAAATAACAGAGGACCCAGTATCGAGCCCTGCGGTACTCCAGTTTTAATGTGTAATAATTCTGAGTCAACTTCATCATATTGAACATACTGTTGTCGATTTGTTAGGTAATTTTCAAGGAGGGTGAGTGATGTGCCGCTTAGGCCATAATATTTTAATTTATGTAGTAAAATTGTGTGGTTAAGTGTGTCAAATGCCTTTGACAGATCTAGAAAAATACATATTGGGAGGTTTCCTGTGTCCATTTCCTGTATTACCTTATCTACAAGTTCAATAGTAGCAAGCTCGGTTGAATGATTTTGACGGAATCCATACTGACTATTATAGAGTAATTTATAGGTGTCGAAGTAGTCATACAATTGGTTGAAAATAACTTTTTCAAAGACTTTAGAGAAAGCTGGTAGTATTGATATGGGTCGATAGTTAGTAAAGAGATTTTCATCATCCTTTTTATAAATGGGAGTAACCTTTGCTATTTTCAATTTGGTTGGAAAAATTCCCGTTCTTAGGGTTTGGTTTATAATTATAGCAAGAGGTTTTGTTACAGAGTCTTTTATAATTTTTAGTAGTTTCGTGGAAATACCATCCACGCCATAACTTGACTTTGTCCTTAAATTATCAATGATAGTGCTGATGCTTTCAGCATCAGTATTTTTAAAATGGAAATTATGAGAGTAAGTTTTGTTCAAATAATTTTTGTAACTATCTGCATGTGGTAAGTTTATTTGATTTGTTAAATTTGGGCCTATATTTGTGAAAAAGTTATTAAATTTATTGGCAATTACTATCTTATCTTTGATTTGCTGTCCATTATCGGAGAAATACTCAGGAAATGTCTTTTTTTTCTTTGTTTTTGAAAGCACTTCATTTATCGTGGCCCATGTCTTCTTAATATCATTTTCATATCGTCTAAAACATGATTCATAGTAGTCTTTTTTAGCCCTGGTAATTGTCTTTTTCAGAATGTTATTGTAAGTCGATAAGTTTCTCTTTAAGGTAGGATGTAAGGGTGAAGTATCAGGAGTGCATTTCAATCTTTTATACAGTTTATCTCTGAAATTAATAGACCGTAGAATGCCCATTGTTATCCACTTTTCTTTCCTATGTTTATGTTTGCGGAACTTTACATATGTACAAGGAATGTGTTTTTCTTTTGCTTCTTTTATAATGTTGTGAAAAATGTTAAAAGTTTCATCGGGGTTTGCATATGGGTCTTTATTTATTGTGTTATCGATATTGGCATTTTTAAGCTCCTCATGGAATTTTGTAATATGAGATGATGATTGTTTATTTATCTTAATTAGTTTTGGTGATTTATTTTTGAAGACATGGACATCTAAACAGATAAAATATGGTTGATGATCTGAGAATTTTTTTACCATAATTCCTGATGTTGACTTAAGGGAAACGTCGCTAATTTTACAAAATATGTTGTCTATTAAAGTTCCTCTAGTATTAGAAAATCTGGTTGGAAAAGTTATTTTGGGAAAAAAACTTTGTGACATTATGGTATCAAAAATTTCTTGAAATATGTCTCGTTCATGTATCTTAAGTAAATCAATATTAAAATCGCCACAGATAGCGACTTCACAGTTTTTCTCTTGCAATCGTGATAAAACCTGTGAGAATTCATCACTAAATGTATGGTAATTATCCAGGATATCTCTCGGTGGTCTATACACATTACCAAGAACAATATGTTTTCTTAGTTCCCCACCAGTTACCTCAATAAATTGACCTTCCCAAACTTCAGATGTTTCTACAAGGATTGATGGTATAAAATTATATTTGTCATTTAAGTATATGATCAAACCTCCTTTTGCTGAACATGTTTGACCCTGTGGAATACAAGTATAACCTTCAAGTTGCAACAGAGTGAGATCAGTATCATTTTTTATATAGCACTCTTGCAAACAAATTGCACTGAATTCGAAATTTTTTTGACGCAATTCATGTATAAATGATTCTTTTTCTGCAAATTTAGCATGAGCTGAATTAATATTAGTACTTAAAATTGTAAAGCTGTTTCGATTAGTGTTCAAAATAGATTCAAGGTCGTCAAAATAATAAGGAGAGTGAGTAATTATTTCTATCTGTTCATCATCATCATAATCATCATGTTTCTGTAACAAGTTTTTTAAAGAATTATTTTGTACACCACCAGAGTTAAAAAGTATGTCTTCAGTTGTGTTCATTTATCAGTTTTGTGAAGATAATTTCACAGGGTATACGATGCAAATTAAACATTTTATAGTTGTAGACATGACATGTATAATAATATGAGTAGTTGATACACAGTTTTCAGGTTGCATTTGTACTCTATGACTGTGGCTTTCATTTGTCCTTTTAACTTTTAAACAAAACAAAATAGAAGAAAACAGAAAAAAAGTAGACAAACACAGCACCATCATCGTCATGGTTCCACTTAAGAAATAATACCAAAAATACTCCGTATTTGCAAGTTCAATAGTGGCAGTCCCACCTATGTCAGCTTGTGAAGTTATACATCATCAAATCAAACAAAAGGCACAGAAATAATGTTTAAGCTGTCACACACGTATCATATAGGTGTCTGTTGTGATGTTCTATCACGAAGACGAGGGAAGAGGGGAATGGAACAAAATGAAGAGCCGCAACCGCAGCCCCATTTTCTCATCCCTCTGTATAAAATACATCCTGTTATTAAACTGTCACACATATGTATCAGGTAGGTGTCTGCTGTGGTGTACGTTTAATCACGATGACGAGAGAAGTGACAGAGGGCGGGGGAAGGAAAATGAAGAGCCGCAACCGCAGCCCCATCCTCCCATCCCTCTTTAAAAAATAATTTCTATTTCAAATGGTCGCGTACACGCATCGGGTAGGTAAGTAGCAAGTGAGAAGTAGAGATGGGGGGGGGGGGAATGAAGAGCCGCAACCGCAACCCCAATTTCCCGTCCCTCTTCATCTTGAGGAAGGCAGCTCACAAAAATCCATTTTACAAAAATATTGTGCAGACTTTTACACACTGCTTTGCATGTCTTTTAGTACACTGAGGTGCCATTTGTAGTACCAAACCTTTTTCACTTGGGACACCGCATGCACTCCATCGTAGAGCCGCTCAGATCTTGTTTTGATTTTTCTCCTATATCGGGAATCCCTTTTCTTCTTTTTAGCGCACCTGATGACGTCGGAATGCCAGTATGAAGTATGTGGAGGCTGCTTTAGTTGTGTTTGTGAGCGATTTAGCTCAATCAACAATTTGTTTAATTCCAGAATAAAATCAAGATGGCTAATTTGCTCTGTTGATCCTTCTGTGTTGATGTCTATCTCCCTGTGTTCACGGTATTTATTGAAGTCGACGGGAGGTATTGTAATGAAGCTGACGACTGCATTTGGAAACATATTAAGGATTGTTTTCCTCAATCGTATCAAACCATTTAGGGTAGTATTATCCTTTTTATGGGCGAGAACGTACGTGTTCAGATGTGGCACCCAACTAGTTGTATTGTTTATTCCTGCAGCAATTTTTACAATTAGATTTGCATCATTTGGTATTTTCCCAGATTGTAGATATTCAAGAACGAGCGTATGTAGGCTTTCAGTGGTGCCTCCCCTTTCGATTATATAATGACATTCATATGGTAGTGCACATGGTCTCCGATAATTGTCAAAATTATGTGCTCTAGAGTCTGCAATGAGCAGGGCGTGAGTTTTTGGAGACATCTTCAGCTAGTTTGCCGTGTTTCGGAGCTGAAGCTGATGCGTGTGCATTTACTGGTATTTCTTCGTTGCGCGAAAACATAAAAGATACTTACAGGTATGGGCTTTTTGACAGCACGTTCGGAGTCGCTGGAAGTGAGTGACCTGTCCGAGTGAAGTTAGCCCAGAGTTGTACTTAGTGTTTATTTTTAATTGGTTGCTGACGTATGTTACGTCAGTCACGAAGGTTATTCAGGCATAGCAAGTTAGCCTATATTCCGAGTGGATTGTCCTTTAGTACAATGACACCCGGAGAATAATAACTTCTTACAATGTCTTCAATTTGTATTTTGGGCTTGTACATTGATCCATCAGGTAGAGTGAGGGATATGTATGGCCATGTTTTATGGTACTTCACTTTTGATTTCATTTTGGTTTCTTTCGGCAAATTCTTTCTATATCCCATTATTTCACTTTTCAAACGGCGTAGGACGGGGGGGATATCTGGGGATATTGTTTTACCCTTATTGACCTCTGTGTTTCCCCTTCCCAGCACTTTGGCCTTTGACAACCATACATTTTTGTCGTCTAGATCTAGAAATTTTACCAGAATTCCCGCGTCTTTTGTAGGATTTAATCTGTGACAAGCACCGAATCTTGAATTGTCGAAATTTTCTAATTTCAAGTCATTCTTTCCAAATTCCAACACTTTTCGCCTGGTTTCTATGGAACTCTCACCTGCCGGCCCATCTATTCCTTGTATAATCAACCCATACTTTCGTTGATGGCATTCTCCGTCGATTGCCTTGATAGCCTCGATGATACTTTTATCCTTAATGCTTTGTTTCCACTTTTCTAATTCAGTCCGGGTATCTTTTTGATCATTTTCGAGTACATCGTATTTTGCTTCCAGCGAATCCATTCTGTCGGTCCACTTTTCCATGGCGTCATCTACAGCCTTCGTCACGCAGTTGTTAATGGCTTCTAATATAGCTGGGTCCAGACCTGGTACATTTCTGCTACTTCTGCGGTCTCCCATGATGTTGTTGATAGTATAATATCTTCTGTGTGGTCAGCTACTATTCATAAAGGCGTACGACAGAATATATGCAATTTCGAAGAGAATTTACAAGAACATTTTACAAAGTTTTGGGAGACCTCACTATTGAACTGCAGGCAGCCTCAAAGCGCCATCTATCAAATCATGACATCAGCATGAGACACTTCCAACATGTGGTGGGGACTAGATGCCCAGATGGCCCCGCGTGGTGAGAAGACCACAAAATGTCCATGGATTATAAACACTGTAATCGAAACCATACTGATGCCTTGTCGTTAATTTCTAACGATTCTTGCCTCTTTAAAGTTTGAACCATTGTGTTTTATCAATGGGAAGGACGATAGGATACAGCAGTAAATTGGAAATGGTAAATCGGCATTTCGCATTTATCCCATAATGCCTCATTTTACTTTGTTCTTTTATTGTTATTTTAACTGATTTTGTTTTCAGTTATTATTATCTTGTTGATGGGGGTGTGTTGGAAATTTAATTCCCAAGAACCCGATTAACATTGAAAAACTTGTTGCAATACAGGCAACATGGTGATTTAAAAACAGATATCGGCTGGTTATATGGACTGGTTAGATTTTTAATCTGTACAGTTAGGAACATAACAATCAGTACAAGATGTCAGCAATTTGTGATCTTCAGCTGGTATACATTTATGACATACTGATTCATCACGAGGATGTGTTACACATTACGTTATTCTGTTGTAATTCCAATACTGAGCATAAATGGATCTCCTTATCATAAATCTCCATAATGAGAAATGTGTGAATAATGTCATATAAATTATCCTGTACAAGATATTAACAAGTCTCATTTTTTTTTATTCATTTTTTGTAGTGAGTACTAGGAGATATTTACATCATGCACCCAAACTTTTGATGCTTGATAAATTCCACTGTACATATTAGGATCTAAAAACCTGAACACACACTCCAATATTCCAGCCAGATCCACGAAGTAATGTGATTGGTGTGCATTCGGCATGTTGGATGTTATGCATTCTTTTTAGTGTAAAGGTCCAATTAGAATATATGAATGCGCAGGTCTATTCAGTTTAAATAATTGCCCTCCAAATATTTATTTTTGACACTCTAAGTTCATGAATCTAAATTATAAAGACAACGCATTTCTTCAAATGACAGTTTATTCATTTCCCTTGTGTCGTACTCTAAGATTTGCAGTGTCTGTCAACACTATAATAATAAAAAAAAAAGCAAGAATCAGTAAAGAATCAGTAAACGCAATGCAGTTGGACGATCCTGTGCCAAGACAACAGAAGGGTGCATTGCCATAATTGTCAAACTCAATATTGTTGTTGGAATTGAAGCCGTTGAGAGAAATCTTGGAAGATGGCACCACCATTTTAATCGCCATTGTTTACCAATACATGCATACGCATCATCAAAAGACACTTCAATTGCTATCAGAGTGCTGATGGTGCTAAAATTGCAATAAGGATATCTTCAGTGCTATTTGATTTCACACCCGCACTAAAGAGAGAAGTTATTTTGTACTGGAACACCAAGGTCGTTAGTGCGTAATAGATCGCAAGCATACATGCAAGAAAAGAAACGGTCATGTTACCAAACAAACGTACAAAAATAGTGCTCAAGTCACTTGGCATGCAACATGTTGAGTGAACTACACAGCAAAACATGCTATTATCTCTCTGAAAAATATCTCAGTTTGAGAGTGCTACAACCTCTTCCCATGCACGTCTGATAAGGGGTTCTGTGATATATCCAATATCTCTAAAAAAAGTATACCTTCAATACCCCTATGTTACATAATCACAATTTTGTTGGGGACAGATTAAGGTGTACAATGTTCACTAACATGAATGAATATTTTGCTATGACACTGACCCTGAAACCATTCACGTCAAGTACTTTAATATGTAGGAAACCTTATAAACTTCTACTTGATAGACGCAGTACACGGTTTGCTTGCAGCAAAAATTTTTCAGGTAGACTAGCTTTTCAAATGCACAGCTGGTAACAAACGAGATTTCACAGAATATGATATCTAAGAACTGCAAGCTATTAAATGATAGGAAGTTTCTTCTTCCCCATTTTAGGATTATATTGTAACATAGGACCAGACTAAACATCCCGTGATAAATATACGAGTCGTCAACTATCAAAATTCGACTTCTGGACAGACTTGATCGTTTTTGTCTAAACGATAAACGAGGTGGAGCTGTCAGATTTTTATTTTCACGTGGGGCAGCTCAACCCTTGCATTGACAATCCGTGATGCAGTCTGTTATGTGACGAAATATCTCATCATCACGTGTCTCTAATAAGTGCATTTGTTTGTCACACACATCCCAAGGGTGCAAACATGGCAACGATGATAGGAAGCACAGCATTTGATGTTGCACTTGGACTCCTCTATTATTTTTGACAATCCGACTGCCCATCACAAACGAAGTGTGTAGCAATGCAATTAAAGCATTCTCATACACGCTTACCATTTAAACAAATCACGGTTTTTCATGCATCTGTATATAACAAACATGTTTGTGAGCGATGATAAAGCAACGGATGTGAATCATTACATGCAATCCAGTTTTTGGTATGTTTATGTTTACATCTCCTAAAGACTGTATATGTTATATCCAATCCACGGGAATTTGTGTGATCAGTGTGGTCTTTCCATAAAAGCAATCTCGCTCATCTTTTCCAGACATGCAGTCTGCATGATAACAACAGCGCTTGGAGGCAGGTATGCACCGACCTGAGGGTCATACAAAGCATGGCAGCTGTTCATGTTTTATCTGTGTTTCTTTTGCAGTTACAGTGCTTCAACGTTACTACTTTTATACCTTTTCGGTTTGTGAGATTAAGGCATTTATAATTCCAAACCAAGCATCAATAACGAAAATCTGTAGGACGCACTTTAAGCCACGTATGTCGGGAGTAAATTAGTTAAAACTGATTGCAATTTCGTGGAGCCAGTAGCAAGTTATTTCTACCGTTGTATACCTATGTCATATCAAATTTCAGATCAAAGAAGAGGATGTCCATACAACAAATATACACAAAAGATCTTACTTTTATTTTATTTAGAATCAGTTGATAATGACCTTTCCAGAAATGTATACTTGGCTTTGGTTTATATGGATATTTTTTGCCCAAAAGGGGATAGAAGCCTTAGTTCACCGGGGCATGGCATGACTACCTTAAGCGTAATACTACATTTTCCAATGCGACTTAATAGAGATGATGAAAACGTAATGTATATATCTAGAAGATGAACGATAAGTTGGGACTATGAAAAGCAGCAAGCCAAACAGATGCCCTAGTTACATGAGTTTGAAATGCTAGCCAGGATAATTTGCCGCTAGGAGAACAGGCCACAAAACGGGATTAGGGACGTCTGTTTACAGGGCTTATGCTGACTATGTCCGTGACATATCTTCTCATTCATAAGTCTCTTAACTAAATTAGTGGTCAAATAAAACAAAACGTGTTGTCATTATGTAGAAAACACGGGTTTCCTTACAAACCTGTGTCTAACTAATTTTCAGTGTAGAGATTGAAAAAAATAAATCACAACGTCACTTTTGAAAAGATAACCCCATGCAACACGTCCACATGACTCATTTCATTCTAAGTCATGGCAGTAAACCTGAAATCGATCTGTTATGGCTCTCGCAAGCTGTGTGATCACTGCGTCTTTGTATACAGGCCTGTATTGGCTAAAATGTTTATCTATATAGTATCTTAAAATGAAAGTTTCAGTTTTGCATATACAAGCCTACTTTCAGCTCATATAGCCAAGAGGCGGCGAATAAAATAATAACTCAGGCACTGATATAAGATGAATATAGCGAGATAAACATCATGAAAATTCATTTGGATATTCTATTAATTAGTGGCGTTGTATGGACATATACTGTTGCCGGGGAAAATTGATTAGATACTATTTAGTCACGAGGCAATTCAAGACTGCAGATGTACGCAAAGGTTTATGCCATGACTTAATTAGTCTCTCCAAGTGGTGTAAATTAACCTCGCTATTCAATGTGTTGGGCTTTCCGTTATAAAAGTTTGGTGAATATGAAAGAAGAAATGAATGTTCAACCTTATTTGCAGCATTTAAAAAGGTTCTTTGATGATTCCTGTTTGCTTTTCATGGATTTTTAACATATGGAACTATCTCTGTCATGCAATATTTCGAACACTTTTCTAGTAAACATCTCCTTGGAATTAATTTAGGCAGGGACACATCGGTATTATTTCAAAGTTCAGATGCAATGTGGCTATTTTGTTGGTATGGCTAGGAATCTAGATGAATTAGCTTCTAGAAATATTATAAAATGATAGATTCACATGACTAAATTTTGTGCATAAACGCCTTAAGTAAGGGTTGCTGTTAATGGAGGAGTTATTTGTATTTACCTTTGTATTCTGCTTCATCCTTAGGCCCAACAGTGTGTTCAGGTCCAATAGAAAATGCTTGTGAGTGTTACTCGGTTCATCATTGCCGTATATTGATATCCATAGTCAAAATGCTCGTTGCCTTTTTTCATATGATGGAGTAAATGACTGACATGCCAGTGGTGCTGAAAAATTTTCTCTAATTTTATGTATTTTTGTGTATTTGTAATTTTGGACGACTTCTCAACAGCAGCTAGATTATCATATGTGCCACAAGTGTAATATAACTCGATTTGCGCCAAGATTGATCATTATTTGGGACTCTTGTAATTTTCTGAATTTAAGGTAGCGAGATATAAATGTCGTGCAAATCAGCATGGACATCTTTACGGCCCTGTAACTTTTAAACTGTTCACGTGAACATAGTTAAAGTATGCATTTTTTTTTATTAGACTAGCTGTGAACTATAATGATACCGGAAAAAAGTCGGGACAATACTGATTATAATTGTTGAATAAACAAACCATGGAGAAGAGCATGTCTTATATCTCAGACCCCAGCGCTCCTGGCTAATATTTTTTTTAATATATGCAGCAAACTTGTGACACGTATGCAATTTTTATGAAAAAATATCTAAATTTAAGCGACATTGCTTTTATTTGGCTGTGTGTATTTTATTTGCGTAAGTACAGGCATTCAAACACGGGGCACCACTTAATCAGCTGAATGCATTGTGTATTCACATTCTATTCAAGATTAAAAACCAACAAGTACACGTCAAGAGAAATAAGAGGACACTTATAAACTCCACACAATTAGCTTTCCAATCCTGTTTACTTGAAGGAAATCGGCTGATAAGTTTTCGCGAAATAAAGTTAGAGAGTTCCAGTAGACGGTCTTTCATCTTTGTTCAGGACCGGCAATCAAAGGTTCACTCATCTTCTTTGAACCAGGTCTGAGAACAATAACTCACGCAATTTTACTCAAACACTCATGGATTTTTGCATAGTAAGAGTTCAGAGTATGTCTGAACAAACATGACAACTGTCATTCGTGTTGTTCACTTCTGAAGAGATAAATTGCGTTGTTTGTTTGTTATTAGCGACTAAATCAGTGAACAGCATTAACGCTTTACTTCAGTAGCATCGATATCACAGCTGGCTTGCGGTAGTTTTGAAGCTGTTGTTAAAAAAAAAAACAAAAAAAAAAAACAAATACAACGTTAAAATGTATATTTGATCAAATTGCCCCCCCCCCCCCACCCCCAATTCGCCAGGCTAATTGATAAGGTTTTGGGACCGGGTTTGCGGGTCGGACCTTACTATAGTAATTGAATTTTGCATACCCAAGCTCAGTCATTTTGTTCACCAGAATTTTTTCTTGTGTTGTAGCATCCGTAGCTGGTCGCATCGCCGATTTTTCTTCCTCCCTTTCGGCAATTTGAGACTGATTGTTGTAGTTTAGAGATACAACTCTGGACAGCCAGATATCCGACATATTCAATATAATGACACACTTTTCATTGGAAAAGGTCATTTCCCTTTGTTAGTTGATTCAATTATCTGACATATTCAGTTATACGACACGTTGTGAGGGAACAGATGGAGTCATTATAACAACTTTTCACGTAAAATAAGTCCAACAGTGCAATGACCAAGTCACAATTAGCTTCTGTTCCAATTTAAATCGTTTTTAAATTAAAAACTCGCCGTCCCTACCAGTCTTCGAAAAACGCCTCTCTGAACATTACAATAGACTTTTCTCAACCACTTTCAACGATGAAAAGACTTGTAACTGGGTGACTAAGTGTAGAGGTCCATCATGTAGATCTTAACTTTCTACATACATGCAATATTAAATTTTAGTACCGTACCTGTGATTTTTGAACTTTCATTTAATTAATTGATATCTTTCAGACCTTTCACTTGTTCATTTTTCGTATCATCTACCATCTTATCATTATTGCATCCACCATTAGTAGTTCATCTCGGCGTGTCAACTTGCACAGGTGATGTCACCAGTTTGACACGTCCTCATCAGCATTATTTTATGTTTTATGCTATGTATTTTTATCCTGTTAATGATGTACAAATGTATTGCTGATGGAAGTTCAATAAATTAAAAAAAAAAAAAAATTAAAACAATGAAATCGTATAACATAAATACAGCAATGGCCATTTACATGTTTTTATTATTGGTACTTCAGTGTGTTAATGTTGTACTTTATGGAAGGATGAAACAAAATGCTGTCCATAAAGTGTCAGTGGTCGGGACGATTGCTTAGCCCGCAGTCGGGCATGAGTGGTAAGGGCACCGTCGGGCACGAGTGGTAAGTATGTAGTTGCCTGCTCTATCAGGCACGGTGAGCCGGCACGAGTGGTAAGTATGTAGTTGCCTGCTCTATCGGGCACGGTGAGCCGAAAGTACATATGTACAATATATGTGTTTCGTGAACTGTTAACCTTTCCCATCATTCAATGAAAGACATCTAGGCCACAATCTACGGACTTTGTGTTATGTGTGTCACAGAAAACATAAAAGGAACATTGTGGATTTCCATATTCAGCTTATTATACCACCCGTCGCAAGTCAACCATAAGGATCCGCCAACGCAAGTGTCATTTTTCATGTGGAACTTTGCAGTGTGAAGATCTGTGTTGCATATTCCTGAGCACAGTATGGCTTAGATCCTTCCGATATAGCTGTACATATTTGTCTGTCCTATCCTTGTAAACATGCCGATTCTTTAAGATGCGAAGAAGTCATAATGAGTCGCTAAAGCCAAAGTTGCAAAATTATGTAATCGCATTACTTTTCTTGTAGCAGAGGATGATGATACCTCAGGTTACCCTGGGTTAGTACCGAGGTTGAAAGGTGTTTTTACCAAATTTAACTTTCTGTATGAAAAAGTTTTGTGTTTACAGCCAGACGTAGAAGAATATGTGAACTATTATAGTCTGTGCATGAAAATTACAATGTTGCTGTAAACGCTTTCCATTCTTGCATACTGATGTAAATACTGTATCATGTACTGTCAATTCAGGAGATTATTTCTCACGTCTTTGTTATGGTACAAGTCAACTACAGGGTTTTTGAAAGGCGACTTTGGATAACTTCAGTAGTCCTACATTTTGCCTACTGAGCTTAGCATATTGGTTTAAAGTTGTCTGGTCCAGTCTTTCATCATACACTCCGTACTCTCAAGATCACTGGTGACAGACAATCTGTTGTGATGTTGGGTGTAAGAGGATTTATATAGTGCTCTACCATTCTTCCCAATTGTTTCTCTTATGAATAAAATATGTTTAAACCAAATAATTATATATCCGTGTGTCTTACATCTTTTGGGGGGCGTTTGGTGCACAGCATCTAGTACATAAGCAATAACGGAAATAATTTTAGATCACCTAAATGTTGATCCACTGGTCAGGGAGGCCATTCTCTGGTGCATATATGTTGATAACTTGGCCCAGTCCATTTGAAATAGACAAGATGCACGTAATATCCTGATTGGCAAGCCAGCACTTCTGCAAACTTCTGGAATACAATAATTCGCCGAATGATCGCTTTCTGTGTCTGCAAAATATGAATTTTACAATAAATATCAATTAAAGCTTATAGTTTCACAAATCGTGGAAAGCTGAGATGACAATTTTTTTTTAAACTTTTGGTCCAAACTGTCCATTTTGGCTAAGAATTTACAGGTAAAGACTCGTCCTAATAGAGCTTTTCACGTGTTGCATCTTGCAGTAACAATTTACCAGGTGAGATGCCTGGGCTAATCAAGCCAAGAGGGTCAAAGATGGAAGCAACAAAGCTCAACATTACTCGACCAGTACTTTGCCCTTGTGGGATTTTCTCTATAGCAAATACAAAGGTGTCATATTGAATGGACTACCTCAAACATAAGGTCTTACCCACTGACTTTGTAGTGAATTTGTGTATTTCCTTAGCACGATACTAAATAGGTATTTCACTCATTATAAGTTCCCCGTCATTCCCTATGAACTAAGCGAGGTCAAAATTAGCTGTTCATTTTTTTTTTTTTTTTTTTTTTTTTTGTATTAAACGACATAAGAGATATCTTATTAGCTCCTTGTTAACAAAGCACACGCTCACCTTTCAACAACATGAACCCAAATTGGACCCATATTTGGGTTACAAGCCGCAGTTTGTGCTGCTAAATTGTATAGTATGATTGAAAATAGTTAGCTTCAGAGTTTAGACCTGGGTACGAGAGACCAGTGTTACAGAGACTGTAACACTGGTCTCTCTACTATGTTCAATAGATGCTCAAAATGGTCATTACATGAAATTTTGCTGTTTAAATATATGCCCAAAATACTAACAACGTTGTTCGTGGACATGAATTCACCACCCAAATATATACCAGTAAGATTATGACAAAAGTTTGGACTCAAAGAGAAGAATTTAGATTTATGAGGGTTAAACTTAAACCTCCGGAGCTTTGAATACTCAGTACAAATATCAATAGAATTCTGCAGACCTGACGGAGTACTGCCAAATAAAGTAACATCTTCAGCATAGGCTAGAACGCTATACGAATCATTGCCTATGCGTAAACTGTTTGATTGTGAGCGGACATCTTGTGACATATCATCCATAAAAATGTTAAAGAGGTAAGGAGATAAAACACTACCCTGTCTGACACCTCTTTGAACTGGAAAAGAATGACTGGTGTCAACGTTCCATCTAAAATGGGCATGGGAGTTTATTTACCATTTATGTTACAGCAGCCAATGACATTTTGTGAGAACATCAATAAGTTTATACAAAAGCCAATCATGCCATACAGTATCAAAACATTTCTGGGCATCTAGCGCACATAGATATACCGGGGAATGCCTGTCGTTGTAGTAGGAAATAACGTCATGAAGGAATGCACAATCGAAGAAAGTGCTTCCCCTTTAAGAAAACTAAGTTGTACATTACTAATATTGTCCCCAGGACTCTGAATGACTCAACTAATTTAGTGTGAACACAGCTCTGCATGGCAGGCCAATAGTGTTCAACGACATTAAGGTTAAGATTACTTTTCTTCAGGGTAGGAACGGCGATGCCAGTCAAGAAAAACCTCGGGTACAATACTGACATTACAAATGGCAGAGTACAGCTCAGAAAGGCATTCCAACAGCAAAGGCAATTTTTCATATATGAGGTTCCCGGCTGCAATACCATCCCAACCAGGAGATGGGTCGGTCATAGGCAGGCCTATAAAATCAAACACCATGTCAGCATTTATTCTACAGGATCCCCTGTCACCACAATGTTGCATCATTAATGGGTATTTACGCTCCACTGAGTCAATGATATGCTTCTGGTCTGCAGTAAACTAATTAAGTGTATTATCCATAACAGGTGAATGATAGTTGGCTACATCTTGTGCTCAAAGGGATGAATTAACTCCTTTGTGCTTTAACCTTTTAATACCTGTCCAGAAGCGGCCAATTTTATTCTCATGAAAAAGGTAGTTTAATTTATAATACTGGATATTAATCTCGTTACGCATGCACTGTCTACTAAACCTTCTAAATACCTTTTTGTGCCCTTGTAGCATTAGTTAACGATACAGGTTGTAAGCCGAACTCTTTGAGTCCATATATCCCAACATTTTGTTTTCTTTTTGCTCATTTTACTAAGCTTATGGCACCAATATTTTTCCCGTTTATACGTTTTTTTGCATAAACAGCTCGACTCTCGAGCAGCATCATGCATGGCATGATTAATCTGCGATAAATAGAGACCGACTTTATGTTTGATTTCCTCTTCACTGAAACGTTTCGCTGTCTATTTTCAAAGGGACCATACAAGAAATGTTGCTTGTCAAGCTCGCATTATACTTATCATTACGCGTCTAACTGACCAAGATTAAAGGTAAGGTAGAGTGCATGTTATCTCTGAATACTTTATTTTCTTTCGACTTACTACTGATTTGAGACGTAAGCGATGTCGTAATAGGTAGGTGATCAGTTAATGCTGTTTACCCAGTGCGGTGCAAGGCTTTGGTGTTCGTAGTCAAAGTAATAAAAGTATTGTCCTTCCCCGAGGCTCCACACTGAATTGAGGCGGCAGGTACTCTGGTCTGCAGTCAGTGTCTCTGGAACGTGGCGCCAGCTGGTCACGGTCACTGGGTGCGAGTCTGCCACTGACAGGAGGCTCACCAGATAATTTTTGAACCGGTACTTAGTGCCGTCCGTCGACTGCGGATTGAAGCCGCTGAAATAATCCAGTCCTCGTTTGCTTCGCAAACTCACGCCGTGTGTCAGTATTTCCTGGTCCAATCAACAATCATATAATATATGTATATATTTTTTTCTAACTAGTGGGAAACAGCAACATGTCAACGAGGACTCGCCAGTCTAGTCATACATGTATATGGCAAGTTTTGGTTCATAATGGAAATAGTAATATTATTATGCTTATAGGTCTAATGAAGTACGGACATTTAGACTGAATATTATGCTAAATCCCTCATGTGATATATATGCAGCATATGGGGGGCTTCTGAATGACGTGCTGTCAACAACTTTATTTTCACTGTTATTGGTAGTGAATTTGAGACTATTTTTATAGAATCGGCACAACTTTCTACATGTTTGGCTATGCGTTGATTTATATTTTATTAAATACAGTCATACTGACTGTTTATCATGCATATAGTAGGAGAATGATATTGGTGACTTAGCGATCTCTACAAGTATTTACAGAAAGCGTCACAAACAAAGAGTATGTTTTTGTCGTTCCCCACCCCCTCCCAATTACTGTATTTAGCAGCTGATGTTCATGTGAGTCCTAGGCCCAGTCAAAATCACAGTGATCTTTCGTTTTGTCGTTCAAATATTCGCAGCTTATCCTAAGACAAAATAAGATCAATAATTTTTTTATCTTACGCCTGAAGTGGACATTATATCTTTATCTCAAACTTTCATTTCATCTAATTCTACTGTTGATATTTTCCATGTTTCTGGTTATTACGACACCATTCGTCATGATAGATGAGATGCTGCCGGTGGCGGCGAAAGCACCATTTGGATCACCATATATTGCTACCTTTTTACATGTATCAAGACACGGTATTTTAGAAATTGATGACCTCGAAGTTTCGTGGTGTGATATAAGAATTTAAAATTTCATTTCGATCCGTTTGGTGTTGTATATAGATCCCCTGATTCACAAGTTTCTTTCTACGATAAATTTCAGGATAGTTTGATCTGGCCAAAAGTTCGAGAATTCAAATTATTTTCACGATGATATACATAGACGAGTAAAAAACTCGATCAGTTTACTCCATCGAATTTTTGGCTGAGCTGAGCTTTTATGAGGATCTATCGCCCGTAGTCCGTCTGTCCGTCCACAATTCACATTTTCGGCTTTTTCTCAAAACCGTTGGCTAGATCCACTTCAAAGTTGGTGGGGATGTGCCTTGGGTGGGTTTCTACCAAGTTTCTTCAAATGGTTCTGGTCCAGCGATTTTTGGATTTTTAATGAATTTTTTGTTCATTTTTGGAGGAAATTTTCAAAAATCTAATACTCCCAAACCACTTGGCCAATTGCTTTGAAATTGCATAGCGACACCTCTGGGGACCCCCAAACCTTAAGTTGTTCCACAGATGGCGCTGCAATTTTTTTCTTTTTTATGAAGTTTTTGTATGTTTTTGCTATTTTTGACTTCTTCCCCAAAATACTCTTAGATTGTGCTGAAAGTTAGTGGAAATGTTCCTTGTTGCAGGGTCAGACAAGACTGTTCACCAAGTGGCCTTGCTGTGTATCCCTGATTTTTAGCGAATTTGTCAATTTTGGTACTTATCTGTCAATGCATACATTCCCGTTGATTACTATGTAAGCCATGGGGATTAAAATGGTAATCCATCAGCAATTTACATGTTTGACTTCTTTTCAAAAACCACTGGCCAGATCTACTTTAAACTTGATAGGAATGTGTCTTGGGCAGGTCTCTACCAAATTTTTCTAAATGGTCATGGTTCAGTAATTTTTGGATTTTTTATCATTTTTCTTTTTTTTTTTTCTTTTTTTTTGGGGGGGGGGGCAAAATCTTAAAAAATCTTCTTCTCTGAAACCATTTGACCAATTGTTTGAAATTGCATAGGGACACTTCTGGTGGGCCCCAGACCTTATTTTGTCCAACAGATGGCGCTGCAATTTTTCACATTTTTTAAATTAATTTTTGTGTTTTTTTGCTATTTTCAAATGCTTCTCCTAAACCACCTTTTACATTGTGCTGGAATTTGGTGGAAATGTTCCTTGTGGAAGGGTCACGTAACACTCTTCACTAGGTAGTGTTGCTGTGAATCCCTGATTTTTTAACTAATTTTTCAATTGGGGTACTTGTCGGTCAGTGCATACATTCCTATTGATTGCTGTCGAAGTCCATTGGGATTACAATGAATACTTAACATTTTCGACTTCTTCTCTTCCAAAACACTGTCAGCCAGATCCACTTCAAACTTGGTGGGGAAATGTTAGCTATACCTGTTTGATGGTAATACTATTTTAGGCAAATAAAATACCATTGGATACATTTTCAAGAGGAATATTTATTCTTAAATTTTCTTGAGCAGTGACAGCTCAATATTTAACTCCAAAATATCATGTGCTATTCATCTGCATGGTGTACAGATATAAAGCGAGAGGGGGGGGGGTGATGATAGCGCCATATGTAGGTTGAGGTTGATCGTATACAATAAACAACAAATAGAGTCGCTTTGCTGTTCATCGATGGATCAACATTTTCCAGAGGTGATTTTTAGAATTAAAATGAGCAAACCTAACATTGGAAAAAGTAGCGACTGGAGATAAAAAGAGATTTCCTTCAACTTGTTACATCATAGTTTATTACTGAAGATTATTTTTGTTATTTTTTTCGGGGGGGGGGACAAATCTAGGGGGAAAAAAACATACGGGAGATTTCATGCCATACAGCCAGGCATCTGCCAACACACTTTTATATACAGATGGCCTTGTATCTTGAAAAAAGTTGCTCTGAATGACTTTTGAGTCTCTCAAAGTTGGACCCTCAAGACTGAAGTAAAAGGACCCTCTGAAAAATATCCTAGCGGAAATCCTGTAATATGTGTAGGGCTAGGAGCACTATGCAAACGATGGAATAAAATAAAAATGAAATATTGATAAAAATAATCAATTGACCCCCAATTTTCAGAGATGCATCTATTCAGGACATTACCTGGTTGTGGTCTTGGAAGTGCTTGAAAAGCCTTGACAGTTAAAATATCAAGTTGTATGAAACATGCTGTGCAGCTGCAGGGTTGAAATTGAATATACACAGTGAATAACACAGATACTATTCAAATTAAAGATATGCCACAGATTACCTTATAGGCCAGTGGGCCTTGTTAGTTCATTTTTGGGCCAAATCTTCAAAAATCTGTATCTTGTCTATACACAGCCAATTACCTGCATAGGGACACTTCTGGGTATGAGGATGAGACATGTACAGTAGGTGAGTGACCTTGACCTCATCTCCAAGGTCAAAGGGTGAGGTGCATGAAATTCACTGTTTATGTGGTAACTTGAGAACATATTAAGGCTAGGACATTCGTAGTGCACATGCTAGTTGTCCTTATTGAGGGCCAGACGTAGACAGTAGATGAGTGACCTTGACCTCATACTCAAGGTTATAGGGCCATTTGCTCAAATTTTACTGTTCACCTAACAAACTGAGAGCTATTTGAACTTGGACCTCAATGTTGAACACCATGGTTGTGCTCAGCAAAGGCCAGACTAAGACAGTACATGGGTGACCTTGCGCTCATTACCAAGGTCACTGGGACAGGGACACCTACGTGAATTTTACTTTTCACATTGTAGCTTGAGAACTGTGGAAGGTAGAACTTTGATGTTGAATTTGTTCGTGGTCCTCTGTATAGGAAAGATTAAGACCGTACATTAGTGACTTTGACCTCATTTTTAAGGTCACAGAGTCACTAACATGAGTTTTACTGGTTGTGTGATAACCTGAGAACTATTTGTACTGTGACTTTGATCTTGCACATTGGGATGGCCCATTATGAGAGTTAGATTCATAAAAGGTCAGTGACCTTGACCTCATTTCCAAGGTCATAGGGTGACATAGTCAGCATAGCACCGGACTGTCACAGTCCTCTTGTTAACAGTACACGTGGAAGAGCCCACCCATATAACTGAACAGTCTAAAACTTACATAGACCAATGATTTCAAAGAAATTCAGTTACCTTTTTGATACTAGTGTTTCCCCTGCACTTTCAATCTGGGACCATTGTGTTGTCGGTTCAAAACTTTACTGTTTCGACGTCCAAAGGAACGGGTTTAGAAGCCTCATATTCGGGGTATGATAGAGCTTAATTCAAGGTATTTTTTAATTGTCTTAAAGGCGCTAATTGGATTTCGTGGGGTCAGATGATATTGACTAATGTTGTCATTCTTGGTTCAGTAAAAGGATCTCGTGGGGTCAGATGATATTGACCAATGTTGTCATTCTTGGTTCAGTTTTACTCTACATGTTTCTAGGTTATGTATTCCAAATTAAACAAAATCAGGTTAGACTGTTGGAACATCTTTGGTACGAATCACAATTTCGATCACTTGAGCATCAAGCTAAATGTTAATTTTACAAGGCCGAAAGTCTTTGGTACATGGAAGGGATGTCTGGACGTCTTTTTGTCAGGTCCCTAGCTATTATCAAGTACAATAAAAAATACACAGGTCAGAAATAGAATGATAACCTCCCAGCAGACCTGAATAATTACTGTCGCAAACATAAGGGTTGGTGGCTTACCGCTAAGCACCTTCTTAGCCGCAATCATTCTTCTCCCATTCCATCTCTTATTTGCTGAGGATAAACATAGATCGGATAATTTTATTTATCGTATTCTAATCATTTCAAGAACTTCCATCCTATCTATACCCCAGCGGTTTTTTGACACGAAGTATCACGTACCTCTGCATCAGAGTTATGCTATTGACGTTTCGATATTTGTCGTGAATGTCAGAAGATAATTTTGTGCTAACTTACCTTTCACAAAAATGTTACTCCAAAATTGTCAGTGACTTAAAAATCATGAATCAGCTTTCAACTAAACGAACGATTTTGGGAGATCGTTTATTGATTTAGCTTAGTTTGCTTATCTTTGTATCTAAATGAAATATTTTCTGGGCTTTTTTCTTGAGCCCCCCCCCCCCCCCCCGTAGTAAATGTGTAACTCTATAAGTTTTTCCCCAATAAAGTTGACAAAGAGTGAAAAAAATTATGCAATCATATTTTATATCAAGGCCCATTAGATCGACACGCTAAAGCAGTACTGTGGGCGTGTCCTGTATAGGTAATGTATTCAGTAAAATTAAACTACATGAAAGAAATAACTATACTCAACCACCACTAACCAGTGTCTAGAATGTAGGCATGAACGGATCCATTCATTCTGGAGGCATTTACGACCTTCTTTTCCATTGATATATACAAAGATAGCTGAATGTGAGTTGTGTCATAAATATAACAGACAAAAAATATCTATGAACACGAAGTACCGGTTTAAAGAACAAGACATAATAAGGAAGTGTTAAGACATAATTTATTTTCTCACTCTGTTCAAAATTATGCTGAGACTGTTCAAGCAACATGCTTAAGTAAGGATGTCAACATATAGAATGTTGTTACTTCTGATGTTATCACAAATTCACGGATTAAAAAAACAATATGGCATTAGTTGGCATTTATTCATGTGCAAACATTTTTAATTCAACTGTTGTAGTGTACAATTATTAAATGAACGCATATTTGTCACAACGGTTCAGAGAATTGTACAGTCACAATTCCGCATCATTATTGTAACTAAAGGCAAACCAAAGTAATTATTAGAAGTTCATATCACACAATATCATGTACGTGCATTTCCTGTTCCATATAAAAAAAATCCATGTATGTTCATGTCCTGTCCAATATGTTTCTGAAAACATTGGAGATTGTAAGTAAGGATGTCAACATATAGGATGTTGTTACTTCTGACTCATGTTTCATTACAAAATATCCCTTTGAGAAAGTTTGCACTCGAGTAACAATATATGTAACAAAATTCCATTTCCGAAATAGGTGAACGCCGTAATATTAAAATCAGCAAGGAGTTATTATTTTTTTATGTAACCTGGTTCCACCACTTTTATACCCGTACGGAATTAAAGAAAACATTCACATTCAGATAAATTCTCACGACACTATTTTGTTCTATGTAAATGTAACTGTATCTATGTCTGTATATTTATCTACATGGGTGTGTGTTTAGACATGTTTGTCTACGTGTGTAAATTGTTGCGCAGTTATATACCAGATATGAGAAATGCCCACCCAAATGAGCAACGTCCAGCTTATTAAGATCGCATGCACACAGTCTTAATCTTTTAGACATCTGATCACCTCGCATCTGTTCATATTTTATTATTCATCTTAATGAATCAAAAACTTTCTTAGAACAGGATTGCTGCAAAAGTTCAGAAAGCTTCAATTGAAATATTTTACTTACAATAACTGCTGTAGCATCGACATTATGCGTTTATTAAATATAGTAATAAATAATTAAAGAAGAATATTTTTTGCAGCTTTTGAATTTAACCACTCTGTGCAGCCCAAATGGAGCCAAGTGTGCATACACACTTTCCTGGTCTTCATGCATACAGATGAAAGCTGAACACCCAATCTATTTTGTCAAATGGTATCTATATCCTAAGCAAATGATTCTTTAAAATTTAATCTCCCTTTTTTCATGGTAACGGTGAAACTTTGAACAAACCCAGGGCCAGGTCTATTTCCTTTGCTGCCTAAATAAACACCAAAATGTACCTAAAGCAACTGCCTGCATTTCTTTCATTTCTAACTCTCTCAGTGCCAAATTTTGGACTGAGTCAATGGCTTTTCTTGTCGCGCATTGTGTGCATTGCGCCTATGCACGCTGAGAAAAACTGTTGACCTGGGCTATTCTCTCTGGCATGCTGGTATTTGAATGAAAGATCCTTTGACGAGGTATACAATTCTAGGATCTTTATCATTCAGACTAGTTTGATTTAAGTAAATCGACTGAAGTCGCGCTTGGTACTGAAAGATTTATGTGGACTCGTCCCTTTAATTTTTGGAAAGAAAGGCTGTTGTAGGATAACTATTTCATGGCACATAATTTCTAGCATGACAACCTTTACAATGAAATGTTATAATGATTTACATTGTTAGCACTGAAAATGACACATTTGTATCCACAAAAAAGGTGCCAAAGAGCACAACGTCACTGTCATTTCAATGAAATAAGACGTGGGTAAACAATGATTATTTCAATGCGTTCAAAAGACTGGGAATTGCAAAAGTGTACAAAAAATGAATTCCTCATATTCTCAGTTTTTACGCGTAAAACTGGATAGTATTCTGCAGCATATGCTTCGTATAAGACATAAAATGGAATCTGTCAATATACAACACAACTCATTTTTCTATTATAAAAAGTCAATGGTATGTAGAAAAGAGGGCTTGGAAAGAAGTACAACAAATATTCTCAATCACACCACCAAGATTTGGCCATGATTTATGATGGCACTTTGTAGCATTTATTCATGTGATATCACTTTCACTGCCAACTATGACAAAAGTCGAAGTGTTTTAAATTAATTTCTCTGATTTTTAAAATCTCTGTTAATATATGTGCAAAAAAGGCCTTTTAGTTAAGAACCAAGGTCAGTGTGGTGCAACTCAACAGCTTTTCTCGGCGCGCTTTGATTGCGCCCAAAGCGCGCAGAGGAAAACCTGCTGACCCTTGACACTGAAAGAATTAACATTTCAACGTTTCCAAGAGACTGTTGTATTGACTGAATATCACCTATTTTAATCAGGAATCAGTACTACAGGTTTACCTATACAACAGTTGGAATTTTGAGGATGCAAACTTTGTTCGATTACAAGATGTTCATCGAAATATACAATTGGTCAAAGCACTCTTTGTGGTAAATGTCTTCTCATTTCAAAAATATCAAGATCAGGCAAAGGGCGCCCGATGGTTAAAAAGGTTAGTCGACAGATCTCTTTGAAAAAAACTTCATGTTGTTTGTCAAGAGACCTTTCTTTTAAGTACCAGCCTGCCCGTAGTTACAAAGAATATAACAGTTCAGGTCAAAAATGGGACTAAGGTGCACCGAAGAAAGCTGTTAACTCAGTACAAAATGTGGCAATGAAAGAGCTAAATGGAGCTAATACTATCACATTATTTATGCACATTAAGCAGTTGCGTAATAATTTAATGTCTTGTATAATTGAACCAAAATAAAGAAATAAGGATTGCAATCTGTTATAGACATTTTTATGTTGTAGATACAAAGAATTGCAGATATAATTTTAATGCGCAGAAATCTAACAAGCAATATTATTTGAAATTAAGCAAGTAGTTTAGTATAAGGAAATAAATACCATTATACACCAAGATTGAGACAAGTTGTTATATGCAGCATGACTGATCATAAAAAAGAATTTTGAGCAAAAGGAAAACTGACACCTGGTTGCCTAGAGGTCAGCGTGTTCGGCTTTACATTTGGCTAGGCGAGAGTGCCGAAGGTAGTGGGTTCGAATCCCATACAGGTCGACATAAATTTATCGTATTTTTCACTTGCACAGACATTTTTGTAATAATTTGTAATAAACTGATGACAACATTGTACCTTTGTAACTTAACAATTAATGATAAATCAAGAAATCAAAAGGAAATTAAAGTACCATTAACATGTGTATGTACGACAGCGCACATAAATATCGGACGACACATACCGATACAGGGGCCATACTGTCTGTCACTACTGTTGTGCTTTAAGAAGTGTTTCATGATTCGCTACCAAATTCTCGCTTTGGAAAAGGAACTGGTCAAGTGAACATGTAACTAGCATTCTTGTTTAGCTTTTTCAGACTGGCCCTGTTAACAGCTGGAAATTGACAATTTTGAAACTAAACTAAGGCAATTGCATAACCATATCAGATATATATATATATATATAAATATATATGCATGTAAAACTGTGAGAAACATATCACAATTTTCTTTCATATATACTGTTTTTCAGCGCAGTAATACAGACCACACGTCTTACTTATTGTTATCAAAGTTGAGCAGGTCACACCTTAGTTGACTACACAGTACACTGCAGTTAGGCAATACATCAAACAAGCGCATTCTCTAGTGTAGCAACCAAGCATAAAAGGGTACGAATAATAATTTATCCTCGCCCCCTTTTTAACATTGTGCGGAGCTAGGTTTCCATCATGATTCATCGTCTTTTGCCATGTTTGTTGGTACCCAGAGTCTGTTTCACCGGCATAAATTAAATTATTTCGTCCCATACATTACTGTTATTTCAACATTTGATCTCCATATGGCGTGCACCAAAATAACGTTTACCATGCATAAAAAGGAAAAGACCCCTTAAGAAATAATACTGATATTTAAAGTCATTCTTCATGTATTCAAAGATTTAAGTGCACACTGTCTACTTTATAACTGATGCAGAAAACTGAAGGACTCGTGTTAAAACCACACGGCTTAAGTGATTAGATATCTGTCCATCTACGACCAACTCTAACCACTTAAAACAATAACAAAGGTACATGCTGAGCATGCTGAGACTCAACCGACTATTTATGAAGATTAAACAAAAGCAAAAGACAGATTGGACTTTATGATTATAAAAGTACTCAAGAAATTAGATTAGGAAGACTAGCCTTCATCTTTGAACATTAATATGACATGGATGTGGTCCATCACTACGAAAACCAAAACAAACAGGGATATCGAAATTAGTATTTGATACTTTGCGGTAATCGATCATTTCCTTATAATGCATACTTTCAGTTCTGTAATATGAAAGAGTTTCGGATGAAATGCTCACTTCGATACTTGTGCTCCTGCTGGCTGATTTGCCCATACTCCATAATTTTCTCATAAATCCCCACTACAGATGTTCTGTCCTCCTCTCCAATAAAAGGTACGTCTGCCATTGCTGATGCGCACATATGAGTTGCCGGTGTTTGAAACAGAAGGTATTGATCCTGGATTGTTTTCAACCTCTGTGATATCCTCCACACACCTGCTGCTCATGACGTCATTACTCTTTGAAGTTGGGGTAGCATTCTCTACATGTTTTTTAGTCTTGCTTCCAATGCCCAACATTGTCTTGTAAAATTAAGATGCCTTTGTTATTTTCGCCTCTATTTTCAGGAAACCAATGACGCTCTACAATTTGGAACAGCACCAGGTGCTGTGCAAGAATGTGGAATTATAGGGTAAACATGGAAAACCATTATAAGCCTTTTTAGTGTGATAATGTAAATGACATTTACCTGATATACAACATGGCAACCATTTGACACACATAAGGCAAGACTAGTTCGTAATACTAACGAGCCAAATTTTGTATTTTCGTGTCCTCTATATAATGATTTAAGAGATAACTTTGTTAAAGATATTACCGTACAATGCCCAGGTTTCCAATGTACAAAAACCAAATGCACGAGGGATGATTGAAAGGCTTCAGTGCGATAATTCACCGAAATCTATTGGTGGTCAAAGGTAAGAAACAATGCATAAACCAAATTGTCAAAGGTTAGAAACAATTCATAAACCAAATTGTCAAAGGTTAGAAACAATTCATAAACCAAATTGTCAAAGGTTAGAAACAATTCATAAACCAATTTGATAAAGATATATGCACGTACATCTGAATAAGATACCATCCTTATTTAGAGTACTGTAGTTAATAGTCACTAGTGTTCTTTGAAAACTGACCAATATGTACCGACACTACGAGTACTTGAATTATAATGTGTATTCATCCTTTCATATGCTTCATAATCAAATCACATGGTAAGGTACAAATTGTGAGTTTTCGTGCTAATTTTTTTTTTGTTATTATATACTGTACATTAACAACTTCTTTCCCTTCAAAGCATCTGACAAAGATTTTTCCCACAGACTTTTCAACTTGTGTCCCAATGGCACAAAAATAAATAACTTTTATTTGGACCTTGGTGTCCAAAAACTAAACTGCTACTGTTAGAGTCGGTCACTGTGGACAACTAGCACTCATGAAAGTTACAATGCAAAAGTAGTTTCTTTGGCACCGCCATTGCACTTCTCCCGATAGGCTTGGCCCATTTTTACAGGCAAGTACTCCAATGCATTAAATGAGACACAAATACCTTCAATTTAACTCTTGCTAAAAGAAGTAGCATCCCCCTCTCCCCGCAAGAAAATATCTGGCCTGTTGGGTTTGAAAGTGATTTTATGTGTGATTACGTTTGGTTATAGTTTTGACCTCAAGCAATGGTTTTGATAATTGTTGAAGAGTCATTTTTCGGTGTCATTTCTTTCTTCCCACTTAATTAGTTTTTTATGTTTTCTGTATATTTACTGTATTACCATTGATGACAAGAGGCGTTTTCCTGAATATAGCTCTATCATGCAGTGACTGTGGTGTAGATGCCTCCACAAGACACAAAGCAGCATATAAAAGCGTATGCAATTGTTCCCTTCCTGGTTTTGCTCTGGCAGGCCATTCTGAGACTGCAAGCCCAGACTCATTGGTAGAAGTGTCACCCACCGCTGTAGGTGATAGCTATGTACTGATCTTCTTCATCTGTACTTGGGGCTGCTCCTGCATAGAAAAAGTTCAAGTGTTGAGACAGATATTCTCTTAAATTATTGATGTATGTTTAGTCTGATGTTTCACTTATGAACGATATCTGCTTAAACTGTGCCTTTATTAGCTATTCAAACTATATTTCTATCCATTTCCATTCTGTATTTAATAGCTTCTATGTTGTGGTTCACTGCTGCCAATAACTTTATGGTGTACACAGATACATGAACAAGTAATCAATCTAAAGTATAAATTTCACTTACATCACGTTTGTACTTTCAACGATTACATATCAAAGAACGAGAAGACCAAAATTTTCTTCTGAGGGGGTAAATGCCTTTGTTAAAGTAAAAGTGTAAATGTCTTTCAGAATAACTATTTTGTTCTTATGAGTTCTATCCATTTGCATGGGGTTTCAAGGTTGGTCCCTGTGTTGATTCTCTGCTAGTATATCAATATAATCATGGAAAATAGTGATGATATAAAGTGATGGCGTCACAATTTCTCTTGTTTCGATCGAATTGCCAGGAATCAATATCTGACAGGAGCAGACACATGGTTATCATACGATAATGATAAGGATTAATGAACATCTGGACTTGGAAGTACACACTAATTACTGTGGAGTGTAATCGCATCTTAACTGGCTCCTGGAATTTCGGTTGTTCCCTAGGAGTCCTTCCTTTCCGCTTGGGAGATTTTCCTTACATCTAATTTTGTTAAGGACCTCCACAATGTATGAAGCATTGATTTGACATCATATTTGGCTACACCTCACTACTTTTTTTCTACAGATAAAATTAACTGTTTTGGAAAGGAACATGTTGGTACCTGTCTACTATGATGATCAGGATTCTACAGGTGCTGTAACCAGTCCAGGACGAATTGCCCACCATAAAGGAATGGAATGCCTATGAAAACATATGGGATATTTTGTGACAATAATGTGCATCTGCTAAACTGTTGAAATGTACCATGCAATAAGAATCAAAAGATTTAAATAGCCATATGTAATTTGCGTCCATTAATTTTCATGATCAAAGTTTGAACTTTTTAACTATTTACAAAATACTTTATATCACATCAGTACCTCTCTAGGGTCTTTAAGGGCTTTGCTAAAATGTAGCAACATAGTTCTCGCTCCCGCGGCAATTTTGGTAGTACTATTATTCTTATAAATTATTGTCTTCCCTCTTGCTAAGGATTTTCCATTCTTTCTATTCTGATATTTTCATAAAGCTATTGTGATTTCTTGCTTGGTCCAATTTTCTAGAGAACCAGTTGTTTCTCAATGGGTATTCCTGCAAACTTCTTATACTATTTTCATTGCCTACTATCCCTCTATAATATTTTGCCACCTTAATTACTTCACTCTTCTTTTTAGGTCACAAATCTAATCTTAGCTATATACAATTGCCTGAAACTCGCCCACAAAGTGAGGGAAATGCGATTGGACAGTGCTATATCGCTTAACAAGGAGCATGCTAGTTGATACGGTATCTAAAGTTATGAGACGACTTTATATATATATATATATATATATATATATATATATGCCAAATGGGTATGTGTAACCATGGTAACCCCATGATCCCAGAGATCAAAAGGTTGAACATTTGGACCATTCAAACATAAATGGGTTTTCTTGTTGAAGATGTGAAGATTGCATTTGCATGAAACAGTTTGATGTCTGTTCTTGTGGCGTAAACAGGAGTTTTCCTGAACAGTCGAATCTGTAGCTTTACTGTGGCTCATGGAAAAATACTGAATATAAAACCTGCAATGATTGTTGAAAAAAATTCATAAACATGGCCAGGGATTTTTTTTCCACAAAGGCTATTGTAAATTTTTTCTTCAATCAAGGAGATGACATGCTAAATGACGAGCAGTCTCTAGCACTTGGAGCCTAAATAACACATACAGCAAATATAGGGAAAAAAAAAGTCCAAAAAACTGCTGTTAAGTTAGTATCTTAGCACTTCGATCCTTCGTATTTCATATAAAGCTCGTCGATACTTCTCATTTTATCAACATCTACCCATCCATTTTCGAGAAACCAAAGATCAAGATTGGTTGATTGTTTGCAAGAATTGAGCCAGAGAGTATGCGGTTTTGTACCAGCAGCTAAACCTTCACTTGCTAAACGGCTGTTACTCGAGATATTTTTACTCCCAGACAGTAGCTTTATTGTACAAGAAGATGCTGCTGCCCCTTGCGTGTGTTTTCGTCATGTTCAAGAGCTTGTGACCTTTTTGAAAATGAAATTATTTAAAGTGAATCCTCTTTGATGTGAACAACTCCATGGTTTCGTTTGTGCTTTCACAGCACCTGGAAAAAAGTGGTGAGGTGAACGACGAATCATTACATTATAACATTATCATCCTTGGAAACCAATGTAGATTTGGTGTTAAAAATTACGGCCGCCATGTGCAACAACACATTGTCTGACAGTTTGGCTGATACCGTTCACAACTCTTGCATTACTCATTACTCATATTGTTGAATCAAAGAACTGAGTGCCTTTACCTATGACATGTCATCTCTTCTCCACGCACAGTGTTTCAGAAAGCTAACGAGGATGACAATAGCTCAGAAGTTCACAGATCCTGAATTTATTTCATTTATATGTATAAGACAAAGATAGTAAAATGTAGATCTGAAACCTCTGTGTCTTGTTCTGTTACCTCTTAAATATTGTTTACAGAAAGAAAAAAAGAGAAAGTGTACTCGTCACATGGTATGGTTAATTGCTGCAAAAAAACGAATCTTTATTTTGATCCAAAGAAAGAAAAGAACGAGTAGTCCACAAATGCAATGGTCTGTGTGTGTGTGGGGGGGGGGGGGTGTAATGGATTGTTTTTTCCCAGGCCCAGGCTGAGGAAACGAACTATTAACCTAGACCAGACCCACTCTTGGCAGGGTCCAGGATTTTAGGTCCATATAACCATGACATGCCACACTTGGAAGAACAAGAGAGAGGAATTAAGTTAACTCTAAATATACATTTATTCATGGAGACCTGTTGAAATTACAACCTAAGTTGTTGTCTTGGAGCGAGTAACGACGAATGAGCATTACCCTTACAATGAAGAATGACTTAAATGAGTACTGCTATTAATCCGGTTCTATGCTCATCAGGATCCATACTCCACTTGACTTATTAAAAAGAACTACATCGAAAGAAAATCCAGCTAAATTTCACAATTTGGAGAAAATTTTAAGTCATAATCCCAGATTAAACCAATTAAAAAAAATAACCTCTGAAGTATGATGAATTCCCGAAGTCCAGCAATGTCCAAAGTAATCTGCAAAATTATATCCGTCTGATATAAATTAATTTTAAAGCACAATCTACCTTTGAAGTCAAAAAGTCCAACAGCAAACTATGAATGTCAATTACAGGACTTGTATGCTGAAGGTCCTGTGAAAGTCAAGGTATAAGAATGTTTTTCCCAGTCCGTGTATATGGAAGCTCGCATGGTCAAGCAGGCAAGACGAGCCAAGGGATAATGTAGTCCTCCTATGTTCTGTTCCAGGTACTGCAACTCAATGGAGACAGAGTCAGACCTCGTCCAAAACTTCACAAGGCTACATTTAATTCCTCACAAAATAATAAATGATCCCTCATGGTGTTTAACCAAATAATCACTTAATTCACTTGTAAATTCAACATCGGTCATCCTGAGGGGTTACTTAAAATCTTGCAAGGGTCGGGTAAACTTTTAGAAGAAAAACCCAACAGGGTAAATTTAATTGGAAGAAGAATGGCCATAATTTATTAAAACTTCTTAATGTGCCACAAGCCTTATCAAGATATCCACATACAATATATGTGTTGTCAAAATATCAGTCTCATATGTTAATGCAATCAATCATTTGTCTAAGATTTAGCAGTTTTTTACTTAGACTATCTTATAAGCTTCAAGTTTACACATCATAAATATATAAATATTCAGATATAGTACATCAACAATTTATTCAATCTAAGGTTGAAGTTTTTCCTCGAGTCGACTGATGAAATACTGCATCACTAAATCCTTTTGATTTAACTTGTCCATAAAAAAGTGGTTAGCCCAGAGTCATTTCTGATAACAGTATTGGTCCATAACTTGAAATAATAGAATAGTAATCTGCATAGGCATCAAATCATCTCTGATTTAAATTGTCATTCACTGGAAAGAACTGGTAAAGTGTGGTAGCTGTAAATCATTCATAATTCAATAGGTTAACAATTCAAGGTCCAAGAAAAATCATGATATTATATTACTGAAAATTTGACTTGTATCTAAACCACTGAATGAAAACCTCCACATAATAAGAATCTGTAATTATCCAAAATTTGCACAGGAATCCTCCTTAATCTTTACTGGCAAGACTGAAAGAAAGGGTGACCATAAACTAAAAAATAAATGTTGAATACATAATTGATTAATAATTAACTAAGTCGGGTTACCAAATATAAAATTAAACTATAAATATCCAATAGCTGTCGACCACTGTTGACCGAGAAAGTGGACCAGTGCTCAACACTGTCGCAAGGAAACAGCTGACCAAGAACTGTGCCCTAAGTTCAAACTCCAAATAATTTATGCATACTCTTCCTAAGAAAAATCAATTATTATAAACCCGGCTTCCCGTATTTCTAATAAGACCATTCTGTGTATGACTATGGACATCGACTGCTAGCAATTGAGCTTACTGTATTCCAGGCAGGATCGTCGATGCAAAATAATTGAAAATAAACTGCTAAAAGCCAGCTCCCTGTCTTCCCAGCAGGACCATTGAAAGAAAATTATTGCAGGAGTGGACTGATAAAAATAATAATTGTGGCAACCAGGTCAATAAACAGCTTTTCCATAAATAATATAATGTAATATCAGTAATAACTTGAAATAAATAAATGCTTGAATTGGGTTTCTGTTGCCTCATTAACTGAATCCTCCACAGCCTTCTCAACCAGTACAATTTCTTTATTGCTTAAAGCCCGCCATCTGGTGGGCATGGCACATTACAGCCACATTCACTTAACTAACATAATTTATGTGGTCAACTACCAACTTCCACTAAAGCTGAACCGTGACAATCTTCCGAGAATAGACCAACCTGTACATGCCCAGGAAAACCTGTTCTCCATGACTGCACGTGTACCACATTAGCATATTCTATGAGCACCCAAAAATATACAAAATAGCCGACCTCTCTGTCTGGCCATAAAATGCATCCACAGAGAAATTTACCTAGAATTAAGCATATGAAATCTGACCCTGTATTTTACAAGTGAAACGTCCGCCTGAAATGTTTAATACCCAACCAAAAGATAGACCCTACCTTATTTTGGGAAACCAGTTCTAGCTTATAGCATTCTTTTTTTACCATAACAAAATCCAACCAAGAAAAGCATGGCCACTGTACTGTGTCCAGGAAAGCAACGTAACTCCCCGGGAATTTTGAATGACCAAATATCCATTTTTCTTACTATTCAGTCAATACTGAAATTACCGATTGCCAAGTTCAATCTTTACTGCCCGTTACAATTTACCTGGTGTATGCACACTCTCATACTTTGGTGCCAGTGACATTTTTAACAAAGATGCAAATTGACAGGAGTTCCATTTTTGTCCTCCGTTTGCAAGGCTGCTTCTGTGTCAAAGTATCAGCAGTAATTTTACGTGCAATGTTTGTCCATTGAGAAAAATAACCTATAAATTATGGCAAGTTGTGCAATACATTTCAAGCAGAGCTGTTGGAAATTTACTCAATATCACAAATTTTCACATACTAAGCATACATAGTAAGTAAATATTTATTTGGTCTTGACCCAGGACCACAACCTAAGGATTGCCCAAATTTAAGCGACTAGTCCCTCATTAAAAGTTTCTACCAGGAAGACGTATCACTGAAGGAACCCCATATTCCCGGGACATTAACCAGGCAAGTGCTGTTACATATTCATGATATTCTGAGAACTTTTTTAAAGCAAAAGTAAAACAACACTCACCTGGTTTCCTTTACAATTTCAGCCCACCGGGACCGGCTTTGGAAATGGACAGCCAGAGGTTCCATCGTAACACCTTCCTGGTAATGCTATGTATAGAAACCACCCACAGGAGAGTCCAGACCATCTGCACTGCAGTCTATTTATATTCCCAGGCTCCATTCATCCAGTAAATCTCGTGACACTAAATGCAGTGTCCGTCCTGTGGTGTCACAGACCTACTTTTTTTCCCTTGATTACCTTTAATACTAACTCCCCGGACTGCCACCAGGAGTCTCTATAATCAAACCAATACAAAAATAACGCGGCAGTATCACACAACTTTTCGGAGAAAAGAAGTAGCATCTCTACAAAGCTCTCCCCTTTCTAAAAAAAGCCTGATCAATATATCACAATTTTTTTCCTAGCATTTAATCTCTCACAATACGAAAATTTTCTCACGAAATACTTTTATTCAAGCTTTCCATGACATTTGTCTGGGTTGGACTGAAGCTCGACCAACATCAAATACTTTAACCAGTGGTACACAATCATTCATCAATTTTCAATACATTATATTTCAACAATTTCATGTAGTCAAAAATCTCTCAAGAATCTTACCTTTCTCAAAAGACAACATTTTATCCACAACTTAATCTTCCAACAATGTCATGTTTCTTGAAAGATTAAAAAATTCCCGTATCTAATAATTTATCTCTCAATAGCAGCATTTTCCTTGAAAGATATAACATGAGTTAGTAAAGTCAGGCCTGTTTTAGTATCAATTTACATTTGACATTTCAATCTCTATATACCAGTATTTCACAGGTCAATAGAATATATAATCCTGAAATCTCTTAGGCACTTTCTTATTCCTTTTCTCTCTAGAGTTTTGTCTCCAAGATATTTCCTCTTCTGCCATCCCTTGATATTCAACTGAAGCTTCAGCAATACTTACATCCTTATTCTCAGTGTTTACTTCCTCCTCTGGGCTTTTGTAAGGCTTTAAATGGTCAAAATGTTCCACTGCTGTGCCTCTTTTCCCCACATTCTGAATCTTATAATTTTCGTCAGAAAGTACATCTATGACCTTGTAAGGTCCCTCAAAGTGAGGTGACAAAGACCAACTCAACCCTTTTTTTTTTACGTTTGATACTTCACTAAACCAAATCACCCACCTTGTAAGGCTTACCATGCACTTTTCTGTCATAATACGTCTTCTGGCACAATTGGGCAGATTTCAGATGCTCTCTTACCTGATTGAGCTCAATGACAATATGACATCTAGTCTAGTCAGATAGTATTCCACTGAAAAAAAAAGAATGCAGACCTTCGCCTGGCTCTTTCAGGACACTTAATGGCAGACAATTTTCCCTACCAAACAGAAATCGGTTGAGAGTGAATCCAGCACTGGCCTGCACACTTGACCTATAAGCATCGTGATAAAATCAAGATGGACATCCCAGTCAATCTGATCTTCTGTTACATAGGCAGAAAGCATTTGTCCTATGGTCTTATTTAATCTTTCCACCAAATCATCACTTTTAGGATTGTAAGCCACAGGGTGAGTCTTTTCAATACCCGAAACCTGGCACAGGATTTTTCATGACCTTACCTTCCAGATTACTACCACAATCACTATGTAATTGGCTAGGGCAACCATATTTACTGACTCATTTTCTACAAAAAATATCTAAAAGAGTGGTTGCTTCCTGATTAGGCCTAGTTTTTCAGTGAATGGTACAGAAAAGGACTTCGCACTTAGAATATCGGACTTGATAGTGTTCAAACGGTTAAGTTTCTCTTTGTATTAAATAGGAAATGCTTCACTGAATTTGGTGAAATAATCCGAAATGACCAGAATATATTTGTTACCTGCTTGAGTAGTGGGAAGAGGAGCTTTGATGTCCAGGGCAACCCTTTCCATAGGATAGCTTACAGGTCTGTGAGCTAAGGGAGCTCTGTAAGTGTGGTTCCCACTCTTTCTGCTATTACTTTTTTTCACAGCATGACAAATAGGAAAGGACATCTTGTTGTAGGCCTATCCACCAGAACTTTTGACGGATTTTGTGCACTGTCTTCTCCACTCCAAGATGGCCCCCTGATCTTGAATCATGTGCCAAGAGCAGAATGTGCTTAGGTATTTCTTGGGGAGCAATGAGAAGATACTTACTTCCAGATTCTTCTGTCCACACTCGTTTCAACAGGCCATCCTGCAAAGTATCTGTTCCCACTGGGAAAAATATAACTTGCTCTTCTGGCTACCTGCAGCTATTTCCTCTGGGTTAGGCCTGGTGGTACCTCTCTCCTTAAGTGTGTAAATGATCCCAAGGTCCATATCTGACTTCTGCATGCCCTTGAGCTTGTCGGGACTAAACACTGACAGTTCCAAGCTTACTGTAATTACCTTCTTACACTGGTTAGGCTCTGGGACAGGATATCTACTCATAGCATCTGAATTTCCAAGAGAACTTCCATGCCTGTGTTCTATCTCAAACCTATACTGGCTTAAGATTTCCAACCATCTGGCAACTTGTCCTTGTGGCTCTTTGAAATTATACAGCCATCTCAAAGATCTGTGGTCCGTCCTGAGTAAAAATTGCTTTCCAAACAGGTAGGTCTTAAAGTACTGCACAAAGTAGACCACAGCTAACAATTCACATCTTGTCACAGAATAATTACATTCTGCAGGACTGAGGGTTTTACTAGCATAACCAATTACTCGTTCCTTACCATTCTGTACCTGGGATAAAACTGATCCAATGGACTTTCCTCCTCCATCCATGTCCAAAATCAAAGGGAGGGAAAAATCAGGGAAAGCTAATCTTAGTGGATTACACAGAGCTTGCTTAAGCTTGTCAGCAGCCTGTTGGCAATCTTGTGACCAAAAGAAAGGCACTCCCTCCCTAGATAGTTTATGTAAGGGAGCCACAATTTCACTATACCCAGGTATGAATTTCCGATAATAAGAGGTCAACCCCATAAATCTTGTGACTTCTTTTAGATTTTTGGGTGAAGGCCAGTTCTTTACCTTTTCAACTTTCTTTGGATCAGTAGCCACACCTTTACCTGATACCACAAAGCCAAGATACTCAATTTCTTTTTGGAAGAAATACACATTTGGAAGGTTTTAATTTGAAACCTGCTTTGTGTAAGGCTCCCGAATCTAGGTCAAGCACGTCCTGCATCTCGCAGAATGTTTTTCCAAAGCTTATGACATCTTCCAAAAAAATTAGACAGGTCGACCAGTGCAAGCCAATCAAAACAAATTGCTTTAATCTACTGAATCCCGATGGTGCATTTTTGAGTCCAAAATGTTAGACACTTAATTCATACAAAGATATACCTGTAGTGAATCCTGTCTTTTCCTGATCTCTGGAATCCGTCTTATTATTCCAATAGCCGCTCAGCAGATCGATTTTGCTGAACCAGCAGTTTCCCTGCAAAGAATGAAGAGTTCCATCAATCCTACGAAGTGACCATGCATCAACTTTTGTTACTTCATTCAATTTTCTATAATCAACACAAAATCTCCAAGTGCCATTTGATTTCTTCACCATTACAATTGGACTAGGCCAAGGACTGTTACTTGGCACTATAATTTCTTTTTTTAACATGGAATCGATGCACTTGTCAATTTCAGGTCGAATATGAGGAGAGACTCTGCGTGCCCTCTGACGAATGGGTCGCGCATCTCCAGTGTCATGTGCGACGTGACCAACATATTGGTCATCCTTGGCAAAGACTCCTTGCCACTTCATCAAAAGTGCTTTAAAATCTTTCTTCTTTTGTTTGTTTATCTCAGTACTATATTTTTCATATATGTCTTGTACAACTGGATGTAATTGAGTAAAATGTTCTTCCGGCTGTAAAGAAACATGTGCCACCTGTTGTACCAGAATGGCAGTACTTACCTGAGCCCCCTTTTTAACTTGAATGGAAAATTGCTTGGGTTCATTTTTTAACAAAGGAAACTGATTTTGATCCAAGTCAACTAACCCTCTTGCCACAATTAATCCCACCCTGATGTTACATTCATTTACATGGGAGGCTTGAACCAATGCCAGTCCTTGTCTTCTTGGTCCACTGATCTGGACTGAAACCAAAACCTCACTGCAAGGAGGCAAATGAATGATCTGCAGCACAACCACTGCCTGTGGCCAACATACTTGTTTCTCAGTGAGTACTTCCAAATTTTGGTCATTGAGTCTGACCTTTTATTGCTTAGATCCATCACAGTGCAAAATTGATCCAAAACGTCTGCACCCATAATGCCCTGAAATGAAATGTTTGCAAGTAAAAATACATATTGAAATTTAAATTTAACAAACTGGCAATCAAAATTTATTTTTCCCACTATAGGTATTTGTTCTTCATTTGCTTAAAATAATTCAGTTTCATCAGGTTGTACATTAATCCCAGGAGGACACAATTCCAAAATAGAAGGATGTAACAAACTCATACTTGCACCAGTATCCAGCGAAAATTTTGTAGGTATTTTTTCACCTTACCCATCACAAAATAGGTCACATTTTGCTTTACTTCAGAGGTACTTCCAGGCTGGGCGGCTGCTCTGCCGTCAATATCCGCCCTTCCCATTTCCCTGTTTGACAGTTTCTCTTTTCCTAAAATATTCTAAGAACCTGTTAGGAGAATCCTTCTGAAACGTTGTACAATTGTATTGACAATGTCCTGGCTGATGGCAATACCAACAGGATATACCACTTGTGACCTGCTCTGTTTTGTTCTCACTTTTACCTTTTGGTTGTGCCTCTAACTCCTCAATTCTCCTTTGTAATTTTTGCACTAATTGATTGGAGTCTGCTTTACCAGAATTTTTAATTAGTTGAGAGGTATGAACCTTAGGTACAAACTTAACTTTCTTACCCAAGACTATGCTTTCTTCACTCATAGCTATATTAATGGCACTTTCCAAAGAAATAGATGCAGCTCTTTTTACCTGTATGCATAATGCCTGCTCTCTAATGGCCTGCACAAAATAATGCAGAGTCATGTTTTCTTTGGTTTGAAAATCACTGGAAGGAAAGCTCAAGTTACCAGTCTTCTGACTCTAGAACCCAAATTTTTCCTCTTATCCTCTTTGGCAGATCAATAATTCTTGCTGGTAACTATCAACCAACTAAAGTGCCCCAAATTGTTCTGTAAGTGCTTCACCCAACAGATCATAGTCATTCTTGACATTGTCAGAAAGGTCATTTGCAAATTCTTGCACCCTATTCTGGAGCATAGCCAACAAGAGGATCCATTTCATTTCATTATCCTAACCATTTATACAAGCAATGACTTCAAAATGTTTTAAATATTCATCAAAAGCTTGCTCATCATCATAACCAGATATGAGAAAAGAAAGACGAAAGACAATTAATATACAATCACAAAGATCAACACTATTCACTACAAAATTCTAATAAATTTACATGTTCTGTTACAGGTACTGCAACTCAATGGAGACAAAGTCAGACCTCGTCCAAAACTTCACAAGGAAACATTAAATTCTTCACAAAATAATAAATGATCCGTCATGGTGTATAACCAAATAATCACTTAATTCACTTGTGAATTCAACATCGGTCATCCTGAGGGGTTACTTAAAATCTTGCAAGGGTCGGGTAAACTTTAAGAAGAAAAGCCCAACAGGGTAAAATTAATTGGAAGAAGAATGGCCATAATTAATTAAAACTTCTTACTGTACCCCAAGCCTTATCAAGATACCCACATACAATACATTGTGTTGTCAAAATATCAGTCTCATATGTTAATGCAATTAATCATTTGTCTAAGATTTAGCAGTTCTTTACTTAGACTATCTTATAAGCTTCAAGTTTACACATCATAAATATATAAATATTCACAAATAAATAGTACATCAATAATTTATTTAATCTAAGGTTGAAGGTTACTCAAATCGACTGGTGAAATACTGCAGCACTTAATCCTTTTGACTTAACTTGTCCATAAAAAAACAAACTGTGTAGCCCTGAATTATTTCTGATAACAAGGTCTGTCCATAACTTGAAATAATAGAATAGTAATATGCATAGGCATCAAATCATCTCTGATTTAAATTGTCATTGACTGGAAAAAAACTGGTAAAGTGTGGTAGCTATAAATCATTCATGATTCAATAGGTTAACAATCCAAGGTCCAAGAAAAATCATGATATTATATAGTTGTAAATTTGTCTTGTATTTACACCACTGAATGAAAACTTCCACATAATAAGAATCTGTTATTATCCAAAATGTGTACGGGAATCCCCCTTAATCTTTACTGGCAAGACTGGAAGAAAGGGTGACCATAAACTAATAAATAAATGTTGAATATATAATTGATTAATAATTAACTAAGTCAAGTTACCAAATATAAAATTAAACTATAAATGTCCAAAAGCTGTCGACCACTGTTGACCGAGAAAGTGGACCAGTGCTCAACACTGTCAAAAGGAAACAGCTGACCAAGAACTGTGCCCTAAGTTCAAACTCCATATAATCTATGCATACTATTCCTTACAGAAATCAATTATTAGAAACCCGGCTTCCAGTATTTCTAATAAGACCATTCTGTGTAGGACTATGGACATCAACTGCTAGAAATTCAGCTTACTGTATTCCAGGCAGGACCGTCTATGCAAAATAATTGAAAATCAACTGCTAAAAAGCCAGCTCCCCCTCTTCCCAGCAGGACCATTCAATGAAAATTATTGCAGGACTGAACTGATAAAAATAATAGTTGTGGCAACCAGATCAATAAACAGCTTTTCCATAAATAATATAATGTAATATCAGTGATAACTTGAAATAAATGAATGCTTGAATTGGGTTTCTGTTGCCTCATTAACTGAATCCTCCACAGCCTTCTCAACCAGTACAATTTCTTTATTGCTTAAAGCCCGCCACCTGGTGGGCATGGCAAATTACAGCCCCATTCACTTAATTAACATAATTTTTGTGGTCAACTACCAACTTCCACTAAAGCTGAACCGTGACAATCTTCCGAGAATAGACAAGCTTGTACACGCCAAGGAAAACCTGTTCTCCATGACTGCACGTGTACCACACTAGCATATTCTATGAGCACCCAAAAATATACAGAATAGCCCACCTCTCTGTTTGGCCATAAAATTCATCCACACAGAAATGTACCAAGAATTAAGCATATGAAATCTGACCCTGTATTTTACACGTGAAACGTCCACCTGAAATGTTTAATTCTCAACCAAAAGAAAGACCCTCCCTAATTTTGGGAAACCAGTTGTAGCTTACATCATTCTATTTTTACCAAATAACAATATCCAACCAAGAAAATCATGGCCACTGTACTGTGTCCAGGAAAGCATCATAACTCCCCGGGAATTTTGAATGACCAAATATCCATTTTATTTTATTATTATGTCAATACAGAAATTACCGATTGGCAAGTTCATTCTTTACTGCCCGTTTCAATTTACCTGGTGAATAAACTCTCATAGTTTGCCAGTGACATTTTTAACAAACATGCAAATTGATGGGAGTTCCATTTTTGTCCTCTATTTGCAGGGCTGCTTCTGGGTCAATGCAAAGTATCAGCAGATATGTTAATTGCCACGCTAGTCCATTGAGAAAAATAACCTATAATTTCTGGCAAGTTGTGGCAATACATTTCAACCAGACCTCTTGGAAATTTACTCAATACCACAAATATTCATACTAAGCATAGTAACTTAATATTTATTTGGCTGTTCCCCAGGACCACAACCTACGGACTGCTCAAATTTAAGCGACTAGCCCCTCATTAAAAATTTCTACCAGGAAGACATATCACCGGGGGAACCCCATATTTACCGAGATATTAACCTGGCAAGTGCTGTTGCATACTCACGACATTCTGATAACTTTTTTAAGGCAAAGTTAGACAGCACTCACCTGGTCTCCTTTACAGTTTCAGCCCGCCGGGACTGGCTACAGGCATGGACAGACAGAGGTTTCTTCCTAACGGCTTTCTGGTAATGCTCCATACAGAAACCGCCCACGGGAGAATCCAGACCGCCTGCACTGTGATCTATTTATATTCTGAGAACTTTTTTAAAGCAAAAGTAAAACAGCACTCAACTGGTTTCCTTTACAGTTTCAGCCGGCCGGGACTGGCTACGGACACAGACAGACACAGGTTCCTTCCTAACGCCTTCCTGGTAATGCTCCATACAGAAACCACCCACAGGAGAGTCGAGACCACCTGCACTGCAGTCTGTTTATATCCCCCGGCTCCATTCATCCAATAAATCTTGTGACATTAAAATGCAATGTCCATCCTGTGGTGTCACAGGCTTAGTTTTTTTTTCCGTTGATTACCTTTAGAACTTATTCCCCAGACTGCCACCGGGAGTCTCTATAATCAAACCAATAAAAAGGTAACGCGGCAGTATCACACAACTTTTCGGAAAAAAGAAGTAGCATCACTACAGAGCTCTCCCCTTTCTAAAAAAGGAAAAAGAAAAAAAAAATGCTGATCAACATATCACATTTTTTCCCCAGCATATAATCTCTCACAACATGAAAATTTTCTCACAAAATACTATCATTCAAGCATTCCATGACTGTTTATGGTTATACGGCATTCCAATGACACATTCCACTCTGATAATGCTCTTCTTTTTGTACCAGGGATGTCGGCTGGTTTGATATGAGTAATACATTGAGAAAATCATTTCACTTTAGTAGGTTCAGCAGACATTGCCCGAGAGTCCTAGACAACCACAGTAGTAAGCATCTCTCCATTTAAATTGGACTTCATTTTATTCATTTAGCAAGCTTGTATCGTGCAGTGTATGATGTCATTATTGTTATATAAACACTTGCATTAGGATTAGAAGCACCTTCAGTAAGTATTACAATGGGTCAATTACGCTTGATGATCTTAAGATCACAGTGTGTGTTTGCATTTATGACATTTAAATGGGAGAACATTCAAGAAAGCATTAATCTTGGAACATAAGGCTGTTTTGTTGTTGTGTTGCCACTGTTGGCTGGTGTGTTTACTAGGTTATAATAGAAACATCGAGGACTAAAGGCTTCATATCAATATTTAGTGAACTCTTATTTGTTGTTCAACACTGTGCCTCGTCATAATATTGAATCACAAATAATTGGTGCTCTGGTTTTATTCGATCATGACCTTAACTGTTTGTCCATCTTCGCACAAGCTTGTAAAGAATTAGCCAGTATTCCCGTGAATGTGTGAGCATTTAAAACGTACATGAATTTGAAATGTACATTTCATCGACTTTTCATTGTCTCTTGTGCATAAAAGCTTGTCACAAAAACCTAAAGTACATCATTCAAAATTATGAAAGTAAGAAGAACGAAATTACCAAGATTAAAGATGACTGGGTCAATAACACGAATATTTAGTCGACAAGTGCATCATTCGTATCATTGATATTTGCCACAATGGCTTGCACATTAAGGAATCCAATGATCTTATGGTGTATATCTGCAGTTAAAGAACAAGTTGGTGCAGATCAGGACATATGCCCCAATATGCTACATTTGCAATCATTTGTGCCCAAAATGTAGGTATTAAGCAGTGTGCTCAGGTAAGAATATTAAAGGACATCAGGGATAATATTCGTTCATTTGAGTCTCATGGGTTTAATGTTAGGCAAGTGAACAATTGGCGAGTTGCTCCCATGTATGCATCAACAATCATTGACCTAAGTCTTGACTCATACTCGCAAAACTGTTTCCAACAGGTTTTAAACTAACAGAATTTAGGATTTCATATTGTTTCATCACCTAATGTTTTATATATGAGACATGGAAAGGCTCAAAAGAGAAGCTCAATCGCCATTCTGTGCATTTAGCAGAACGATACAAGGCATTCACGTGACAAATATTCTGCACATCTTGGACACACTCAACTATTTGACATGCCCAATTCACGTCATTTGTGATATTTGATTAGATATATTTATGTAACATGCTTGCCCTTTGCACACATTTTGAAAGATACATGGTATCATTATAAGCTTGCATTCACTGTGCACAGTGTTACCTCCTATTTTAGATCACCCCTTCAGCCAGCCAAAACAGTCACACATAACAAGTGGTCTCAGATTGGGCATGAAATTACAAACAATCTATACTGTTGTGCCATAAGAGATGTAGTCAACCAATCCAGGGGATTGCTCTTGGCAATGGTCTTAAAGTGAAACTAATGCGTGATATCATATTCTGACAATTAACAGCAAAAACATGCAGCTAAATACCACTGAAACCTTTATGTGTGTAGTACATAATAAATTTACTTGTTGTGATACCTTTATAGACCAAAATTTTACATGGATTGGGAAACAGGCAAAGTTTATAATAATTCTTTTCTATAAGCACAGATGTTGATGTGTGTATTTTCATACCAAGAATCACACTCGGGCCCCAGAGGTGGGAACCAAACCTATTATCATTGAAAGAGCCATGCACCGAAAAAAATGCTTATGACATATGAACAGGAAAGCAAACAAACAAAACAATCCCTTCCCCCCCCCCCCCCACTAAAAATGCACGAAAAAACAACGTTTCGGTCAGACCTCTCATAAGAGATGTATCATAAAGAAATGTCATTTTGTGATGTGCATTTAATTTGATACAATGCACAGGATGGTTCCATAAGCAGTACCTAAGTGAAAGTTGATAAAACATCTCCCATACAAAAATTATGCAGAAATGAAAAAATTATGATTCTTTCCCCTTCTGGGGAAGATATACAAATACTTCTGCCATGACGAGTAGTAAAAGATATGAACACCTGACAGAGCTGTATCTAAACAATGAGTTTTATGCATGTAATGTGATATTGGCTCAAACGGTCGACTGGGGAGTAGGCAAAACCTACATGCACCCCTCTTGCAAATTTATATTTGCATTAGCTCAAACGGTCTACTGATTTCAGTAATGGTGCAACTGCAAAGAAGTGTAGTTTAACATAGAGGTTTTTAATTCCAGAAATATGGTATGGCTCCAATTCTACCCAACTTTTGCCAACATGCTTCCTGAAAAAAAACATGAAATTACTTAAGGGTCTCCTGACACTGGCCTTGATATGGCTGCTCAATGATACTTCTTTTTGAGGCACTTGTTCCAACCTTTAGTGTCAAATATGACGCAAATCACCACGTCTCGTACACCCTTATCAGGAATTTTTATGTGTCTTAAGGTGCAGGACTCTGTGCCCGGGAATAATTTTTTGTTTTCAATTTGTAATTCATAATATGTCTACTAGCGCAAAGCTTCTCAACATGAACAATGTGCTAATACTGTTTAAACAGGCTTCCTTTTCAAGAAAAATAAAACATAAGTATACAAGATACGAAATAGGCAATGAAAGTGAAAACAGTCTAGGAGTAGCACCTCTATTTACAATACCTTGGTCTGTATGCAACATTTATGTCAGCCTGGGGTGTTTGATTGACATAAAGCAATATTTCAGAACCTTCATTTTCCATTTCTTGTATGTGCATATTCCAAAAGTAAGTTATGACTTGAAGGTAAAATAACACTAGTGTATTTTAATGTGCAGAAATCTTTTTAGCATACAAAATTTTAAGTACGTCTAGTTAGCACAAACTGATACTTAACAATGTTGCTCAGATGAAAGGCCTTCTGTTTATGACAAACAAGGAAACTGCACTTGCACTTCAATTTAGAACAGTTCGAAAATATTAAAGATCTTAAGTATTAACTACCAATAAGAAAACAAAATCATTTTGAACTAAGATTTAATGAAAATGACTGATAGTAAAGCACAAGTCAACAGCAAGGCACAAAGTTGAAACCATTCTGTTAGATCATATTATTATGATAAGCAAGGTAGAATGCCGTAGTGAAATACTGGGATTATCGTCAAACAGGTAGGTGCAAATAAGTTTTCACAAAAATCAAATAGTTGAAAACCAATGTTCCTTGTATCACCAATTTTTGTATGAAGAGAAAGGTGCACAGTGTTTTTGTGCAAATCTATTGGAGCTCAACTATCAAACTAAATCCTGCGAGTTTGCTGATTCTTTGTGGAGAATGTCAAACCAAAAATTTGTTCAGCAGGCAATATACTTTCTTTATAAGTTAGACATGCCTGTAATTGTTGTTTCTGCATTATATTTCCACCTGCTTGATTTACCTGCTTAATATAAGCATTTTAAGGTCTAAATATATTGACTTCATTCATAATTTGAAAGATGTGCTGTATTCGACTACGAATTTCGGTTCTGAAAGATATCAAGGCCATTTTAAACTTATTTCAAGTTCGAATATAACGATATCATAATAAGCATATAGATATAGTTTTTGTGCTTATATATTTTTGGTAAAAATCAATTTATTGACATGAAATATATACAGTGTTTACTTAGTTTAGGACTATTGAAACTGGAAGTGGATAATCATAAGCCACGAAGCAGGCTCACAATTGCTGAAAAAGGTGTCTACTGTGATATAAGACATAACAATTTCAACGTCACCTTCAACATACCAGCCAATCATAAAAGAAAATTCTCCCGACCAGGGATAATATATCCAGACTTCCTCTTAAAAAAATGATCAAGAGGTACTCTGGGCAAGGTATGACCAAATCTTGGGTCCCTGACTCCTGGACTTAAGCGCAAATGAAGAAGCAGATAGACTCTTATTGTATCACTTGTACATTTTAAGCCCTTGTTAGCCTCATATATGTTGTCGTAATAATTATTAGTTATTATTAGTAATCACTGTTTTTAATAAAACATATAGCAAGTAGCTCTCAAAGTGATAGACGAAGGCATTGAGGATAGCTGAGTGGGAAATGTTCTATATCAGGCTTTATGAATGAAATGAGAACAAACTTTTTAAATTCTGCAGAGGTGGCATTCAAAACAAATCCTTCTTTAATGAACGTATAATGATAATAATAATAATGATAATAATAATAATAATAATAATGATAATCATAATCATAATAATAATAATAATAATAATGATGATAATCATCATCATCATCATCATCATCATAATAATAATAATGATAATAATAATAATAATAATAATAATAATAATAATAATAATAATAATAATAATAATAATAATAATAATAATAATACATCTGTATGCCAACAGTGACAAATGCATATATTGCAACGGATTAAAACGATTGCAAGGAGCTTTTCAGCATATAAGACTTGTAAATGTTTCCTTAACTTGTACATATGTAAAGAGGTCTTTCTGAAAAGCAAGGACCAGTTCAACCCCATGTACGTGAATTTCACAATTATCACTGTGATTCAAAGTTCCCCACAAGAAAATTCATTAAACTACAAATTATGGAGAAAAGTAATGATATATAACTTATCCTGACATTTCAACATTGACATTAATAATAATAACAATAATGATAATAATAATAATAATAATAATAATAATAATAATAATAATAATAATAATAATAATAATAACAATAATAATAGTAATATATATATATATATATATATATATATATATATATGTGTGTGTGTTTACATTAGAACAATGACATCTCTTATTGCTTAAATTTTAATAATGCAGGATTTTTCAGTCCCTTGGTCACACAAAGTGAGTATTTTATGCAAGAGGAGCCATTGTAAGATTACCTACAACACAAACAGAACTTTTACCACGAACAGTAATGGAACTCAGCTGAATTTTCATTGAAATAGAATGCCCAGCTGGAGGGATGTCCACTTCTGCAAAAATTGTATATCTCCAGAGAAAAATCATCATAACGACACTAGCATATTCTACATAATGGCTGTTACTCGAGATATTTTTATGCCAGACTGTAGCTTTATTGTATGAGAAGAACATGCTGCTGCCCCTTGCGTGCGTTTACATCATATTCAACAGCTTGTTACCTTTCTGAAATTGAAATTCTTTAAAGTGAATCCTCTCTGATGTGAACAACTCCATGGTTTCATTTGTGCTTTCAAAGCAGCTGGAAAAAAGTGATGCGGTGAACGATGGATTATTATATAATAGCATTATCATCCTTGGAAACCAGTGTAGATCTGATGTTCAAAATAACGGCCGCCATGTGCAACAACACGTTGCCTGACCGATTGGCATATACCGTTCACAACTTTTGCATTACTCATTACTCATATTGGTGGATCAAAGAACCGCGTGCCTTTACCTACGACATGTCACCTCTTCACCAGTCACAGTGTTTCCGAGAGCTAACCAGGACGACCTGGAAACTCCTAGATAATAATCATGAAGGAGTGAAATATCATGGCCTGCAGAGAGCTCCTCGAGCTATAAAGAGAAAAAAAACACCAAAGGGGTGGAATAAAAAAGAATGACATCAAGAAAGTCAGATTAGCAGATAAAGAAGCAAACAGACCAGCTTAACTAATATGGTCGATAGCTCAGAAATTCACAGATCATGAATTAATCGCATTTATATGTATCAAGCAAAGGTAGTAAAATGTAGATCTTGAACCTCTGTGTCTTCTGTTCTGTTACATTTTGAATATTGTCCACATACCAGGCATCTTTTTTTTATCCAAAGAAACAAAGAAAAGAAGAGAATGTGTACTCATCACATGAAATGGGGAGCGGGCAATCTAAAATTTATTGGTTAAAAAAAAACGAATCTTTATTTTGATCCAAAGAAATAAAAGAAAAAACGAGAAAGTGTACTAGACAAATGATATGGTGGGAGGGGGGGTAATCTAAAGTTAATTGCTGTTAAAAAAAACATACTTAAAAAGGTAGGAATCTGGCCACTAATGAGAATTGGGAAAGACAGGGCTGCAGACAAATAGCTCATAATTTCAACTAACAGTTGTATAGCATAAACTTTGCAGAATTTTCAAGATTATAAAAAAATATAAAAATAAGAATAATAAAATTAAAAACCAATATAACCATTCTGGGAACCGAGACTCAAAGTTCCCTTGCGATGGCATTCATTGGGAAAATAAATAACCTGAAAATGTGTGTTTATGGTTATACAGCATTCCAATGACACACATTCTAGTCTGATAATACTCTTCTTTTTGTACCAGGGATGTCGCCTGGTTTGATATGAGTAATACATTGGGAAAATCATTTTAGTTTAGTTGTTTCAGCAGACAATGCCAAAGTGTCCAAGGCAACCACAGTAGTCAGCATCTATCCATTTAAATTTTATTTCCAGCAAGGAAAATGCCTTTTGTCTGAAACATCAGATGTGAAAACTAATGTGTAGGAGGTGGGACTGGGGTGAGGGGGTGGACAACTTAATGTAAGCTGGAATAAGGCCAACATTATAATATACACTGTAACAATAGCATGCAGAAATTAAAAGGAGACAATATAAAGGGAGAAATGAACCTTGAGTGGATTATTGTGCCCATTGTTCTCTCCTGAGAAATTGGTATATTGTTGTCACTCCAGCCAATCAGTGGCTTCATTGAATGTCAGTTTTCCCAAAACTCAAATATGATTGACAACTCATTTGACGCATTTACATTTTGTTCTAAACACACAGCCATGTGGGTGCTTTGCCAGAAGTGATGTTTTTTCTATCATACATTTCATCATTCAAAATGTCGGTATCGGGAAACAAAGTTTTATTCTTTGATCAAAACACTGCTTTGTTGCTGTGTTGCCACTGTGGGCTGGTGTGTTTACAGGTAGCTGTAAATATGTTTTGCAAAAATCAAACAGTAGGAAACCTTTGCTCCTTATGTAAGCAATTTTCGTATGAACACAAAATGCATGCACAATTTTTGTGCAAATCTATTTAAGCTCATTTATCATCAATTTGACAACCTTGCAAGCCCCCTAGTTCTTTGTGAAGAATGGAAAATAAAAAACTTGGCTCAGCAGGCTATATACTTTCTTTATATGTTACAAATGCCTGTCATTGTTGTTATTGCATTATATTTCCACCTAACTGATTTAGTCCAATGACTTGACTTCATTCATAATTTGAACAATATGCTGTATTCAACTACGAGTTTTGGTTCTGACAGATATCAGGATCATTTGAGTTCATTTTAAGGTCGAATTTAACGATATAATAAAATGCATATGGACATAATTCTGTTGCTAATGTATTTGGTAAAATTCTATTCATTGATATGAAATATACAGTGTTTAGTACGTTTAAGACTATTTAACCTGCAAGTGGATAACCATGAGCAACAAGTCTGGCTCATGATTGCTGAAAACGGTGTCTGCTGTGATATAAGACATACCGATTTCAAGAACAAACTAACCAATCATTCAACAATCAATGCCTGGCCAGAGATAATATAACCGGACTTCTTCTTGCTTTGGTGTTTATTTTTCTGGATTTTTCACTCACCCGAGTGTATGAAGTTTCAAGTGAGTATTTGGCAGCAGGGGAGCCATTGTCAGATTACCTAATACTCATAACTATAACTATTACCACCAACAAGCATGCAATTTAGCTTAACCCACATTGAAAAAGAAGCTCCAGCCTGAGTGATGTCCAATTCTGCATAAATTGTATATCTCTAATTAAAAATTTATCTTAATGACATGCGCAAATTCTAGATATTCAAATACTGACATCTTTTTAGTGACATACTTTTTCTGTGTGATTCCGATTATGTGTGGTGCAGTATACACGAAAATGTGTCAAACAAATGTCATTTTCAGTCCCCCCCCCCCGCCCCGCCTCCCGCTCTCCCCAAATAAGGAACCCTGAACAACAACAACAACAACAAAACAAAAGACAAGGGATCCTGTTATCTTTTTGGCCCAAAAGGTAAGTCTACCCATGTAAGGGATTATTAGAGGCATAAGGGATAACGTTTATTTGTGTTACATGGCTTTTGACAATTCAATATTGTCCAAGGCTGACTTTTTTTTCTATTTTCCATCCAGGTACAAGAAGAGCTGCTGAGAATATTACCATGTATTTGTTCAAGACTAATAAAATATTCAACTTTAAGTTGCATGGAAGAATCTTTCAAGATTCTTTTCAAACAAATAAACCACATGTTTATTACACCTTACATGGAAGATAAACGAAGTAACCTTCAAAAGTATATATACATATGAATTATTTATATGCAAAAACATTTGTAATGTTAATGCTAGCATTTTTTGCAGAACAGGCCAGATTGGCCATTTTGATTTTTGAAGATGGGGCCCATATATTATAAACATAAAGAAGCTACGGGTATAAAAAGAGTCTGAGCTTGAAAGTTTAAAATTCCATTACAAAGTTTTCAAAGGGTGGATTAATCCCTCACTGCTGCTGCCTTGTGTGATACTCCTAAATCCCTGACGTTCTGCATTTGCTTCCATCAAATTTGCCTGGTCCTAGTTTTCATAGGCATTGGACCTCATTTTACTCATGTCAGCAAGCTTGTATCATGTGCAGTGTTCGGTGTCAATACTGTTATATAAACACTTGCATTAGGATTGGAAGCACCTTCAGTAAATATTTACGGTTGTTAAGGGGTGCACGGTTGGCAGAGCGGTAAGACGCTCGCCTTTCACCTCTGCGACCCGGGTTCGATTCTCGTCCTGGGCAGCATGTGGAAAAAGTTCCTACCACTTTAACCATGCACGGTGGTTTTCTCCGAGTTCTTCGGTTTCCTCCACTAGGCAATGTGGGAAGTATACGCCAAAATCTGTGCCATGGAGAGTGACTCGATAAGTCAATGCTTAACTTCTCTCACAATCCATGTAAAACAAATGTGTTTATACTTATTACAATGGGTCAATTATGCTTGATGATCTTAAGATCAAAATGAGTGTTTGCATTTATGACATTTAAATGGGAGAACATTCAAGAAAGCATTAATTTTGGAACATGAGACTGTTTTGTTGCTGTGTTGCCACTGTTGGCTGGTGTGGTTACTAGGCGATAATAGAAACGTCCAGGATGAAAGGCTTCATATCAATATTCAGTGAACTCTTATTTTTTTGTTCAACATTGTGCCTCATCATAATATTGAATCACAAATTATTGGTGCTCTGGTTTTTATTCGATCATGACCTTAACTGTTTGTCCATCTACGCACAAGCTTGCAAAGAATGGGCTAGTATTCCCTTGAATGTGTGAGCATTTAAAACTTACATGAAGTTGGAATGTACATTTCATCGACTTTTTATTGTTTCTACTGCACAAACGCTTGCCAGAAAAACCTACCGTTCATCATTTAAAATTAGGAAATGAGAAGAATGCAAAATCAGCAAGATTAAAGATGACTTGGTTAATAACACGATTGTTAAGTAGACAAGTGCATCATCCGTATCATTGATATTTGCCATAAGAGCTTGCACATTAAGGAATCCAATGATCTTATGGTGTATCTTTGCAGTTAAAGAGGAAGTTGGTGCAGATCAGGACATGTGCCCCAATATGCTACATTTGCAATCATTTGTGCCCAAAATGTAGGTATTAAGCAGTGTGCTCAGGTAAGAATATCAAAGGACATCAGGGATAATATACGTTCATTTGAGTCTCATGGGTTTAATGTTAGACAACAATTGGCGAGTTGCTCCCATGTATGCATCAACAATCATTGACCTAAGTCTTGACTCATACTCGCAAAACTGTTTCCAACAGGTTTTAAACTAACATAATTTAGGATTTCATATTGTTTCATCACTTAATGTTTTATATATGAGACATGGAAAGGCTCAAAAGAGAAGCTCAATCGCCATTCTGTGCATTTAGCAGAACGATACAAGGCATTCACGTGACAAATATTCTGCACATCTTGGACACACTCAAATATTTGACATGCCCAATTCAAATCATTTGTGATTGAATTTGATATATTTATGTTTCATGCTTGCCCATTGCACACACTTTGAAAGATACATGGTGTCATTTTAAGCTTGCATTTACTTGGCACAGTGTTACCTCCTATTTTAGACCATATGCAGCTGGAAGTACATTTGTATTCTGTTGTTTTTTTCCCTTGCTGAGTAACTGTTTCTCCACTTTATTAGAAAAAGCAATGTAAACTGCAAAGAATATAAAGATAAGATTATATCATATTTAATCCCTTGTATCGTTGTGCATAGTCCACATATAAATGAAAGATCACCTACCTTCAGTAAGTGCACAACATTATTTGTGTAGCGTGTGATACACTGACATTAAAAATCTTTTCCACATAAAATTTTAAAACCGCCAAACAATAAGCTATCCACCTCGAAACACATTACTGGAAAAACAACATTGATATTAGAGCTGTGTCTGCAAGTAAGATGCATGTACATGTGAATGAATTTTAATATCCATTCTGATATACAGGTCTAGTATCATTCAATTAAATGATATACGGACATTGTGAAATAAATGACCTGGAATATAGATAAAAAATTCATATTTGGCACCTTATCCATCCCAATTGTCAGCCTGTGGGAATGAAGTTTCATTCAGTTGATCCTTATCCAGGTGAAATGCTGCATACGTAGATAATGACAGTACATGGGGATTTTGCCAAGTATATTTACGCAAAATAGCAAACATGTAACTCTTGATTGAAACTTGCACTCGCGCCTTACATGCTATAAATACAAAAATGTGTGCAAGCTTTGGTTATTAAATGAACAGTTGGTAATTGTGAAATTCAAATTTCAAAAGCGTATGGCAAAGACTATAAACTCAGGAAACATGATTTTCATTGCCATCGACATGAAGTATAAAAAAGCTTATTTCTGTGGATATATTTATCAAAAGGTCTAAGAATTATGGTTAAACATACACAGGATGTTGATTTTGGATAGAGAATTTGCATTTGTGTATTTTGCGAAGTCTTCAAGATATTTAGTGTGAGAAACACAGTACAAAACAAACCTTTACATCCAGTCCTGTGTTTCTTGATAAACACGACTTTTCAATGTCTAACACTGGCACAACGCTACAATATTTACATTAGATAACTACAAAAGGCAAGCCACAGTAGCATTTTAATTTACTCTTTACTGACACTCTTGAGATATACGTCTTCTTTTTAAAGATACTGAATAACGGGCCACAAGTTGGCTTTTGCTTTTCCTGTAGCAACATTTAGGGGCCAATGTTCTCAGATATATCAATTGTGAAAATTTATGTCTCGATAGTATTCCTCATCCAAATGTGAGTTTTGGCCCTACAGAATTACTTGCATAGTTGAGAATCTGTTGAAACTTCGCTTCAGCGACTTGTATAGAAGCAAGGTCTAAACCATATCCATATTGACTAAAATTACCTCTGTGTATGCAGATACAACATAACAAAAAGTCAAGTTCACACATCTAAACAAAGCATGTGTGCTGTACAATGGGCATGCTTCTTTTAGATTGTCGATCTCACTAATGATAATCTAGTACCTGTTCACTAGGACTGTGCATTCTTGCAAAACAATAGCTATGACTATGTAAAAGAGAATGTACATTAGCATATCCCAACCGATATTTCAAATAAGTAAACATTAAACTGTCCTATTGAAAATTCATACATCTTTATGCCTTTCTGTATGTCGATTTTGTGTCTGGTACTGATTGAAATTATGGCAATGTCTCTTCAAGTCTCGTAATCTAAATCTGAATTGTGTCATTCTGTCAATTAGATACTGAGATGAAGATCCACTATATTCCTACATTCAACTTAGAAGTAGAGAATGATCTCATATGCAGTGAAGTTTCCTAATTATTGACATATAAAAGACTGGGAAATGTACATTATGACATATGACAGGACTGAGCCAGTGACAGTGATTGTGATGGCAGATCAGGGGCAAGAGGAAATTGATGTAAGATTTGCGGTCACGCTGTGTCAATATACACTATCTGTGTTGATAATTGCACATTTTCAAGGACTATATTTTTGTCTATAACGTGGGAGAGAGCATTTATCTTTGAAAACAACACTATTGTTTGGCGTGTTTACTGGACCATAAGAGACACCGTTGGCAGGATTTCAATTTTCAATGGGCTACTGTTTTCTGGTCGACCCTTTGTTTTGCCCTAACGGTGAATCTTAATTAAATTCCTGTTTCCTTGAAGTGCTCAATTAGGACGCTACTTGTTTGCACAGATACTAACAAGCTTGCAAATGGTGGGCCAGTATTCCCAGTATTCGCATCAGAATTGTACATTACATCAACGTTTTATTGTTTCTAGTGCAAAAAAAAAAATAATCAATTAAATCGAACGTACATCATTGATAAATATGAAACACAAAAACAAAGCAAGTGCACCAACATTAAAGATGACTGTGTTAATGACGCAAAAGTATAGTCGACAAGTGTATAGCATCTTTAATTTCAATATGCCACCAGAGGTCTCTGACTTGCAATCCCGGCAGTCTTCAATGAATGTCCGCCATTACAGAATTGGTGCAGACAAAGATATGTGCTTAATGTGTTATTTGTTTTGCCCAAAAGGTAGGTATATAGCACTCCACTCATGTAAGAGATAATTAGAGGCATAAGGGATAGTTTAGGTTTATTTGTCTCAAGGTTTATTTATATCACATGGCTTCAGACAATTCTATGTTTTGTTGCTGTGTTGCCACTATTGGCTGGTGTGTTTACTAGGCGATAATAGAAACGTCCAGGATGAAAGGCTTCATATCAATATTTAGTGAACTCTTATTTTTTGTTCAACACCGTGCCTCGTTATAATGTTGAATCACAAATAATTGGTGTTCTGGTTTTATTCCATCATGACCCTAACTGTTTGGCCATCTTCGCACAAGCTTGCAAAGAATGGGCTAGTATTCCAGCGAATGTGTGAGCATTTAAAACGTACATGAATTTGAAATGTACATTTCATCGACTTTTTATTGTTTCCACAAAAGCATGCCACAAAAACCTAAAGTACATCATTTAAAATTATGAAACTAAGTAGCATGCAAAATCACCAAAATTAAAGATGACTTGGTTAATAACAAGAGCGTTTAGTCGACAAGTGCATCATCCTCATCATTGAAATTTGCCACAAGGGCCAGCACATTAAGGAATCCAATGATCATATGGTGTATCTCTGCAGTTAGAGAGTTAGTTGGCGCAGATGAGGACATGTGCCCCAATGTGCTACATTTGCAATCATTTGTGCACAAAATGTAGGTATTCAGCAGTGTGCCCAGGTAAGGGATATTTAAGGACATCAGGGACAATATAGGTTCATTTGAGTCACATGGGTTTAATGCTAGACAAGTGAACAATTGGCGAGTTGCTCCCATGTGTAGTGTGCATCAACTTTCATTGACCTAAATCGTGACTTGTACTCGCAAAACTGTTTCCAACAGGTATCAAACTAACAGAATTAAAGGCTTTCATATTGTGTCATCACCTTATGTCTTACATATATTACACAAGGAGAAGCTCAAAAGAGAATCTTATAAAATTTATAATTCTTTGCTGTTTTGGGGAAGACATACAAATACTTCTGCCATGACGAGTAGTAAAAGACATTAACATTTGACAGAGCTGTATCTAAACAATGAATTAAATGCATGTAAGTTGATATATGGTTAAAATTATTTCATAAATGGCAATTGGGGAGTAGGCAAAAGCTACATGCACCCCTCTTGCAAATTTATATTTGCATTGGCTCAAATGGTCTACTGATTTCAGTAATGGTGCAACTGCAAAGAAGTGTAGTTTAACATAGAGGTTTTTAATTCCCGAAATTTGGTATGGCTCCAATCCTGCGGAACTTTTGCTAACATGCTTCCTGAAAAAAAAAACATGGAATTATTTAAGGGTCTCCTGACACTGGCCTTGATATGGCTGCTAAATGATACTTCTTTTTGAGGCACTTCTTCCAACCTTCAGTGTCAAATGAGACACTAATCACCACGTGTCATACAGCCTTATAAGGAAAAATGATTTGTGTCCTAAGGTGCAGGACTCTGCGCCTGGGGAATAATTTGTTTCAATTTGTAATTCATTATATGTCTACTTAAGCAAAGCTTCTCAACATGAACAATATACTAATACTGGTTAAACAGGCTTTCGTTTCAAGAAAATAAATACGTAAGTATATAAAATACGAATTAGGCAACGAACGTGAAAACAGTCTAAGAGTAGCACCTCTATTTATAATACCTTGGTATGTATGCCACATTTATGTCAGCCTAGTGTGTTTGATTGACATATTAATAAAGCAATATTTCAAAACCTTCATTTTTCATTTCTTGTATGTGCATATTCCAAAAGTAAGTCATGAATTGAAGTTAAAATAACACTGTTGTATTTGAATGTGCAGAAAACATTTTGGCATATAAAATTTATAAGTACGTCTAGTTAGCACAGATTGATACTTGACAATGTTACTCAGATGACAGGCCTTCTGTCTATGACAAACAAGGAAATTGCAGTTGCATCTTCAGGATTTTTCAGTCCCTTTGTTACACAAGGTGAGTCTTTCATGCCAAAGGAGTCATTGTAAGATTACCTAAAGCACAAACAGAACTTTTACCACCAACAATAATGGAATTCAGTTGAATTCTCATTGAAATAGAATACCCAGCTAGAGGGATGTCCACTTCTGCATAAATTGTGTATGTGGAGTGAAAAACCATCATAACGACACTCGCATATTCTACATAATCAATTACTGACACATTTTCAGGGACAAATATTTTCTAGGTTATTCAGACTCTGTGTTGTACAGCACGCATGGACATGTATTAAACAAATGTCGTTGTGTGCCTACCCCCCCCCTCCCCCCAACAAAACGAAACCTGAAGAAAAAAGTTTTTAGTGATTGCAACAAAGTTAAAGTATGGTTTGATTGATATTTTGAATCTTCCATTTTTAACATTTTTTCCATAGCTGGAAGTGCATTTGCATTCTGTTGTTTTTTTTAAGTTACTGGGTTACTTTTTCTCCAATTTATATTAGAAAAGCAATCAAAAATACAAAGACAATGAAGATAGGTTTATAAATATAAATGAATATAAATGACCAGGAATAAAGATAAAGATATCATGTTTTGCACCTTATCCATCCCAATTGTCAGCCTTTGAGAATGAAGATGATTCAGCTGTTGCTTATCTAGGTGAAATGCTGTATACATGGATTATTGACAGTACTAACGCTATATTATGAAGGATACTTACACAAAATTTTGAACAAGTAAACATTCACTGAAGCTTGTGTTTGCATTTTGCACCCTATAAATACATAAATGTGTGCAAGATTAGTTATTATTTGAACTGGTAATTATGAAATTAACATTTCAAAAATATATGGCCAAGACAATAAACTAAAGAGACATGTTTTTCATTGTCATTGATATAGCACAGAAAAACATGACCCATAGTCACTAATTTCATACCCAACAATGACAGCAAAGAGATTCTAGGGTTGCCAAAACATCAACATTCATCTTCCAATACCAATGTGAAGAAACAAATTTTACTCCTGACTTGAGACAGGCAGTCACCCATAAAATGGGGTACAAAAAAAGGTTATTTCTGTGGATTTCTTTATCACAGATGGCTGGAAATTTTGCACAAACATGCACAGTATATTGATATTTAATGGAGAACCACGAAACAAACCTTTTCACCTGGTCATATGGTTCTTGGTAAACAAGATTTGTCAATGTCTGACACTGGTACAGGTATATAATCTTGCCATTGGAAAATTACAAAAGGCAAGCTACAGTAGCATTTTATTGACTCTCCACTGACACTCTTGGTATTTACTTCTTCTTTTCCAATATACTGAATGTTAGTCTGGCCGTACGGTGGCTTTCGCTTTTTCTATAGCCATCTTTAAGGACCAATGCTCTTAGATATATCAATTGTGAAAAAATATGTCTTGATACTATTCTCCATCGAAATGTGAGCCTTGCAGAGTTATTCACATAGTTGAGAAACTGTTGATATTTTGCTTCAGTGACTTGCATTGAAGCAGGCATAAATCGTATCCATATTGGCTAAAATTACCTCTGTGTGAGCAGGTTACACACGACAAAAAGTCAAGTTGACACTTCTGAACAAAGCATGTGCATTGTGCCATGGCATGCGCCCTTCAGATACTCGACCTTACTAGTGGTAATCTAGTACCTGTTTATGAGAACTGTGCATTCTCGCAAAACAAGAACAATGACTTTGTAAAAGGGAAGATACATAGCATATACCGACAGACAGTGTATTGCCTCTTTGTTTTTTGTTTTTTAAATTTGACACAAGAGGTGTAACATGAGGAGAGGCCTCAAAAAGATGAATTCTGGCTCCCATGCAATCAAAAACCCAGGGATATTCAATGTACTTCCTCCGAGATGGAGCAGATAGGTGCAGATGAAGAAATATGCTACAAATGTTATCCTTTGTTCCCAAAAGGCAGGTATCAAGCAGTCTACCTATTTAAGGGATATTTATGGACATAAGGGATAATGTATGTTCATTTGTATCACATAGCATTAGTGCTGGACAAGTGAACGCGTGGTGAGTGGTGCTGGTTTGTGTAGAGTGCATCAGACATATTTTATTTAAGTCTTGACCTGTAATTGCAAACAATTTTCCTCCACCTAGCCAGTTAATAAAATAAGCATTTTCCTATTGTGTCATGACTTAGTGTCTTATACATAAGACAAGGCTAGTCGTAACTGATATCTTACTGTAGGGTTACATGCATGTGTTGGTGGTCGTTTTGACACGGACAGTCTAATTTCATTCTAAACTGAATCAGGTAGGGGGCACAAAAGAAAATGATCCATTCCTAATTTCCACATTAAGCAGATCAAGAAATATATCATTCAGTGGGGAAACATTCTGCACACCTTTGATAAACTGCTCCTTGCAGTCCAGGTGCAGTTTTATTGATCAATATTTAGGAAACAGGTGTGTGCCTGATGTAGAAACAATTTTTTTCTATTTCGAAAAGACCAGGATGGATTCCAGTGATATCATAATTTATGATTCAAACATTTAACTTTGTATTTTAAGTGCAATTAGGTGATCTGCTTCTCATGGTCAAATACAGACTCCATTTTATCAAAACAAATGAGCTGATGACAGATGGAGAATGTACAAAGTGGTTCCAATTTTAGAGAAACCACCACAAGTGAAGGTACGAAATCTGGTCTCTAAATACAGGTGGTTTTCCATTAGAGGTATAAGATCTAGAGTATAGCCCAATAAATGAGGAGAGGCCTCAAAAAGATGAATTCTGGCTCCCATTGGAGGGGGTCTCCCAGTGCAGCCACCACTACACACACACACACACACACACACACACACACACATATATATATATATATATATATATATATATATATATATATATATATATATATATATATATATATATATATATAATGTTCGGAACAAGCGGGACTCGAACCTGCAACCTTTGGCACCAGTTGCTTAGCTGAACTTGGAAACGCACATATCCACTCGGCCAAATCCCCATTCCTAAAAAAGACTGGTTCAATGGAGGTAGTTATGTGCGACTGCCATATCAACACGGTCATGCAGTATATTTACTGAGTCGGCATTCATTTCCAGAATCGGGGACTTAAATCCACCAGCATTAAGGAAATGCCAAAAATATATTTTATGTTCGGAACGAGCGAGACTCGAACCAGCAACCTTTGGCACTCGTCCCTAGCTGAAATGGGAAACGTGCGGGTGCCATATCAACACGGTAATGCAGTATATTCACTGGTTGGCATTTATTTCCAGAATCGGGCACTTAAATCCACCAGCATTAAGGAAATGCCGAAAATATGTTTTATGTTCTGAACAAGCGGGACTCGAACCTGCAACCTTTGGCACCAGTCGCCTAGCTGAAATGGGAAACGGACATATCCACTCGGCCAAATATATATATATATACATATATATATATATATATATATATATATATATATAGAGATATGAAAAATCCTGAAATATTGACATAAAAGAAAATGAGATTTCAGTCTTCAGATATATATATATATATATATATATATATATATATATATATATATATATCTGAAGACTGAAATCTCTTCTTCTTTGGTATCAATAATTCAGGATTTTTCAATCACATTGTTGCACATACTTTAAAGTGAGGCTTTTATGCGTGGGGATCCACAGTCGGTTTATCTCATATACTGAAACAGAACCATTGCCACCTACATGCATTAAACCTCACCTTATTCTCATTGTAACATACGATCTGGCCCCTGGTAAGGCTAATACTGCCCAAAGTATAAAAAAGCATCTACAGTGGCAACCCTTCCTAACGACACTGGGGTATTCTATGAATATTCACTTACTGACATATCTCTTCAGATTCAAATATTTTCTCTGTGATTCTTTCGTCTCACACTATCAGGTACCCATTCTCATGACACATGGTATAACAAAAAATTATAACTGTACAATGAGCATCAGGAATTCCCACCAGGGCAAATCTACATGATTTTGATGCTGAAATCCAGCCTGGACAAGCTGCGAATTCACTGAAGTTCTCTGTATATCATCATCAGTTGTGCGGTACATGCAGAGCAAGTGTGTCATGTCCATCATATTGATTTAATATGCAACACGCCCAAAATATGTATAACTCATATCAAAGCAGTTTCAAGGACTGGTTCGACCATTTGCCAAATACTAATATGTCTTGAAATTTGCTAAAGAGAGGTTAAGATACTTTAAAATTTAGTGGTACCTGCCATAAAGACAATCTCTTATGGGATAGTGTGTATATTTTTGGATCACCCATTCAAGACCTTTGCCATAATATCCTTACGTTTACCTCCTATAAAGAGCAGGTACTATATATGACCACTTTTGGCTGGCAATATGGGCTGTCTTCAACAGCAGACACAATTTTATATTGCTGAAGAGCCAAGACAGTCTTTTTATTTTTTTTTTACATCCAGGCTACATATTATGAAACTCTGTAGATAAGTCCCTGAGTTTATATGGAGGTACAAAAAGAGCAGCTGAGAATTATACCATGATTTTGTACAAGATTGACCAAATTACCAAAGTTAAGTTGCGTGGAAAAAACTTGCAACATTCTTTCTACACAAGTAAACAAGACGTTCCTGAAGCAGCTGCTTATAATGCCGCCCCCCCCCCCCGCCCCGTAATCTTTGCGTGGGAGAGAAACGAGGCAAATTTCAGTAGTATCACAAACAAAAAGTACACTATAACGTCAATATAGTGACACTTATATATCCGACATGCCCAATCCGCATCATTTGTGATTTCATTTGATATATTTATCTCACTTGTTCGCCTATGGCACACATTTTGAAAGATACATAGTGTGATTAAAATGAACCTTCATTTACTATGAACAGTGTTACCTCTTATTTAAGGCCAGCCCTTCTGCTAGCCAAAATGGTCAGACATAGCAAATGGTCTCGAATTCGGGATAAAGTTACAAAGAATCTACAATGTTGTGCAATCAAAAATTTAATCACAAAAGCCAGGAGGTCTCACATGGCAATAGTCTTAAATTGCAGGTACCACTGTATATCCTCCTTATGAGATTCACCGCAAAATCCCGCAGCAATTTACCACTGAAACCTTTATGTAAATTGTACATGTTAAATTTACTTCTTGAGATACTGTTACAGAACAATATGTGTTACATGGATTAGGGAACAGACAACGCTAATATAAACCCCTTTTCATAGACACAGATATTTTTGTGTCTCCTCATCCTCGCCATGCCAAAAATCAAACAAGGGCCCCGGAGGTGACAGGCAAACCTCTTATCACTCAGCCACCCATGGTCTGAATGAAATACATTGGACAAATGATCAGGTAAAGGAACTGCTGGACAAAACAATTTTTTTTACCAGACCTCCGAAAAGCGAAATATAATGTCTGTTTCATGGGTTAGACAAACCACGAAACAGAAAAGGAAGGAAACACTGAAAAACAATATCAAAAGGAAACAAAATAAAACATCAGTTTAGAAGACGGATGCAGATAAACCCCATGGATAAGCAATGAAGATGGCGCGAAAGAAGCAGAGACTAACATAGAAGTACCAGTCAAATGCAAAAGAGCATTGCAGCTCAGCAAAGCCCGGAAAAAGAACAGCAACAAATCGATGAGACATTATTACACTACTATAATGATAAAGGAAATATAACTGATGCGATCGCAGAATCGTATATGGAGAATAAAAAGGCTGAATAAGCACCAGAAAAAGAAGGGGCTGTTGGGGATACACCGCTTGAAACAAATGGTTGCAAATGAATAGGTGTAAACAAGGGTGCAGATGTTTATTCAGTATGGTTTGGTCACAGCTTCTAAATATTACACTGTCATGTCAGTCATTGATATATGAAAAGTATTAAATATAATACTAGCATACCAGTCATTTATATATGAATCGTAAAAGTGACACTGTATTTATGTGTGCATGATTCTCGTGTTTGCGTTTGGCAATCGCATGGTATAATAAGGTTCTAGTAAACTTCAATGGGGAATTCAGTACAGTTAGCAAGTGCTTAGTTTACTCTTGTTAATATCGGTAACTGTGTTGAACATAATTTGTATTGGCCCCTTTCCAATCCGGTTGAACAAACTGCATGGATTTTGACAAATAATCTGCTTCCATACCATAAATGATGCATAATTCAGGACTTTCCACCACAGGTGGACCACTATGCCAAGTGATTTTCTCACCTACATTGCCTAGAAAAAGCCCCATTGCTGGGGTAAGACTACTTCATTTTATAGTTTTAACATAGGCACTTGCCACAGAGTAAGGCTTGGATGGTAAAATAACATAAGTATCTTAGCTGAACAAGTTTAAATATGGAAAGAATATGGCCTCTAAACTATTAATGAGACCTTTAACAAAATGTTGAACTTGTTACAACAGGGTTACACTATTTTACGGCAGTACAGCTTTCCTAATCAGTGAAATGTCGGCCATAAGTAAACACCACACTTGCATGAATGGTTATATCCCACAGAGCCATATGCGGTGGCATCATGAGCACATGCTTCCAAAATGTACTCAGTTTAAGGGTTTCAAAAACTACTCTGGTGATTAACCTCACAGGTGTCAGAAAGCCAACTGACACATAAGCGTGTGTGTCAGTACACAGATACAGTAAGAGGCTCTCATTATTTTTGCCTGTAAAATGTATCTAGCATCTTGAAATAAAAAAATGCCTGGTACATTACTGATGTTGACAGGTACACTATCAAAATGTCTCACAATTTATGTTAATATAGCTATAATTGATCTCAATCTTCCAGATGTGTACGTTAGAATGCATTACCCTGCGCCCGCAAGTGTGCAGCCCGGGCGATTTCCTTTTCCATCAATTGGCCAATACGCAGGAACCGTTCTTACCGTTTATGAAATGAATAAGTATTGAAAATGTTGTTGAATTCTTTCATCGCCAACATAAAGTCTTACAGTTCTCTGACTTTTAGCACTTTAAAACTCACGGAAAGAACAGTTAAAACGGAAAATCCCAGATACGGTTCCTAGCTTAGGTATTTACCTTCCAAAATCTGTTCATTTTAATAGGATGAACGTACTGTTTTTTTGTTTTTTTAAATGTTTACAAAATTGATCGATCTTGCAAAAATTGCTTTCTGGGTAAATCGCAATGAAACGTAGAATGGCCCGTTTTCGTAAATGGTTGTCTATAGCGAGAATATGGTTCGTTTTCTCCGACTCAACTTTAAATTACACATGGTACAAATGCAAACCTCACATTTGATTTATTGCTTGTAAACTATATTGATGTTTTCTGCGTTAAAAAGCATGTTTTAATACTGAAAGACTCCAAAGGCAACCATGCTGTTGGTTTTACCTGGCTGGTTTCCCATGCAGCTGGCTGACTTCAAACAGGAATTGTAACTGGATTAAACACGTGACCTGACATGCGATAACCTTGACCCGAACAACCAGTGTTTAAATATGGCGGCTGTAAGTGAAGACCGCGTGCATTTCAAATGTTTGTTTTACGGAGAAGTTCATTCAGCTGGCATGTTCTGCTCACTCACATATCATCACGTTGGATCACAGAGCAAAATGCCTTTGTTTACGCCATGGTTAGTACCATGGCCATGCAGTGTTTTGGGAAGGTTACAGCGAGTATAACCTGTGCAAACTTGGAGAACTTTCAGCAGAATATTACTGCGATTACAAGTTGGAAAATGCCACGACAAGGCTCGACAAAGAAACGCATGAATGACAGTGTCAAAAAAATGTTGAAGGTCAGACACAAAGATACCAAGCAGGATCTGAACAGTGAATAACTTGTATTTCAGTATTACAAAAAGTTTATTTATATCCAAAAGTATTTACATTTATGTTGTATGTGCATTTCTTTTGATTTGGGCCAGCCTGCAGTATATCATTGTATATATGTATATCTCAGCTGTACATGGTGGCACAATTTTCTACAGCATTTATACTCTGGTCCATTTTTACACAAACAGCCATGCAGAATTCAACCATGTCCACCTGTATGCGGTGTCACGAAATTATCCCTTGATTTTAAGTGGCAACATTGCTCGTAGATAGTCCAGGACAAGACCAGGATAAGAGTAATGACAACACTCTGAGCCGGCCTCCTTTTCCTACAAGAGGAAAAAGTTCCAATGAATAGACTGTCATATGGCCGTCAATAATAAGTATACATATGTGAAACTCTCTCTCTCTCTCTCTCTCTCTCTCTCTCTCTCTCTCTCTCTCTCTCTCTCTCTGTCTCTCTCTCTGTCTCTCTCTGTCTCTCTTTCTCTCTCTCTCTCTCTCTCTCTCTCTCTCTCTCTCTCTCTCTCTCATTCAATATTATATAAACATAATTTAGCTTATAGACCTGCAGCATAGAGGGCCCTTCGGGGGGTCATACCCCAACCCGTGGTATAACAAGTTACAACCTATATTTTCTTATAGGTATATATGTCCTCTTCATGAAAAAATAGGTTGTGGAATCTGAAAAACGTTTTATCATATATATTGCTGCCCGTTTCCATGACAACCTATGCCATTTCTGAGACAACTAAAATTTGTCCTTAAAAATAATAACTTTGGTGATACTGCTTATGGAAAGGCTAAATAAACATCAAAATGTGCTCAATTGCTCAAATATAGTAAAAAAATACAGAGTTTGCTCAAAGTGCCTAATTATCATATGTTAATTTATGCAAATATATGAAATTTACATCGAAATTAAGTATTGTACGACGGGTAACATACTATATTTACTAAGATGTAGTTTCGTTTATTTAAAAAAAAAAGGCAAAATGATTAGAAACAGTACTCATACAAGTTTTATTTATCATGTTCATATGAGTATACCATATGCATATTACTTAATATGCTAATATGGCTATCATATGTCATCTTCGCTTAGGGAACCGTGATAACAATTGCCAATACAACTGATAAAGTAAGATAGTACTTTGTACCATGTATTCACACCTACACGTCATTTACAGTGAACCATCCCTTGGAGTCCTGTAACAAAACTAATATATCTCTGGCATCAAAACTATAATTCAAGATGCCTTTTAGTAAAGGAAAACAGTATAAGTACATGTACACACTAAATATAGAAAGCTGATCAATGAGGGTCACGGTTTGGAGATTCTACCCCAAGATTCAATCATTATCTTCCTCATCATCACTGTTTCTGTGTCAAAAGTGTCATTTGCACACTCATGTCCAAGGCATGCACATAATTCTGTGCATTTAAGTCCTGTCTGGAGGCAATGGTACTTTCTTGGGACAGTACACTCAATATCGGTGCAATACATATGAGTCAGGTTGCGGACTTCCAGTGGGGCTAGCTCATTGGTATACATCGAAGGCTTGATTTAGCCATCATTAGACAATTCCCATCCCATTACTGTTGGGATCCCACACTTTAGGGTTAGGAATGTGACTGTTGTATTGGTGTCTTTTTGTCCAAAACCACTTTATAGTAGTCATTACCCTATTCTGCAGTCCGAACTCTTTACTCTCCATAAGCTAACCTGTCCCGGTCTAACCTATATACATATAAAAGTACTATTGTCCAAATTGCACACGTTCCTCTGTAAAATTTTGACATAGGCTGTATTAGCCGAAATAAATTAAAGGGATTTTGGCGAGTAAATACTCAACATGTTCCGGAGCCTTTTACCAGTACATGTCTCTCTGAGTAGCGGCTCCTTGTCTAAGCTAAATATTCAGCAAAGACAACCCACATAATAATGAATAAATATGAACGTGGCAAATGAAGAATTAGCTAAATACGTTAAGTTTTGCATATACATGTAGACCTTCATTATGAAAGAAGAATACCTGGCAAACAAACTATAATTACCAAATTTGTGTAGCACAGGTTCAGTTAAGAACAATTTGACTTACCCCTGAACCAGTATGTACCCTCTCTAGCTGGACAGCTTATTCTAGTTAAACCATCCGCCAGTGTTTTACTGAAGTGGAAACAAGCTGGGGCATTATTTTCAGTCCCAGTGATTGTAAAATAAACAGTTGCAGGTAGACCACCTGTATAAACCGAGGGAAATCCTAACAATGACTGCAACAATGTACATCCTGCACCAGAAATGTAAAACAAACTCCATGATGACACCTACTCCTCAAACAATTAAGCTATGTTTCATTGCCAACCCTGAGTCAATGTATCATCGTAATGTGTCAGGTTTGTGATATTTGAGAAAATACTGTCAATTTTGAGTAATTTTTTAACATTGAGTAACAGTGCATTTAGGCATGTCCGAAAAGAATAAAAGTCATTAGCATTTATGACATAAACATGTTATCAAAACAATTTTTCTTAACAGGATTTTGAGTACAATTAAGCAAACATGATACTGTGGTAGGCCACTGCTTGCTACTGATAGTCATTTGTATTTCAGTCAAGAGAATGCAATGAAAATATTAACCAGATATCAAGTACAACTAGGCAAGCTTCTAACTGTCGTAGGCCGCTACTCGCTACCGATAGCCCCTGGGGGTTTAACCTAAGAGAAATCAAGCTAGCCTAAAATGTTTGAAAGGTGAAAATTAAAACAGAATGATGTCAAAAGATAAAATTAAGTAAAAAAAAAGGCAAGTCTAAAATCTCTGAAATTATTGAAGCCAATCTTTCTAACCATCTCCGGATATGCAAAGTCCTGAAATTTAGAACAAATACGACCAAATCTCAAAGTCTGTGAAAAAAACGTATTATATCCAATAGTATCCGAAATAATACTGCCTGGGAAAGGATAATTAATTACTTCAAAGTTCAACTGATCTATTTTGTAATAGACTTTAAAACAAAACCTGTCATTTGTGACCTGATTATCCAAGTCCAAAAACACATCTCTGGAACCATCTGAATTGTTACCCTCCAAAGGAATATCTTTTGGGTAAATTTCTTCAGCAATTTCACAGAAATTTTGTACATTTACACAAGCAATGTCATCAATATATCTTGCGTTGTTTGATAATTTTGTAGCCATTTGAAAGTCCTTTTTCATCAGTTTATCCATATACTTAAATTCAAGCCAGGTTAAATACAAATCTGCCAGCAAAGGGGAGCAGTTGTTACCCATTGCAATGCCTTTTATTTGTTGAAAAAACAATGGTCTGCATTGAACAAAAGTATTATCCAAAAGAAATTTTATAGCATCTATCAAAGTTTCAACAGTGTCCGATTTAATGTTACTTTTTGAATATTTGTTGTGTTATGCTTTCCTTGTATATGAATTAATATTAATGTATGGTTTACCATTATGGTTAAACATTTTGCTTATTAATTCTGAAAGTGAACTTTTGACTTCATCTATGGGCAGATTTGTGGGAAGTGAAGAAAAACCAAAACATTTGATATTTTTTGCTTTTACATCTTTGATTTTAGATGCTAACTCGGAAGAATTGCTAATACTCCAAAAACAATTTAATTCACTGTTTCTAGAAATTGCATTACAGTATTTACGAAAATGATTCCTCATTGCAGTCAAACACAATGTTCCTTCTTTTGATAATTGTTTTCTTGTACATTTTGCAGCACCGGCTATGAATCTAGATTTAAAAGGGTTTTTATGTAATTTGGGTATCCAGAACAAAAGTGGAATAGAGGAGTCCTCTTCAGAAATTTTGGTATTAAAATTCCTTTTCGTCTCATCTTTATGTGTATCTATCAAATTATCAATGGATTGTTTGTGTAATTTATATACATTATTTCCTCTTATGTCTGAAATATTGTTTATACCAAGTTCTTTTTTCAAAACATCCAGATAATATTTTTTGCAGATGATCCCAAGATTGTTCCCTGCCTTCTCTATGTTAGTGACTGCAAAACTTTCTTGTAGTTCTGTGACTGCTTTTGAAACTTCAGGTTGTTTTAGATTAACCGTATTGAAATTCTTAATGTGGGATTTGTAACAATAAATTCTTTTTCTAGAGACTTTTTTCAAGTTTGATAACCGTCCTTTAAATTTCTGAAATTCTATTTCTCTTGCTATGCCCATCTCATACAGTAGGAATCAAATGCATCACATGTATCCTGAAAAAATACTGTCAATGTTCAACTTGGGGCATATCCGAAATTTTGTACCTATTTTCATAATTTCTTTTAAACTTGAATTTTTATACGATATCTAAATAACCTGTAAATACATGTTTGTGGTATGCATCAACAAAATGTGAATATTTACTGTTAGATATACCATCACAATTTTGATTCGCTGCGATATCTTCAAGAGTAATTAAAGCCAGAAATTGCTTGTAATTCATGATACTTTGTCCAATATTGTTGCCACCTTTATAGGAAATGATGGGGAGGATGGGGGATCTTTTATTTTGCAATCCTTGGGAATCATGTTACGAACAAATTTCAATTTGAAAAGGGACTGAATGTTTAGTGAATCAATAATTTGTGTTTGAAAGGAATGCTGCAAAACATTTGATCTAATTTTTTCTTATTAGAATCTGGTTTTCGAATAGTTGTTGTGTAAGCGTACACAATTTCACAAAAACTTTGCGGAAATGTTTGTTCTGAATCAGTAACGCCCAAATATTGATTCATTTTTGTTATGTCTCGAAATGATAGTGCTTTAAGAGCTGTATGTAATTGATTAATGTCATTGTGGCACCAGATGGCACATTGGTATTGTGCCCTTTTCACATGTTGCTCAAATGCATCCTCAGTGGGCGGTAGTTGAGCAGCTGATCGGTCTGTGTTGGAAGCAATCATATATCTTGGCTTTTCCAAAGTAGTTTTGAAATCAGTCCCTTTTCCTGTGTTGAGAGCTTTGCTACATAAAACAGGTATTGTGATTTAGCTTGGCTCGGGGTGGCTTCTTGAATGGCGGTTCCAGGTTCATGATTTTAGATTCACGGTACAAAATTATCTAACCTGCAAATACATTAAAACTTGGGTGTTCTTACCAGGTCCAAGCTTCATTTTAGGAAATTATCCAGTTCACCATGTGTATATTATCAATCATGCAACGCATTTTGACAATATGCACAGTCATTCTCAATAACACAGATAATGACACAATCACAGAAATGTGCCCAGATTTGTGCTTTCTGGTGTCTCTACAACACAACACATAAATTATAAAATCCTAATTTGAAGATGACCTCATTTGCATACATTTAATGATAGGGTTTCTAAATTGTCTTCACTTCATTTGTTTTTTCGGTAATATATATGCTAAATTTGCTCAAATTCCAACAATGTGTTCTGGAGTAAGCACTTTTGCACAAGCTAGCCAGACCAGACAACCCATAAACATAATTCCCCCGCCCCCCCCCCCCCTTACCAGTGGCGGACCCATAAAGTTTCAGTAAAGCTGTGAACAAAAAATATTGATAAGACCATTGGGATTCTATGTTCTATATGATTTGAAGCACTTTTCAAGGAAATGTAACTTTTTGCATTGGTACAGCACATAATGTGTGATATACATCTCCAGAATGGCTTCAAAAACCCCAACATCTGAAGCCTAATTTGCATACACATGTAATGGTGTCCACTTCATATACTCCAGTAAATTTGGTATCAGTATATCCCTGGAAGTATATTACCTTCATCATTTAACATTTACCTCAATTTTTGGTAATTTGGCAACTGCAGCAAACAACATCAACAATTAGAGGTATTTATATTGCCAAATAGATGACAAAATTTTGCATATAATTATAACAATAATGATGTTTTTCAAAATATTTTTACATGCCTGTTGAAAGAATAAGTGTAGTGCTACCTTCTGATGAAATTTGGAGTGCTTATCTACAAAATTAAGGCAGATATTAAAAAATTAGTGAAAAGTAGTCATTTTCAAAAAAAAAGAGGATGCCATAGAAACGGGCGTGTAAACATACCAAAAAAACGCTTTTTGGAATCCACGACCTATTTTTCTGTAATGAGGAGACATGTACGCACATTTTGATATAAGTTGTGTTTTGTTATACCTTTGGTTTGGGTTGCACCTATTTTTAGGGCACTTTTGAAGCATTTGCCGCTAGCCTATTAGCTTTTTTAGTTTTATACATGTGACTTCTGGCCCACCCTACCGCATTGACATATTGTATATACATGTAACTTATTTCGTATTAGAGATGTATCAAAGCATGAAGAGACAAAAAAAATCTTACTCTCAGCTGCCTGGCCCATGCACAGTACTGCAGAAACCTCATTCTTTGCGATGCCATGTTCCTCTTGAGTTTAAGGCCAGCCTTGCACATCAAGTGCAAGGCTGGACACAAATCCTTCTCAGTCATACCTGAGCCTAGCCAGACGGACAAAGGTTTTAAATGAAACAGCGATCAGAATGGGCACTCTTATCATAATTTTGGGCTTATGGTATGTCAGCACATCCCTGACATACTGCATGTACATGAACGTACATGTAGATCCAATCATGCTACACTAACCAAACAAACAAACAAACAAAAAGGTGTAATTATTCTGACACACCTTAGACCTTCCTCCTCCTCATTTTTCTAATCTTGAAAAAATTCTGCAGTATCCAATCGTTCATGTAAAATCAGTAACTAAGTCACCAGATTCGAAAGGATCAGCTGAGAAAAGATCGGTTGGCCGATCTTCCAGGGTAGGGCCTGCATGCCTTGCTTTGACCAGAGGCATGTTTTAGCTCGGGCTGTGGGGATGCTGTTTGTTGTTTTTGTAATTTTATAGCTAAGCACTTCAACACAGCATTGTCAATATTCATTTATGTCAGCATAATAGCCAGCCAATGCGTGACTTTGGATACGTCTGATTTTGGTAAATTATACGTTCTTATTGCTCACTCAATACCCCCTAAACCTATGTTTTATTTGGGTTAATTAAAATGTCCAAGCAATAAATAATATTTTAAATGGTTGGTCGGTATCTATAGGCTTAAAGCATGATGATAATATTCAGTTATTTATATACTTGAGAAGGAAACAAAGAATAAAGCTTACCCAAGTTGTGTTATCTGGTTCGCAAGCTCTCTCTGTGTTACTTTTACACTCTTGGCAATCTAACGCTGGCGTGGTCCTGCTTATGATTCTTCCTTTGCTTTTGGTATAATTCTTTCCTACTGGACTCTCTAAGTCTGAAAGCAGTGCTTAGGGACTATATGGTTTCTGTGCACAGTATATGAGACAGCTAAGAACGTAAGGTCAATGCCCGCACTGTTTTATTACACTGATTGATGAACGTATCAGGGGCGGGTAATCCACCTATGAGGTTGCTGCTGAGGGTGGAGTCGTATTATTGCTGAACACACAGACCCATCCAGGTGGAAAGTTTCATAGAAATGTCTTACAAATGCCGGGAACCCATTAGTTTCAACATAATTTGCGACAAGTGTCCATTGTAAGGTTTGGACCACCACTGCAATGTTTTCCTGCAATGTAGTCAACAAACGAACAATGCAGACAACGAAGTGCCACCTGAGGTAAAAGGATATATCATTTCAGGAACTTGCGTGCAGCATTGCATTTACTGAAATCTACCGATCACCAATTGTGTTGACTCATCACGTAACAAACGGATAGGAACATCAGCAAGCTTTTATTATTTTAATACTCGTAGTATTATTATTGCATGATGAATGGTGATTTTCGGGCAATCCTTCGTTCGGCCGCCTTTGCTGTAATGTTCCGTGCACCTCGATTGAGCCGCCATTTTGACAAAGGGCGATTATCAAAATGGGTCATCAAGTGTTATTTTATTTCAATTATAGACCATAAGATAAACAAAAAGAACTGAGAATTTCTCTGTCGATATAGGAGGGGTAGCATTAACGACTTTCGGTCTTCATATCTTGTGGCAGTGTCAATTCACGCAAGCAATGTCCCATTGTCTCATTAGTCACAGTGGTAGCCGCATTTCCGCGTTGTCAGGGCCATAGGCAGGGGCCAGGTGCAATCTGAACTTGGCGATTAATTAACATAATTCAACAAACAGACCAACCATGTGTAATTGACAGCCCAAGCTTGGTGATGATTTTCTTCATTTTTTCTCATATAAATATTTAAATTTTTAATGTCATTTTTGGTGAGCACAAAATTTAGATAATGGACTTCATGAAAATGGAAAAAAAGTCATTTTATGATGAATCACCATATTGCCGCTGTATACGAAATGTGGCCGCTCTCTTAAAGTAATTTCATGATACATAACAATGAATGTAGAGTCTGAAAGTCAAAAATAATATCAAAACAAAAAGTTTCGATGTCTTACTTTAGATGATCTAAAAATGTATCATGTAGTCTTAAATAGGGCATAAAGTTGTACAAATTTAACACAAGTACAATTTAGTTTATTGTATCTTCAATGTGGCTAAAGATATCTGGTTATTAAATAAAAAACAGCATGTCATAAGCATATGCTCTCCATACCACCTTATAGAATCGTATCATGTTATTGAGATCTGCCCTGCCCTTTTCCTTATCTCCCTGCCTTTTTTCTGTGGCTTCCTACCTTTTACTTTTTAATATTTTACGTAATTGCCACAAAAAACTCAATATAATTTAGATTGTTGAGAAACTAGCTTATCAAGATACCTATTAATCATAAGTGTAAGGTACCAATTCAGAACTATTTACATCAAAACACCCAAAAAATGTCCGTTTTTTATTTTGAGTGGTACTTTTGGGTACATTTTGATTGCCATTGTGTGATTAGAAGTGCCCTTTTTGTGAAAGGTGCCCTTTCTCCAGACTGGCTGTTCTGTGCTTCTTGAAAAAAGTACTATTGCGTCATTATATACAATCTTAGACGATTTCAGCTATATATTCACAAATTTAAAACAACTATTACAATTGAAAAATAATTCCGTAAGTTATTCTCAGTTTGCAGTATTTCTTTGCATATTTAAAATTTGATGTCCCAAACAGCATAAAGTTTTTCCTCCAAATGAACCAAATGGAGATTTATGTACTTTGGTACTGCATAAAGACGACATTTTGTCAAGGAGTAACAATACTAGAGTGGAATATGCAAGTTAGGACAATCTTTGCAATGTTATGCATTTGCTATAAAAATGTGGGTGAACCCCACATATACAATGATATTTGTTCAAAAAAAGTCCTGGTCTCTTGCACGGGAGGTAGACTGCGTGGCATGTGAAGCAGTGCCTGCTATAAAGATCACCTCTTGTGAGTGATACCATGGGATTGCTAGACTGCTGTTTCAAGACACAGACTCTCTTTACCTACAAATAAAGACTACTTACAATCGTTGGCCACTTTTGGCACCAGAAGCGGGCTGAAATACCAGTTACCACTGTGTAGCATAAATGTTTGGTCCACTTATGACAATAGCAGCAAAAAATATAAATCATTTATTGTTATTTCATATGCTTAAAAGACTAAGATAAAATTTTAAAAATATGGCTTCAGAACATATTGTCTGTGTATCACAATTGGCTCAAGACTGATATGCCCTTTTGGAACAGAAAAGATTGTGTACTGCAGGGTTGACTGACTGACAAATTGGCTTAATCGATATTCTTATTTAAGACAGAGTTGTTGACATACCATACGAAAAATAACTCTTGTTATGTTAAGTATATACATACAAAACATGGGCATAGCATGAATCTAAAGCTTTTTAAATATGATATATTAATTATTTTCAAACACAAAACGGAAGCTGTATACGATCATGGGGCCTAGAGAAAAGAAGGGACAACTTGTTTGCAGGGGCAATCCTTTTTGTACTTAGTATTCTTTGTAAATGTAATCAATCTGTCTTCTCAGCATTTGATGCTCATATCAATCATCCTCAAAAAGATATTTATCAAACACATCTGCTACATTATATCCCGAAATATAATGGTATAAACAGAGCCTCGGCAAATCTTTACTTTCAAAAAGGATGAGTTTCAATATGCATTATGCATGTAGAATATTATCACAAAAGATAAGTTTTCCGCTCATTGGACGTCTAATTAGTCATATAATTTAGTTGTGTGTGTAATTGATCTTTCTTTTCGCATGTATTATTAAGACGTCAATTTCCTACAAAGGTTAATGTATAAAAAGTGCACCTTACATGAGTAAAGTGACAGAAGAATGCAGTAATTTTGCTTCAAAACATCAACACTGATATTAAAAATGCAGATATACCTATGGATCACAGATAAAGATTTATTAGGATCAATACCTTGCAAAAAAGATAGAACGCAATATCTGGCCACAGTTTGTTTACATTTTCCGTCAAGCATACTAAGAAAAAGGAGATGAATGATGAAAACATCTATAATATGGGGGTCAAACAAAGCACGCTTTTTAGTATGACAAGGTATTAAAGATCCAACAAAAAGCATTTGTGGTGACAAGAAGCGAACGAGCAAATTTTTACAAGTAGAAATTTTGTCAACAAACATAAAATAATACTTCAAATTTGAATAGTATACTTGTGAGGTGTTTGTTTAAGGACCATTGTGATTTGCTTAAGGGCATTAGAAACAAAGGCACCTTTTTCAAATTTGAATATAATTCTTTACATGATTGACCTCATTTCATGATGTGCACATATAACCTACCACGCAAATATATGTTCTATGCCAGCTGCATAATCTACTATGGACATATATCTTCTATGCTAGTTTCTCTTTCCCCTACCCAAGTCTGATATTCTTTGCAGCCAGCACTTAATCAATTGTGCACAAACTCACAACTAGCTTGTCTCTCACCTTTAACTCTCAGCTTTTAACTTTTCTTTTTCTCACGTTTACATACTACCTTATTTATCAAACAGCTACCTGTGCCCACTTTGCTTTGCATCTTTGTGAAGAACACAAATAAAATTTCGCTATATGAAAGCAAATTCTTAAAAATAATGGTTGAACTGAATGAGTCTTTTTCTCCAAATTAGCATGAATATGCCGTTTTCGTTTCAATTAAAAAAGTTTACGGGTGAAGTAAAACGCTGCCCTTAATGTATTGACTAAGTGCTTTTACTTCAAAGTAATAAGGTTGCGGTAGTGTGTGTTACTTCAAGTGAGATTCACTGTAAATATCTGCAGCCAAGACTTTCAAAATGAACTAGCGTAGAAAACAAATTGCAAAATGGCTCTTGGCAGGGTATCGTTAGCTGAGGTAAAAACACATAAAAAAGGAAAGTAAAGTTAACACTCGCACCAATAAAAAGACCAAAAAGCTGTCAAGTATAATATTTTACGCCATTTATTCCAGCAAGATTTCCTCGTATGACTCAAGATAAATCTGGCATCGCATAAAGAGTAAGCATTGCTAGCACTTGTAACTGTGACTTTGCGAAAATATGTTTTTCAATTAATGTAGCCATAAGTAACGGAAGAGAAAAAAAGCATTCCAGAGAACATTTGTAGCTTCTCGAAGGTCAATAGCTACGTGCAATGAGATTCATGCAACACAATCGTCTCTTAGAAAAAATCTACCTTTGTATTTGTCTCGAAATAGCTCAATTTTTTCGGATAGTATCAGTCTTATATCTACTTAACTTACTTTATTGATTTTACTTTTCGTGTATGGGTGTGGTGGAGGGAAATTGTCAAAGCATTCTCTTTAGAATGGCAGGGGCACTTGCCTAAAAATACATTGGAATGAAAGTGCCTGTATCTTTTACTTTTTTAATGTGGTTGACCTTTGCCTCATTTCCATTAGATCTAGGATTTATCGCACGCATATTTCCACTAAATCACAAAGATTATTTGGTTTAGTCTTACATAATAATGGATGGTGATGGATATCTTGAAAATCCTGGTTGCAAATATGTTTTGCAGGGGTTTTGACGGAATTCTAAACACTATATATAGTTTTCGTAAATTACTGCCTAGGCGTATCAGTAAAGACAAATCTAAACTGAAGCTGTAATAATGTACGTGAATATAGTACCCTGTTATGGCCAACCTGATATTGCATATATGTTACGACCTAATTTGCAGTGGAGCATTGCCATTTTTTCTCTGCATGCAATATGAGCTGGACCAATAACTGTCACATATCTAGTCTCTTGTGTTTCCACATTCTACAGGTTCTTGCTCTGTAAAGGTCAAATACACACAATAAACGTTGAAGAAAGCATAGCAAATATGTATCATAAATGAAAATTTTAGGCATGGAAATTGCCAGGCAAACAGACATTTTATTTGCTGCAATTCAATTTAAGTGCACCAAAGACTTGGACACATGATGAATAAGATGACAGTACTTCTTCTGTAGCCTGTTATAGGTAACGATAATGGCTATGATTTGTGGGTTTGCGCTGAGACTGACAAACAATTTAAAGCAACTCAATAGAACAATAAACTTTTCCTGTGAATGCTCATTTGTACTTCTTGACAATCTAGTAAAATATTGTATCGTTTATATATAATCACGATGGCTTGACAACTCAGTTACCGCCCCCCGCCCCCGCCCTTCTTTAAAACACCCTGATTAGTTAGTCGGCACCTACATACAACATATAATCTGCACAATACAGTGCTTATCGTTGAATTATAAGATTCAGTATTTGCTTGTTTGTTTGTTGTTTTTTTCTCGTTGCTTTAACCTCTTAGTTGGGGTAACAGATATTGGTGTTAATATTTTCAACTTATTTGGCAGCATGCAAGACAACAGTGGCATATTTGAGAAACATATGTGCATGTTATAGTGAACCTCTCTCTGGCTGACTGTGTAAAGGAATGGTGTTACACGATCAGCAATTTTGAACTTATAGCTTAAGTAAGTGTATAGTTACAATTGCGTCATATCGCCATAGTATCGAAACCACATTTAGTGAAATATAACTGATAAAGACTCTCCTACAGTTGGAACTTGTACATGTAGTGTTTCGTCTTTTGCAGCGAAACAGACAGAAAGCTTAAAAGGAATTATGAATGAAAACAGGGTACAGTTAATTCGCATGATGGATCCATCCAATGGCTTAATAGATATTCTTATTGAAGACAAAGTTTTGGACATTCAAACGAAAAACCGCATTTCTGTAAGTATATACACATGCAAACTATATGCATAACCAAAAATTGTTGAGCATTTTGAAGTATAATATACCATTTTGTCCACACAAAAAGTGTGTTGCTATGTTACATCTACAAGCATAAAGAAAAGGAACGAGAGCTTACTTTTTGTGTAGGATCTATCTGCACTTTGTACTGCTTGTAAACAAAACAAATAAGTCTTTTGAACATCTCTTTAATGCTCATATCAGGCACGTTCAAAAAGACATTTTGCGAGCACATTTGCTGCATGAACCCCTAAGTACATTGTTATCATCACACGCTTGGTTCTATTTAAAATCAAACACCATGGGTCCTGTATTTGTTTTTTCAATATAATCATTAAAATCAGTTTCTAGTTACTGGTTTTCTTATTGGTCCAAAATCGATTTTCTTTAAGTAAAGTGACATTTACACTCAACGAATGCAGGAATAATTCACAAGATTGTAAGGAAAAGGTAACAGACAAGGGTTAAACAGTGCCTTCAATCCATTGATTAGAATGTCATTACGTTATGACAATTGAGTTGAATAATTGGGTGTGTTTGATTTCTGAGTCAGTTGCAAATTCTTGCAGCTTAGTCTTGCACTGGAAAAATGGGGGTGTAAAGCTGCCTGTGAAATAGCTCTAGGATGGGTATCTTTAGCTGAGGTATTAACACATTCTTAAAACTTTTTCCATAAAAAGTACCTATATAAGTATATTACACAGCTCAAATTTCCATTGTATATCCGATTATAATAACATACATATTTTCGGCAAAAATGCCCTGCAAGAAACCATGTTTGCAGTTTTCCCTCTGTTAGCCAATACTACTACTACTACTTCTACTACTACTACTACTACTACTACTACTACTACTACTACTACTACTACTACTACTTGACCATGATTGATGATGATAATAATAATAATACTATTTTTAATATTACAGCAGGACGGAACAAGAGAGACAATCAATGGAAAGCTACTGGATCATCTTCACCACGGAGGGGTCCACGATATTCAAAAATTCATAGCAGCATTTGCAAAATCTAACCAGGGTCACTTAGGTTATCCTTTTCAACAAAATGGAAGAAAATACCAATCGGATGACACATGTTAGTAATTATATGTAATATGGTGTGCAGATTAAGTGTTAATTTGTGATTACGTAAATATGATAAAACTTAATCTTGTACCGAAAGAGACAAAAATATTGGCAAGTACAAAAGTGGACTGCATTTTTTCTAGCGAGGCTTCTCGTGTCCCTTGAGGTAAATGTCGAGTTCAACATTAAGAAAACACTGTATTAAATCGAAACTTTTTGAAAAACACCCGAAAAAATCTGCTCTGCACTTGTGGACCTGTGTAATTGGTGTTCCATCTTTTGAAGGGGAAGAGACAGAAAGATTAAAGGGTATTCTGATTAAGGAGAGGCTAAACCTAATTGACAGCATGGTCCCAACCTATGGCTTAATTGACGTTCTTCTTCAATGGAAAGTTTTTACCATTCGAGTGAAGAATAATATTTGTGTAAGTATCCATTAATGCAGAATATAACATGAAAATGTGGAGCTTTTTGAAGTATAAGGTATCATTTTTCCACACAAGAATATGTTGCTATCTTACATCAGCACGCCTAAAGAAAAGAAGGACAGCTGATAATTTGTGTTGGATCTATTTGCACTTTGTACTGCTTGTGAATGAAACGAATCTGTCTTTTGAACATTTAATGCTCATATCAAGCATGTTCAAGCAGACATTTCACGAGCACATTTGCTGCATAAACCTCTAAGTACAATGTTATCAACACAGCCTTGGTACAATTTGATTACCAAGCACAATGGCTTTGATATATTTTTCTATTACAGTTTACTGGTTTTCTAATTGTTAAAAATTCTATTTCTTTGTTTGATTTATCCTACTTGCCCCATGTACTATTACTCCGTCCACCTAGCGCAAAAATTAATAAAAAAAACAAAGTTCATTCTTTACAAGTAAGGTGACATTCACACTGTCAGAATGCAGAAAATTTGCTTCAAAATATCACCAGTGATCTTCTAAGTGCAGACTAACCTACGAATCACATATAAAGATATTTTAGTCTCAGTACCATGTGAAGAAGCTATGGTGTAATATGTAGCCACATTTTGCTTTTATTTTTAATCAAGTGGACCAAAAAAGGGGAATAAATATTAGAACAACAGAAAAATCAGGGCTGAAATATGTTTTACTTTCTCGCAGAGGTCTTGAGAATGACAAGGCATTTCAGATCCAATGAACACCATTGTCGGAATGTCAAGTACCTAACATGTCTGTTATGTTAAATTTTGTTGCACCAATGTTTCACAAACTTTTAAGATTGTTTTTTGTGTGCTTTTGTTTGTTTTTGTTTTGCTTTGTTTTATTTGTTTGTTTGTTTTTTTGGTTTTGCTTTGTTTTGTTTTGTTTTGTTTACTTTTTTTTTGTTTTGGGTTTTTTGTTTTTTTTGTTTTTTTTGCCATCGGAAAACTATGTATGTAATTTTCCCTGTGTTAGCCAAATGATGATGATGATGATGATGATGATCATGATCATGATGATGATCAAAACAATTATAATTATAATCATTATGATTATAATTTTTATATTACAGCAGAAAGAGTTAAAGGAGGAAATAAATGGAAAGCTACTAGACTATCTAGACCAAAGACCGCTACATGATCTCCAAAAGTTCAAAGAAGCTTTAAAAAAAACTAACCAGGCACACTTGAGTAAACTTTTTAAACAAATGAATTAAATAAGATACCTGGCAATTGACACAAGTCAGTAATTATTGGTAACTCGGTGTGACGTTCAAATATTATTTGTGATTAAGTAAAACTTAAAATTGCACAAAAATGACGAAAATCTTGACAAGTACAAGAGCAATGTGGTTTGAAGTGGAGGTCAAGGACATCTTCCAAGCTGCAAGACCAGCACTTTAGAGCTCCAGTGTATTCCATACTTTTTCACTGGTGCTGCATATTATGGTGGGGGAAAAGGGGTCTCAACAACAAAACTTCATATTGTGATTGTTTTGGGGTATTTTTGGAGTGAACTGTTGGAGAATGACAACCAAGTGCTAGAAATCACAGTCTAATCCCAGCCCTGGCAGAGTATTCAATGAAGACATGTTGTGTGGCTGCCCAGCACACATGTTCAACGAGCGTGACCATGTATTGTTGCAGAATGCAGACAGGCAGAAACCACAGGATATATGTGTAGCAGTGCACAAAATTCACATGTATGCAAGCAGTGAGAAGAGAGAAAGAAACACAAGCAGCACATCAAATAATTCCTCCCTTTCACCACATGGGGAACACTAAAAGATGTGCTAATTCTATTTTGGAAATTTCAAAGGATAGTGAGATCTTTCAATAGCGCAAAGCAAATCCTAAATACAGAGCTGTCAACCATGGATCGGGGAACAATGGAGAGCATCATAAAAAGTATAATCGAAACGTTTAAAACTGAAATAGTTCAAGAATTGAAAAGAGCAGTAAAAGGAAAAAGTTCAGAGTGAAGTACAAGGAAAGGTGGGTGAATTGGAGACTAGCCTAAGTGCACTTGAAACAGAAAATGAGATGTTACAAAAAAAGATTCTGGCCGTAAAAGAACATGCTGTGCGGAACGAACAATACTCCAGAAAAGCTATTGTTTGTATTGAAGGTCTGGCAAATGTACCTGATGATAGGTGCATGTAGTCTGTACTGAAGATGTTGCAGGATAAACTTCATGTACAGATTGATGAACATGAAATAGATGTTGCATACAAGCTGAAGGCAGGTCAGGGGTCACGAGGTGCCAATAGCAAACCAGATCCTATCCTTGTGAGATTCATGAGCCACATAGTGAAAATGAAAGTGATGAGAAAGAGGCGTGCTATAAGAGGATCCAAGATAACAATTAGTGATGATCTTTGCCCAGATCTTTATATCGTACTCAACAGAGCTTGAAATGATGACCATGTCAAGGATAGCTGGTCATGGAATGACAAGATTTTTGTCAAAGATCAAGCAGATCACATTTATCAAGTGTGGTATGGGCAGTCACTTGCTGATGCCTTGTTCAACCAGAGGCCAAGTGGTGATGTGTCTCCCTGACTGACTTGTGAAACATATGGATTAAATATGGTTACATTGAGTGGCAGTGTGTCTCCTGACCTTTGACACATATATGGATTAACTTACAGTGTCGATAACTTTGACAGTAATTAACAAAATGAAAACTTGTTGGTAGTTGTTCTCCAGTATTACAAGGAGCCATATAGAACTTACTGAGGTGTGGCAATGGACAGTAGGGAGAGATCGTTGCTCAGGCTCCCTGTGGCAGCTATTGTGCTTATGGTGGCAGAGTTGGCATAGTGGCCAGTGTCATTGTGGTTGTTGTGGGTAGTTTGTCAGGCAAGTGAAGCCTGCCAATTTCGAACTGGACTGAGCCTGCCCCTCTCATGCCACTTTTCCTCATGATTTTGGGTTGTTTACTTAGTATCTCTGCCTCTGCCAGTCACATCACATGCATACATACATGTATGCAAAGGGGGTGTTGCATATATATATATATATATATATATATATATATATATATATATATATATATATATATATATATATATTTGACTTAAAACATTTCAGATGCTAGATGAAACCTTGCCAAAGACCTTTGTGTGCTGTTGCTCAACTTTTTTTTTTTTTTTTTTTTTTTTTGTGGCCAGCAAACATATTAATCATCACTCACTTTACCTTAATCGGCATACAGGTACATGCATCACATGTAGTGATTCAGGTAATATGCTTCGTTTTTGGAAGTCGTAGATTCCAGAATGCAGACAAATCGCACATTGGTTGTGCATAAGTTAACATGTTTCTTGGAACCAACCATCTGTTTATATACATATGCGTGTATACAAGAGTAGATGGAAGTTTCTTATCTTTATTTCTGTTCTTTTTTCTTTTCCTCAATAATTACTCCCGGTTTATTATGAAATGACTTTTCCATTTCATTATAGCAGTTTTGAAAAACCTATATGTTCACTGTGTTCTGAAAGACTTATGTATCCACTCTCATTAGTGTTTTATTGATGAGGATTGGTCTCTTCGTTTTCATATTAAGTTATATATTCGTTGTCTTTCTCTTCTTTGACCAGTCTTGTTACATGATTATATCTAAAGAGGTAGCGATACACACGATTCCTTGTTTTCTATAATACGTTAGTCTTTCATGCAATGATGTGTTTGAAGCATTTTATTTCTTTGCCCATAGATGTTGGGTTCTTAATTTTTTGCTCTTGCCAAAGGCATTTGGTGCTAGAACTTTGCTTAAATACATATTATGAACATTTTTTGCATAATTCAAATTATACTTGTGGTTTCTTGTTTAGTGTTGCATACCTTGCTTGTTGCATCTTTATCATTAACGAGAGGATAAAGTTATATTTCATTTCGCAAAATATTGTGTATGTGATTTTTCAGACGATCATACCGCAAAGTGATATTTGTAGAGTTTGTACATGTATTCCAGCTGAATCCTTGGGTAAAACTAAGTGTTCATTTCTTGTGCTTTGTTAATTACAATTTGGAAACTCAGCCATACTATCTTAGCTGCCCCTGGCTGAGCCCACTCTGTGTGCCACTCTTATCACCTAGGCTGGGGAGGGGCACAGTGTAGTTGGTTTCGTTGGGGACCATTGAAACATACATGTGCCTGAAATTTGTTTAATATTACAGAAAAAAACATGACCCATATTCATAAATCCCAAACCCAACAATGACAGCAAAGTGATTCCAGAGTTACCGAAACATCAACATTCATCTTCCAATATCAGTGTGAAGAAACTAATTTCACTCCTGGGTGGACACAGGTAGTCACCCATATAAGGCAACTGTTGGTTTAAACCGGTCCTCTTAACCTTTGAAGCATTCTTCATTAACTGCAGACTATAGTGTTGACAAAATGTATAGGCCTAACCACTCAAAGCGCAAAGTTTTATTACATCTGCCAAAGATAGAAAGAGACCTGGTAGGCCTGTCACTCTTTAGTTCTCCTGACTTGTCATTTAGCCGAGTTTACAGCAAGAGAAGAAAGTAGGCCTACATCGTTTTTGTGATATTTATGAATCTGGAACATTAAAACACACTCTACCTCCATTGGGTTTCAATTTTAGACTGTTTCCCTTTAATATTAGAGGTTTGGCTGACACTTTTAAATACAGGTCTTCCACTGGATTAGGAAATTTCATTGAGGTCTTTGTTTCCTTCAGAAATCTCACAGCACAACAGATGCTGAACAGGTTTGGAGAAAGGCAATGGGGAAGAAATATTTACTTTTTCCATGGGACTAATGTTAGCAGGGGAGTGTCCATTTTACTGCCAGGGAATATAGATTATAAAGTTTAAAAGAGATTAGTGATCCTCAAGGTAGATATTTAATATTAGATATTATAATCGAGGATGCAAAATTTATCCTGGTTAATGTGTATGCCCCTATTTAAAATGATGCAAAAGAGCAGATTGCATTCTGAGAAAAAAATGTTTGCGTTATTACCTGATTATGGTGGTGAAAAGATTATCATCGGAGGTCACTTTAATGCAGTTTTACATCCAAACCTTGATATAAAGGGAGGAACTTCTACACCAATCTCAAAATATGGACAAGGTATAAAGGATTAATTGACGGAGGAGTTGGACATGGTAGATATTTGGCGTCTCAGAAATCCTGAATCAAAAATATATACTTGGCAGCAGAAAAATCCTTTCATTCAATGTAGACTAGACTTTTGGTTGATCTCATCTTTTTTATCTTCTCATATTTTGGATGATAAAATTGAACCTTCAATTAAGACTGATCATAGTCTCATATCTTTACACGTTCCAAGTAATTTGTTTGAAACGAGAGGACCAGGGTTTTGGAAACTTAATGCAAATGTGTTAATGATCTAGAGTATGTACAGAAAGGTAAAGATTCAATTCAAGATTGTAAGATAAGATATGGAAGACAAAGGATTACTTTGGGATTCTGTTAAATGTATAATTAGAGGCATGACAATTAAATAGTTTAAGCACAAAACTTTTCTGCAAGAGAAAAAGAATTACAGCAAGAATTAAATGATATACTTATAAATGAGACAATACAAGAGGATCAGATTAGGATATCGGAAATTCAGAATGAATTATCTCGTATTAATGACCAACAAACAAAAAGTGTGATGATTCGTTCACGTGCACGTTGGACAGAACACGGTGAAAAAAATACTCAATACTTTTTAGAACTATAGAAGAGAAATTATAAAAACAAGTGTGTATCACTCAATTAATTAAGAATAATTTTGAAATCACAGCTGCCAAAGAGATACTAACAAGAAGAGGTACATTTTTATCAGAAACTGTATTGCTCCAGAGAATTGGAATGGGATCAACTTATGCATGAAAATATGGCAAAAGAATTATTAGTAAACCCAGACATGCAAAAACTTGAAGAAATAGATAAAATAACTTGCAATAATATGATAAGTGATCAGGAATGTATAAACGCCCTGAAACTGTTCAAAAATGGAAAATGCCCTGGGTCTGATGGATTCACAGCAGCGTTTTACAAATTTTTTGGAGTTATATTCATGAAATAGTTGTAAGTAGTTTAAATCAGGGCTCTGAAATACAAAATCTATCCATTGATCAGTGTAGAGGCATTACTTCATTAATACCCAAAAAGATCAATCATTCACCGTGTTGAATAACTGGAGATTCCTTTCTTTATGCACCATTGATTATAATATCTTAACGAAAGTATTAGCTTTGAGGCTCTAAAAATGTCTACCATATCTCGTCCATGAAGATCAGGTTGGTTATACTAGGGGGCGATTCATTGTCGAAAGTACAAGAATTCTTTCCGACATTCTACATTATTATAAGGACACTAACTTATAAGTCCTTTTTGCTTCTAATTGATGTTGAAAGGACCTTTGACACTATTGAGTTGAGTTATATAGACAAAGTCCTTCGTGCATTTGACTTTGGGCCTGTTTTCAGACAATAGATACAAATACTATATAATGGAGTGCCAAGCTGTGCCATTAATAATGGCATTTTTCCGAATTCTTTACAATATCACGAGGTGTAAAACAGGATTGTCCCCTTGCACCTTTTCTATTTATTCTTGCTGTAAAACCACTATGTATCATGATGAGGTCTGACAGAAATATTTAAGGGTTAAACTTTGGTGATCAAGAAACTAAGATCAGACAATTAGATGATTATAATACCCGCTATGTTTCAGACTTAAAATCAGCATAATTACTATTTAGGTTGTTAGATAACTTTATATTTTTCTCAGGATTATGTTGCAATATGGACAAAACAGTTGTTTATTGACTTGGAGTGCAAAAGTTTGATGAAGCTTGGGATTTACCTGTGTTCTGGAGTGAAGCGGAATTTTCTTCTTTGAGCATAATTTTTTGTGAAGATGAAAATCAAATGTGGGCTGTGAACTGTACTAGAAAATTGCAGTCATGTAAAGAAATTTTGAAAATTTGAAAAACAAGAAAATTGTCTTTAATTGGAAAAAATATAGTTTTGAAAAGGTTTGCTACTTCCAAACGTTCATATCCTCTATCTTTAATACATACTGATATAAATATTATTAGAACTGTCCCATCTAATATTTATATGTTCGTATGGGATCAGGTTAAAAGTACAGTCGTGCATCAGGGTATTGTTAATGGAGGTCTTACAATTATACACTTTGGTACACAGGTGACAGCCTTGCAGTTTAATTGGGTAAATTGCATATTCAACAATAGCGATGCAAAGTGGGTAAAAGTATTCCAAAATTTTATACATGATGTAAACATCAAGGATTTATTTTCGAGTAGGTGTCATCTTGATATATCCCAATTTCATCTACATTTGTTTTAGAATAATGATCTTATTTCAACTAGGAAGCAATTTCGAAGTTACTTATATCCTAATACTGCACAGGACATATCTTTCGAGTGTTTGTGGTTCAATTTCTTCATTACAGTTGATAGGAATACTATATTCTATAAACGTTGGTATAGGAAGGGTATCAGATTTATTGGAAATGTAATAGATAATGCAGGAGAATTTTTGAATAAAGACATTTTATAAGCTAAGTTTGACTTAAAAGTAAACTTCTTGGAATATTATTCATTCAGATCAGCCATTCCCGGAGAATGGAAACAAAAACTCCGTTCATCCTATGTAAACTTGAGAGAAGGCCCTTCTACTCTATATTTCATGATAGGTAGTGCGAGAAAAAACATTAAACATATATCTTGTAAAGATTTCTACTGGTGTATTATTGCAAATAGCTTGACAGGTGTTCCTGCTTGTGTAAATGAATGGCACGAAAAATTTGGTATTGAAAATGAAGAATGGAAAAGCATATTTAACGTTCCTTTTAAATGCACCACGGAAAGTAAATTACAACCCTTCCAGTTTTCAATCTTGCATAGATTTGAAGTTCATAATTCAAGACTATATAAATTGGGCCTTGTAGATTCTGAGATATGTAATCTGTGCTCAGGAAAAGATAGTATCATACATAGATATTGGGAGCGTAGGTATGTCAACATATTTTTGTCTTATTTCATGGACTGTGCCTGTGAATGGAGCCTGCAAGTTAGACGAGGAGGGATCAACAACCTATGGTACCGATTTCATAACTCTCAGACGTGTCAAAAATCGACAAAAATAACTTCCCTGTTGTTTTTATGAATATAATGCGCAAAATGTTCATAAGTCTCTACAATGTAGCGATAAGGAGATCCTTGCCACTTTCCATAGGATCTTGTCCCAGACCTCACAACAAGCTTTTCCGCATTTCAAGGACCGACAAAGTATTGACAGCTTGTGTTTTGCTAGTGGCTATCCATTTTATACTTTAGACAACCTCAAGAAAAGGAGGAACAGCTTTTATTTTCCTGGGGAGTTATCCATTTTGCACTTTATACATATTATAAAAGAAACGAATCTATCTTTTGAACATCTTATGCTCATATGAAGCATGTTTAGATAGACATTTCACGTGCACATTTGTAAGATAATCTCCCTGAGTAAAGACGTGTTATAAACACAACCTCGATACAAGTTGATCATCGAACACCATAGGTTTCGTTTGTGATTTTCTATAACATTATCGAAAAAAAAAAAAAAACGGTGGCCAGGATTTTAATTGGTTATATTATCTGTACCTTTGTTAAACTAATCTTTCTTCTCGCAGTTTCTATTCCAACGTCAATCTAGCTGAAAAATTCATAGTAAACAAAGTGCATTTTAAACATGTAAGTGCTATTTTTACTACAAAAATGCACAAATTGTACTTCAAAGTATCACCAGTGATCTTTTAAATGCAGTTATAGCTACGGGTCAAACATAAAGAGATTTTAACCTCTGTACCTTGCTATTCAGATAGGTGTAATATCTGTTCACAATTTGTTTAAATTTTAAATCAAGTGGACTAAGGAAAAAAAGGAATAAATGAAAGAACAGCTATAATATCTGGGCTGAAGAATGTGCCCTCTCTTTTTCTCCACGCTTATTTGGTATGATTACGCATTGAAAATCCAATTAAAAGCATTTGAGGGATTGTTAAGGATGTGGACATGTTTTTTTACTTTGAATTGGAAATGTCATTGACTTCACTGAATGTATTTCGCTACCAAATGGACCTACCGAAATTATAAACAAACCAGGTTACAGTCGATGCCTTTAAAATAACTATTTCCAAGCATGCCATATGTCAAATTGTGCCTTATGATGTTATACATTATGTGCGAACGGAAAACCTAGTTATCATCGGGAACAGTTTAACATATCACCGTTTAGAAAGGCCAAATACTGACAGCAAATATGCTGCCTTGCATGGTGACTCTGCGTAGTCATGTTGTAGTCATGTGTATTCAGGTAGTACACTGAGTATATTCATAACCGACCTGACAATAAAAACTTCACACTATACCTATCAGTTTGAGAAACCTATTCTCCTGCGGTTAGAAAATGTAAGGGACAGCCCCTTGTACCTGTAATATTCATTTGTAATATCCACTCTGTAACCGTTCTACCCGTACCTGGGCCGGCTTACTCGCGGAATACTTCTATGTAAACCAGACTCGCTGATCTCAAGTAGGGCTCTGTACCGCCCCCTATCCAAAAGGAAGAAACTTGACCTTAGGGGGGAGCGCAGATTATTGGCAAAATGGTCTGTTCTAGTGGTAGCAATCCGAGAAAGAAAAAAACTAAAGAAGGCCATTCACTTTGTTTCAAAACAAACAGGATGCATGATATATGTTTAGAAATTTACACGTGTAAGGTAGAAAAAAGTGGTGTTTCTGTATCTTTATTCGCCATAATTGTTAAACAATTACCCCCTTAGTCCTGTTGCCTAGCATACAAAGGTTTCTTTTTGGAGGGTAGCAATAGATTAAGAATACAAATAAGTGCGAGTTAGTGCTATAAATTTTAGAAAATGGGTTTGTACACCAATAAAACCATTTATTGTGATTGACAAGATTTTTTTGTATTGTTGCATATGAAGAGCTCCACGTGTATTTAAAATTACTGCAACTTTATTTTTTCCATAATGGAGCAAACAAAGCTTTTACTTTATGTTTACTAAATACTTAAACCACATTTCAATCGTGTTCCATCGTGAAGTACATGGACATAATACATCCGGGTGTACAAGGCATTTCAGGTCGATAGAGTAGCCACAAGAACACCAAAAAATCATGAAATTCCCTAATCATACATCTCTTATCAAACTTATAAATGAAATCAAAATCAATCGCTGATAAATACATTAAATGATATGCATTGAAGTGAAATGACAAAACTGTTCTTTCTCTGGTTGTAATACAGGAAATTAGTATATGTGAATTTCATATTTAAAAACTGGTTGGGTATTTAATTGTCAACGGCTAGTTGTTTTATTCAAATATCATTCTGGCTGTATATTACCCTGACTCAGGCACTGTCCATGGCAGCTAAAGAAGGCATTTGTTCCACCTGTCCTCGAAAGGGGGGCAAAGAAAGGGAGGTAGCAGGGAAGAGAGGAAAAAAAGGTACGAAAAAACGATTAAAGACAAAAAGGTGGGGGCGATGGAAGAAAAAAAAAAGTTAGAAAAAGTAAACAGGCAAACAGCACACTAATAGCTTTGAAACAGGGTGAAAATGTAAGAATAAAATAGGTGTATAAAGTATGAACCTTATCATTGCTGCTACTACTTTTACAAATACTACTGTATTATTATTATTATTATTATTATTATTATTATTATTATTATTATTATTATTATTATTATTATTATTATTATTATTATTCCTTGTACATCAAGCCCTTATGTTTAAGCACATTGCTATATAGACACGTTTACGCATAAAATATTTTTCTATATAAACTGAAATGACAACCTCAAAGCACATCCCGCATAACATGTTTTTTATGCTTTCACTTGCATTGTAGTGTAAAATAAGAAATGATATTACTTATATTGCAGATAGAAACGGGTTACTATTTGTAGTAATAAAACCCCGTTAGAATGTATACACTGCACAGAGAGTGCTACTGAAATTAGATGATACATGTGTCTGTCAAATATGATGCTTTTGGGAGTAACCTGTGATATCATGCTGCTACAATGTTATCTCTTGACCTATGTATCTTTGAGAACATTTTTAAATGAATAAATATATATATAATAATAATCATGTTGTAAAAGATAGAATTTTCCCATCAGAATTGTTGCACCGCCATCTCATGGTGTATACTTAAAAGAACCTCCATGTATGCTATTCGGTAACTGCAATTTCCATTCCTATTCAGAAGTTAATGATATCTTTGGTGTGGTCTTAGCTTACTTTAAAGTTTTTTAGTTACAGTAAAGTACCTTTTCCCATTTCAGTCAGTTTGAGTCAATCATATATGGATATACACACACATAAACACACACACATATATATATATATATATATATATATATATATATATATATATATATATATATATATATATATATATGTGTGTGTGTGTGTGTGTGTGTGTGTGTAAAGAGAGAGAGAGAGAGAGAGAGAGAGAGAGAGAGAGAGAGAGAGAGAGAGAGATGACATAACATCCAATGCACAAAGTACATCAGTACGACCAAAGTCTCTCTACAGTGTGTGGGGTTGGGGCTGGGGTTTAAATATTCAACCAGAGAATGTAGGAAAGAAGGCATTTTATAGAGAAAATGGATCTTAGTGTAATGATCGAAATTGACCATTCTCTACAGAATTGTTCATTGAGCATTTCGCTTAAAGCTTTTGAAAAAAAAAATGCATATAAAACTTCATGTATATATCTGGATTTAATTTATTCATTGTCCTGCAAATGTAATGGAGAAAAGCTAGTTGAGGGTTCCATACCACTCTCATAATTGCGAAACGTTCTTCATCCTTGCTGCCCAAAAGTTCACAAGGATAAAAAATAAGTTGGCATGCACAGAAACCCAAATGTAAGTGACAGTTAAAGTATTATGATAATCTCTATTTTGTAAAAATTGATTAACTCTTTTTTAGCAAAATGATCATTGTAATTATATAATTTCAGTGCAAAAATAGCTTTGACCATGCCCTCTGAACACCATCAAATAATACGTATTATACTTGTTAGCGAGAAAAAAAATATTCACTGATAAGATATTTGTTCCATCAAGATTTATAAAGATACACCTGATTACATGTTAAACAAATAGAATGCTCCATGGACTTGAAGCCAACAATATTTAAAATAGACGCTTAGTGTCCCCCAAACACCACGGCTTTTTGGGTCCTTCATTTTTTCAGATTACTGAAGTAAGTGTACATACTATCGGTAATTTGAACATCTATGCATTGCATATAAACTCAACATTATATACATTTTTATACACCTTTCTACTACACTTGCAAGCAAAATATTTAGAGCCATCCTGCCTCATTTTTTGAAAAAATCGACCGCTGATATAAATTGCATACCGACACCTGCCCCTAGACACCTTACAAACAAAATATGACCAGTATTCACCAGTTTTGCAAAATACACACACACTCCCAGGATATAGGATTTCGGAATTTGCACGACCAAAAAATTTGATACGTTTAGCACTTTACACTGGCAACATTTTCTAATGCTGAATACACTTAACTTAAAACCCATTCTAAGAACGCCACATGTGTTCAGGGTTCCAATTACTCCCAAGAGTTCTGTTTATTTAAATCCAAGATTGCATTATTCAGGAGCTTTTCTACCTCTAGACAGTTTACATAAAGCCCAATGCGCCGCACATACTACCTACAGGACTGTACTTTTATCTCATAGATGTAACACCCTCCTAGTGTACATTTTGTTGAAAATGTGATATTACATGAATGTATTGAATAGGAACAAAATGTTGCATTCCTGAATAGGCATTCAAGCTGCCAAATAATGATCCATAGTACACGCACCAACATCAAATTTGGCTTGGGGCAACAAAGTTTTCAGAAGATTGGGATCTCCCAGTTTTCTGGGAAGAAGGAAATTTTCATACTTTAGGCATCACGTTTGCCAAAAACGAATTGGAAATGAGTAAACTTTATTTTGAGGTGAAATTACATGCTTTTAAAGAAGTTTTATAAGTATGGAGAATGTGTGACTTATCTTTAATAGGTAAATATGTAGCTGTTGAAAATGTTGCTCTCTACAAACTTATGTATCCTGCTTCATTGATATTCATTGAAGATAATTTCATTAAAGATGTTCAATGTATGATGTATGCTTTTGTATGGAATAAGTCAACTAAAAAGTAAAGAACTCTGTTATGCATCAGAATTTGGACAAAGGAGGATTGAAAGTTATACATTTTAAGACTCAGGTATATTCTCTAAAATTGAGTTGAATTAAAAGGTTGTATGGTTTCAATGTCGCTTAGTGGATATCAGTATTCCCAGAACTTATACCTTTTATTAAAATCTATTTCCGAGCTGATGTGATTTTAATTTTTAGAATTTAGATTGTCCTTTATTTTGTAATGAATTGATAGATACTTAGAAATCATTTCAAAATCATTTTCATCCAAAAACCGTAAAAGAAGTTCGTAATGAATTTTTATGGTAAAATCCTTTCATCACTATAGACAAAAAAACTGTATTTTATAAATATTGGTATTTGAAAGGTGTTAAATTCAGTAATGACATTCTTGATTAGAATGGCGTATTTTTGGATCAAGAAGTTTTAGAAAAAAACTTAGTATTAGGATTAATTTCTTGGAGTATTTATCGCTTAGATTGTCAATTCCTGGACATTGGAAACAGTCACTATGTAGTAAAGTCATAAGGACATTTGAACCATCTTTTATACCTAGATTAAGACAAAATGGCAAACTAAAATTCGTATCTGATATTACTTGTAAGGAAATTTTTTGGTGCATTGTTAATAATGAAAATATCTGAATCTCCTACTTGCTTAGAAGCCTGGACACCCATGTTTAATATAGCTGAAGATAACTGGCCTAAAATATTTACTTTATCCTTCAAATGCACTGTGGAAAGTAAAATACAAGCCGTTCCATTTGCAATTCTACATAAATTTGTTGTCCATAAAGCAAGATTAATCAAAATGCAACTTGTAAATTCGGAGACATGTGACAATTTTGTTTGAAAGCGAAACAATTTTAAATTATTTTGGGAATGTCATGATATTAAATTATTCTGGAATGAAGTTGAAGAATGATGGAACACATTATATTCTAGTAACATTATAATTTTATCTGCTGAATTCATTATTCTATGTTTTTATTTCGCTAAAGGTTCCCTAAATAATTGTATTCTGCAAGCCAAATATTTTATTCACAAAAAATTATGTAGCAAACGACAGATGTCATTTGATGGTTTTCTTTTATATTTGAAACTCAAAATATCAGTAGAGCAACAGACTTTATACTGTCAAGGAAAATATGATTTGTCTGTTAAAAGGTGGTCAGTCCTTTGTAATAGTTTGATATAATGTTTAGGAAAAATTTTGAAATGTTCCTGACTCGAAACGGTAGAAATTAATTCCATTCAGTTACTTCATTACATGTATGTATGTATGTATGTATGTTTAATTTAGTTGTCAATACCATGTATTATGTGTATACTATAAAAAATTAAATTAAAGAATACATAAACAAATCAGATTGTCCCACGTCTAATAATTTTTACCCTTTTCTGTTGGCCGGGCGTCTTTTGATAAGATAAGCGTAAATGTATCATAAATTGCATGAGTGACAAAAGCAACGGATTGACCTGTCACTGTTGAAAATATTTGACGTGTCTGTGAGGACTGTGAAAATGATACCTGTCTATCAAATGTTCTGTTTGGGGGAGGGATGGAGGTGTTGCTAATTGTGATTCAGAAAAGTACAAGAGACAAAAACACTGGCATTAGACAGCTTTTGAGCTATCAGCCGAGCAGGTTAACACAAGCAAACTTCGGCAGATATCTGAAATGAAATAAGCTAAACCATAAGGTGAACAGCTACTGTTTCTACGATTTTCAATATAATCATTAGCAGCTGGAAGCACCACAAACTGAAGCTGAGAACTGCCTTTAAAAAAAATCAAAAACAAGAGCCACGTGCAGTCGGGTGCTTTCCCAAGCTTGCGCTTTGAAGCCTGGCTGGTTGGATACTAGACTGGGCAGGGAAACTTGTCAGACCACTACCAGTTGTTGCCGTCTAAATAATATATATAAGGACACCTGTGAAAATACATAAAATACGAATGTTTCATTAAGGTGGGGTAACTTGTCTATTTACATTTCTTAACCGGAGACGGCCAAGGCCTTTCGAGCAGAAAAAGGTAAATGCGACTCCTGCCTTGAAAAAATAGATGCATTCTACCAGAGGCATGCCCTGTCCGAATTATGAAGCTCTCTGTAGGAGTCTGGAAAATTAATATGAGTCATTAGAACCTGTTCTAGGCGTCTCTGGATTTTTTCTGTTTTTGTCCTGGGTGAACCTAACGATTGCAAGGCAGCAAATACAAACATAAACATAAATAATTAAGATGGGGAAGGGAGCAAAAACTACGAAACGTGTAAGAAATAAAGATATAGAGGTGATTAAAATATACTGTTGGTTGGAGTATTCTGAAGTGGTTGTCGATGTTGGCGGAGATGAAATGTGAGGATCTGGCATTAACAAGCCAGATATTGTCTAGCTGAAACCTGGTCGCATACGTTGAAATTACAGTTTACCTTCAGCATAAACTTACAAGAGAATATTCCATATAATCAGCGGAATAAGAAAATCTGGTGATGTATCTAAATTTTTGGTGAGGTCGTGGGGTTATTGTGATATTTTTCCATCTCTGAATGTGTAGACTGGTTGCGAATCCCAGGATAAATTAGTGTTTCTGAAACTAAGTCTACATAGGTGTCACGTGTATAGATGAAGGTTGACAGTCATAACATATGCATAGAATTTCTTGAAATGAAAGGTTACATGGTCGTAGGAGATTCACAGTGTTAAATCAGTTGTAGAATTGAAATGTGTCATTCAGTGTTGTAAAATGGCAGTGTACGTGTTCCCGTATAGTTATATTGCGTTGACTTTAGATAATGATCATGATTTGCATAACTTTGTGTTGGGTTTTGATGGACGGTAAGTTAATTCCCTTAAAGGTCAAATGACAAGCATATCCTTAATTTGTCTATTTTTGACGTTTATAGGTTCACAAGTGTCATATGATAATAACCCCTACCTGTAAATATTCGATTTTACCCAGTACAAATAAAAAAAATCCACTTTTTTGACCAACAACGTGCAAAACATTTATTGTGGCTAATGTCTCATTGTTGCCACGAGAGGGCGTTTTGTGACGTCATTCTTGTGAGTGGCAAGCAGAAAGAAAAATGGCGGAGTACATGTTTGGATGGGAGAGTGACGAAGAATCAAGTTTTGGGCCGGAATTGCAAATTAGGAAGACTGTTCAGCCATATAATTATGAACCCCTAGCGAAGAGGAGATGTGTTGAACAAGTGAGAGAAGAAGAAAGCGATGAAAATAAGGAAAATGTGGAACCAACAGACGATGATGACGAGGGTCACACGGACATATCATGGTACGTGCCGCAAGCGGCAAACTTTTTCACTTTCTCGGTATCGAAATTTGGCGCAGTATGACCACAAACCATACGGTTGTAGGGTTATAGAGTGGCTGATTCGAAATTGTTTAAATATGTAACAGTCGATGTTAGACACAGCGCTCTTTTCTCGTTTGTAATTGTAAGCTGGACAGAGTTGAAATGCCAGGTTTTGGTCCGTTCAATCACCGTACGGCAGGCAAGGTCTTTATCATGCTACGCTTACACTGAGCCAGTGCCGGAAAACAATCGGAGCCTGTCTACAAAGTTGAAGGACTAGCAGACTTTTTTTTACGAACATTTGGTTCATTATATATCATTTAATGGGGGAATTTCGTTCATGAATGATGTCTGCAGTAGCAATTGCTATGGACAATACCAATACACATGCAGTAGCCAGTTCTGGCCAGAGGGACGCGGTTATCTGAATACACAATCAGCTTATCTCAGTGTTATTCACACCTCGGCTTGGCCACCGGTACTGCACCCGGGGATCCACTTCTTCATGCAATATACAGAATAGCAAAACTTCCAGGTGCTGACTGAATGCAATTATGATGGGCTGAAACCCGCGGATATATTGAAGCCTTATGAATTAATTATTGGACCCTGTAAGTTGCATGTTGAACAAGTTTTCTGGATGAGGTATGGGTTGGGGGAAAGAGGAAAGGGCTTATAGAATGAAAGAGACATCATGAAAAACCATACTTTGAAGTCCAATTTGTCCACCCAAGTTTATAGCATGATCCATCTGATCTTGTGTCATTATAGGACTTGGTATAAAATCAATGGATCAATAAAAGCACATATGAACAGATAAATCAGTAGGTTTTTAGCCCCCCCCCCCCCCCCCCCCGAAAATAGAATAGCTTGTCCCAAAGCTATCTACAATAGCAGTAAAACTAAAAACAAAAAAAACAAAAAAAACAATATTCAGGTTGTTTGACTGCCTTTTTTTTAACCTAGTGAATCGAAACAGTGCATATAAATCTCAAAATCAATACCTTCTTGGTTTTCCTTTTTGTCTCTAATGTTGAAATTGATAAGGATCTCAAATTTAAAACTATGCATTTTGAATTGCACAGCCAATTGAGCTGAATATTCAGCATGTGATTATTCTTTACAACAGTAGCTTCTTGATCACCCAAAGCGTTACCAACTAAATAATCAAATGAACATATGAATATTTTCCATAATTTTTATTGTTCATAAAATACATTGGTATGTTCAATTTACCCTATCTCTTACTGCAGGTGCAACTGTACACATTGCGTCCCAATGAGGACCAAGAATGAAAGGAAATGCTGTAGGCATTATGCTCCCGTGAAGGATAGAGTAGGTGTGAGCTGCATCACTAAACATCCCGGATTTCAGCCAAACTGCCAAAATATCTGGGTGCTCCAGCGGTCATTCTTGGACTTCTAAGATGATTATGGGCCAGTTGGAGACGAGGAACCGATTCACAAGTAAGTAAATATCAACATGAAAATAAAGTACTACTGTGTGCATATCTACATATTCTTTTGCAGTATCCTGTATACTGTCCATCAGATCCAACAATGTTCACTGGTTGTTGGAAGTAAATGTCCACTGGTTCCATACTATGTACATCACCCCCCCCCCCAAAAAAATAACATAAAAAATGACACTATGCATATATCAATTGTTTGTGACTTATCAAGTTCTTCTGACACCGCCATAAAATTTTTAATTCTTTTGTGGATATTTACATGAAAATAAAGTAATTCCATGTGCTTATATACATATATTCCCTGACTGAATATTGTGAGTAAATGTCCTCATGTTACTATGAAAGTTCTTGTGACACCACCATAAAATGTTCAAATTCTGTTCTCCTTTTATGTTACCGCTATGTAGCATATCGCATATTCACGAGATGGATCTGGGGAAAACTTGGCCGTGGTAACCGTCGACCTGTGCCTGCATGTGCGGTCTCTGCAATAAGAGGGAGTTTTCCAGAGGAAGATCAAGTCTACAAAGGGTTTTACTTGAGAGGCCCATTGTTCACCGACTGAAACGGACACATAGTTCCTCTGCAAGATTGAGTTTGTCAGGCTAGTCATATTTCCAGGCAATTGGCTGGACCACAGATTCCACTTGCTCCAGTTTGTCAGCATGATGCCTTGCGAGTCGATAGCTGGGATACTGTGTCCTCAAGTTATGGACTTCCTGGATGAGATCCTTCACATAGCCTGAAAAGAGACCAGTTGGGGTTTGAGACTACTCATTGATGAATGTCAAATATCATATTTCAAAGATGGACGGTCAACTTTTGGTACATTCCAAGTATTTTCTGGCTGTGATAACATTTGTAATAGATACACAGGAAATCTGTGAACAATGAATTTTGATTTATAGATTACTTCTTATTTTACTCACATCTGATTGCTGTGATAACAACTGTGCTGGAACACAGTTGTTCATTTACCAAGCCTGCTGATGAACGATCCTTCACCTTGCATATCCATAATGAGGATGTGATAATTTGTTTATTCTTTTATAATGATACAATGAACGATCATACTGGCACTGCCTTATTTTATGCCAGTGTGTGCACTCACCATATGTATATTTGCCCTTCATGGTCTTGATAGTTGGTGCTCCCTTTTTAGCCTTTGGAAATGACACACTGTACTGCAAGTCACCAGCTTTGGTCCTTGCCTGTTGGCGTTCAATATTTTCATTGAAGTGCAAGCATGCAAGGAAGAGCCTGGAAGTGTACAAATATTATGCATAGTCAATTTGTGAATTTCATTTGTATACTGAGTTTTTTTTCTCATGTTTTTCCTAATAAAAATGTCTGCCACATACCGAAGTCTCCTTGTTGTCTGATAATAACATGTGGTGAGTTATACCGCGAATCCCCCAAACATATATGCATGGGTATTGCTACACTAGAAACATCTGTTCTATGAACTGTTTACATTGATCATGTAGGCAGTTCAAAGAACTTCTAAAGATAAATGCAACTGGGTCACTCATGGAATTCAGCAAAATTGGCTGTAAAATAACTTGTTGGTCATGCAGTCAATTCATAAAATCTTCAAAAAAGTGCACATATTGCTACAAGACCATTCATGGAATTCAAAGCACAAGCAGAAACATAATATTGGTCATGCAGGCAACTTATTTGCCTGCTTCACTGGCTAGCATTTCATGAAACAAAAAATATACATGTATTGATACCAGCTACTCCTGGAATTCATCAAAAATAATAACATGCCTGCTCTTTTTTTTTTTTTTTGGGGGGGGGTGGATTTTTGTGGAAAAATACATTCAATCTTCAATGAAGCCCTCCTTTATATTCTTACCAGGCTCTCATGGAGGGGAAGAAGAAATGCAATGCTTTCGGGGCAAAGAAGCACACTATCTTGTGGAATGATTCGAGGCTGGATGTTTGATGCACAGGTGATAGTTGCTTTATGTCCTTGCACAGGAACTTTGAGGCCACGATTATTTCCAGTTCCTTGTGAGCTTTTGACCCTGAAATACATAAGCAAAAGCTCAAGTAAAAAAGTATAATGCTCACTGTGTATGTCAACAATGTGGTTCAATACAGAAAGCCACTTTGCAACAAGAAGTTCGCCATTGCCTCCACTACTTTCGGCGCACCAGTAGAGGTGGTTGGAAACGCCCTGAGCCCACTGTGCCAAGTCCTCATAGCCCTTCTTCTTTGATATGGTCTCAATCTTCTTGTACACTCCTACAAAGTAAATTTCACAATATGATTTCCTTGAAAAATTATTATCTTTTAAAAATTACATCCTACAACTATGGCCCACAGTAAATGTCAAACATCGATATGTCATACATGACATTTATTGTGGGGGTAGAGTTTCACATAGCTGTTCTAAGATAATCATTTTTCAAGTACAATGAAACCCCCTGTGCTTGCAGTGGGGTGGGGGGAGAATCCTAAATGTCGTCAGAAGAAAATTGTTGAAGAGGGAGGCTAATATTTGTAGTGGAACTTTTTGGATACAAAGTGAATTCCGTTAGTTATAAGATTGGTGGCCTCGCATGAACAGTAAATAAGCTACCACTGGCAAGTATTGAGTTTTTACAACACCTGTATTTTGAAAAGAGGGTGGAAAATTTCAGATATACAGTAATACCTGCTGTATGTGGCCACTGATAACCACAATTCTTTCTGTGATTACCCTGCTGGGTCCCAGGAATCCATTTCAGGGTGTTGCCACTTTTGTCTGTGGTGAAGCGGTGGCCACATACAACAGGTATCACTGTATGGATTTCACTTTACCTTTAGCACAATGCCACACATCAAACCAGTGCCTGATTTCTGGGTGCTCCTCTCGCATGTATTTCTTTACACTAGCATGCCTGTCTGTGCACAGTTCCACAATGTTGATCCCATTCTCAGTCAGACTTCGAATTTATCTTTTCAACCCCTCCGACTCCATAGCATACGAGTTTTTCACCTCGCTGGACTACAAAATATAAACAAATGAATGTGTGAAAGTTTACTTTCTGAAAATGCAGTCCTTTTTCTTCATCAACACACCTGCATACATAATGAAAATAGAAAAACATCTGCTTTCCTTTTTCTGTCATATAATGTCGAAAGTAGAAAGCATTTGACGATATGAAATGTAAACACCCTCAGTATTAGAACATAAAATCAATAACTTAGGGTTTTTTTCCTTTTTGATTTTTTTTAAAGCCTTTCCTTTGACCATGATACTTTTGATTTTGTCATATTTCTTGTAAATTATGTCTCAGCTGTTCTGTTGCTGGGGGCATGGCCTTGTGGCTATGTATATTTTTCCTTACCTGAACGAGCTGAAGGTCGACCACCTTGCCAAGTTTCATGTCCATAAGACTATAACTGCCATATTTGGCAGTGTGGCCAGGTGAGCAACACCGGGCATCACCACCAAGGTAAGCCCCTTGCTGCTGTAGTGTTTCAAGAAGTTTGGCTTGACTTGCTCTCCAAACTTGGATGACTGCTGGTATCAAGTAGAATTTCTGTATTCTAAAAAATGTTCTAATTGAAAAAGAAGCAACATTAGAATGAGCAAGCATGTTGATTGCTTTTGCTGGGCTTGATCCTGAAAAGAAAATTCCACAGGCCAAAGTAATATTGGCTATGGGCATCCAGGTCTTTCTACCATTAGCTGCTGGCTGACTGTCCCAGTGATTACTGTGACCACACTCATATCGCTGTGCCAGGGTAATACCACATCCGACTCTCCGGGTCAGAACAACCGTGCATGGTCTTGAACACTTGCGACATGTTTCAAGAAGGTTCTTCAGGCAAGACTCTTCTATAATGAAGTTTCTCCCACCATTCCTAAACTCCTGTGCTCTGAAAGAAGAAAAAAAAAAGGCTCAAGTGAGATGTCATATAAAGATACCCCTGTGCCCTCCCATCTACCTTGAATATATGTATAAATAAGAAATTGATATAAAAATGTATGTACCCAGCATGCTGATATGCAGATACTACACGGTGACTGTATTATAAAGTTGGAGATACAAGTCAGCATGCATTTATGCTGATAAATTGCTAACATGGCTACTCTTTCACAATTCACATGTATATACATGTAATCCAGAAAACCGAAAAAGCCATGTCCATATAATATGATTGGGGTAACATCATGGCCATCAACTGTATACAATTTGAAATGGATCTGATGTAAGACCCAAGACAAGTCATGGATACAAGTCCAGCATCCCTTGGCTTACAATGCTAAAATTTATATATATATATACATATGATAAACTGACTGCAGAGCCATGGCAATGCAATATGATTTGGTCAAAATTATACCCATTACCTGTGCATACTGAAATATGAAATAGCACTCAAGTACATATATATATATATATATATATATATATATATATATATATATATATACATATATATATATATATATATATATATATATATATATATATATATATATATATATATATATATATATATATATATATATATATATATATGTATATGTACCTGTCATCCTGAAAATTCTCTTCCTCATCTTCATCATCACTGTCAATTGCTGTCACGTCAATGTTCCAGTCTGGGTCATTCTCCATTTCATCCAGTTTCTCATCATCTTCTTCCTCCTCATCAGTCTTTCTTTCGTCTTGCATATTTATGACCCCTTCCAACTCTCTGACTCTCTCCTCCAACTCCTCAATTCGGCTTTTCAACTCTTGAATCTTCACTTCATAGTTGTCTATATGTGTCTCGGTTAATTCTGTCTGAAACCCATGCGAGTAGCATCTATTTTGTGGTCTCTCCCTTATGGCAGCCTGGCGCTGTGCATCCTGAAACTACAGTAAAATGAGTATGTAAGAGAATAAGAATATAAATATAAAAAATGCTAATTTGTCCTCATATAGGCCTTCATCATGTTCACAGTCACTGCCACTAGCAATATTTTGCCACAATTCATGAGGAGTGAGAAACATAAAACAAAAATAAATAAAGAAAATAATCAAAATATAAAGGAACATAAAGGATAGAATATATGCACTTTGTTTCTAGTTCCAGTTTTAACATGACTATGTATACCAAGCATTCATTGTGAAAGACCAAACTTATTTGTGCTAGGCTTATTATATGCTCAGATGACATTAGAATTACAAGTATGTGCCAGTCAAAGTGCAAAACAAGAGAATTTACAGAACTACATGACTCGGATACCTGCACATGATTGGCTGTAATGGTGTAATTATACCAGCTGAAACATTGACATCATTCATAGTTTGGGGGGGGGGGGGGAAACAGGAGAATTTTTTCCCACCTTCTGATAGAGAGAGAGAGTAGGCCTACCTTTGGCTGTACCTTTAGTGGACACTCTGCTGGTGCTTCAACAGGTGGTGGTACCCTGGATGAATCATCTGAGCCACAATCACTTGAACCGGTTGCCGCTTCGGGACTTTGGCCTTTCTTGGTCATGGTGTGTTCTGCAATTAACTGAAAAAGAAATGAAGCATAAATCAATCAAATGTACATAGTTCAATTCTCGCATCCATTGCCTGCGAGTGACTAATCGAAGCAGGTTTGTGTGTTAACAACGAAAGTTACGTCCATATATAAACATCGTAAAAATTGATTTCTCGGACTCCGAGCAAATCACCCATTATCGCTCACAAACGCAGTTTTATGCTTTTTCTTTTATACATTTTCTGAAATAAATGTTTTACAGCAGACATCTATAATAAAGTTTAATTTCTTTAGCTATCTCCATGGCATTATGAAGAAATCACGCCAATCTAATCATCACGCTCTGCATGCATGAACTTGATGAAAGGCCACGGGCCTCCTCCGGCTCCGGTCTCGGGAGGCTTTCCCGCACGCGGGTCCCTGATGTAAGTAACGGTCGGCCGGCCAGGCTTTCCGGCTACGATATCTCTGTCGACCAAGAAAATCCCAAAATTTCACTTATTTTCTTCAGTCTTGACATAAGGAACAAAACTTCACGGAACGCTGCACCTGTGCCATGTTACCGAGAAACCGTGAATACACAAAAAGAACTCTTGCTGATAAGCAATCAACGATAAGGCCCTCAATATACACCTGCGTGCCGCTACTGTGCACAGAGCTGTGCATTCAATGTAATTTCATGGCGGTACTTTACTACTTACCTCCAGGTTTTGCCGTTTTGTTGCAGCGTTGGATCGCCTTCTTTTCGTAGGAGTGGGATCTGTATGATCTGTCTGTCTCTTCCACGAAAACAAGGTGGGCACAGCATTCTTTTTCAGTCGAACTTGTAGTCCACATGCCCGGGCGATTTCAGGGTGTTTGTCAAATGAATCCGTGGTGAAGTGATCACTGCATAACACTGGCTGGTAGTGATCGTCTGGATTAAAATCTGCCATTTTCATGTTCCCTGTCCATATTTTCCTTAGTTTCTTGTCCCTCGGGAACTGGTGGAAACTACCACTAAACTTTGAGTCGTTGGTGCAACCGACGGCCACACAATAAACCATAATTTGCCGCAGGTCAAGACCCAGGGTTCACAAGAATGACGTCACGATCACCCCCAGGTCAGCGGGCCGTGTCCATAAATGTTACTGCATTATGCCCAACTTTGAGGCTGATAAAAGTTGGGTTTTTTTCGTTCATAGAAGGATTTTTTGGCAATGTTTGACATGGACAGTAGCTGTGGATTCACGGTGGAAAAAAAAAATTGAATGGGAAATTTGTTCTTGTCATTTGACCTTTAAATAACTAATTTAATAGTGTGGTATTCTCACACCAATAATAAAAACCTGACGACTTGGTCTTGGCTGAACCTTTTAATGAACGTTACGTTGTACACATGTTGAACGTTGCATATTGAAACGTTGAACTTTATGCACTGCAATTAACATGTACTGCATAAGTTAATATGAAATGATCATTCTCAACAATGTCACATTTATAATTTCAGCTTTAAGCTTTAAAAAAACATTCTTAACAAATCATGTATGATGTAGCGTTTAATTATCTCGTTTACACGGGTGTGAATAACACTGTTTTACAGCTATATGAGCCCTCCATGGATACACGTAACCACATACACAACATCTTATGATAACTTGCATCAACAACTCCATACCTTCATGATACTGAATCACTTATACCATATGACTTATACCATTTGTACAGGGAGCCAGGTAAATAAATATTAATGAACTTTTATAATGCACATGAATGTAAATAAATATCGCACCTTTAAAAAAACACATATCCTTTGCAAACTTTAACTATTCTGTTTCTATACTTACAGGTATTTGATGCAGGCTCTGACATGGCCAGTCTATTAAGTGAGAAACACGACATGAAATCCTGTATGGTGCATTACTGCAACAAAATATACATAAAGTTGACGCTCATACTCTAACAAGTGATAAAATGAAAAGTAACAGCAAGACAAATTGGAAAATTGGACTATAAATCTCACCGCAACTTACTTTACATGTGCAGCGCTGTGTTAAGCTGTTAGCCCATGGTTAGCAGAATAGGGACCATGCCTTTTCAAAATCCCGCGAATGGGTAGATGCTTGCTCTTAGTTCTTCTCTGCGATATCTATTCTCAACAGTCAAAAAGGACGCTCGCCTCTTATACCACATTACGCTCAAAGACTTAATGCCAATCGGAAACAAATGACAAAGGACAGTGTAACAAAACAACTTGGCAGTTCTGTGTAACAAACAAAAACGCACGGTCAAATGAATATGGGAACGATATTAGCCAACAGAAAAAAAATGGTAAATAACGAAACAAACAGGGACAAACATGGAAAAGACTACAAGTTTGTAATAATGCGTTTGTATATTACTGCGCTGGAATAATTTTGACACATAATAGACTGACATCACACTTTTGATCACAAAAAAACCTGGTATATTATTTATCCAATTACAAATACAGATTCTGTATTTGACCCTACCCCTTTTTAGATGAGGAATTTAAAGTATTAGAAACACGCATTTGGTGCAGAATAAACTGTTAAGGTTTATTTGTATGTTTATAGGATAAACCGACAGACAAATATGAATAAGCATTCAGAACCCTCCCAAAATTTACTTCTACATATTGTAATATGCCAATAAGCAATCATCGACCCTCATTGATCAAAGCTTATTATCATATATAAATAGCAAGCACATGATACCCTATCCAGATTTACTTGTTACCAGTAAAGTGATACGCACTTGATACCCATTCAAAATTTGCTTATTTCAATATTATAGCCAGGGTTAAAATGATTTTTTACGCAATAATAGGATAAATCTATCACAAAGTTCAAATATATAGGTTCACGCAGCTAAGCATGAAATAATGCTGTCCAAATATTTACCTATATACATTAAACCTTTATACGTTCATAATAGACCTATACGAAAAATAAACAAAAACAACCGTTCGTGTTCACCTTTATAACAACTCCTGTAGAAATTAACTGACACTTTAGAGATCAGCTTCTAGTCTGACCACTTGAGCAACGGGACGATGTAATTTTGTAACTCGTGTCTTAAGCATGACTAATCGCACATTGCCATCTCTGCCAGGAAAAAACTTTTCAACTTTAGCAAGAGGCCAAAGATTACGTGGCATTCAACTCTCTAGCATAAGAACCAAATCACCAACCATAATATTTTCTGTATTAGTTCTCCATTTAGAACGAATATTCAGTGAGGGGAGATATAGCTTGAGCCACTTGGACCAGAAAATGTTGGACAGATGTTGAAGAAATTTCCAGCGGCTGTGGTACTTGTAAGAATTGGAACAGCCACCAAGCCGAGCCTCAATGAAATTGCGCAATGTAAGCATTGAATTAGGTGTAACGTTCCTGTAATTACCCAAGGACCAATCAGGCCAAGAGGATCAAAGCTAGAAGCTACAAAAGGCAACAAGATAAGTCTGGTGATATCCTGAAACACTAATGGTTGTATGGACAAAGAGAGCATGTCCGATTGTACTAACCATTTCACTCCCAGATCTACTACATAGAGAACCAGAGGGAAAAAATATGCACTTCCTTTGCATGGTACTCAACGGGAACCATAGCCAGCATTTGTTCTTCATTGGTGGCGAACTTGGTGATATCAAATCCACCTAACTTCAGAACAGCAGGAAGATTAATAATAATATATTGTACACTTCCTGTAGACTACAAACTGACTGAGTGAGATCGTCCATGTACATGGCCTCAAGGATAGATTCCTTGAGCAATGGGTCCATATCTGGATTGTCAGCATTGATCTGCCTTAAGGCATATGCAGCAGAAGAGGATGACCATATGCCACCAAAAATATTGATGCGCATACACATCTGAACCCACTCTCCATCCTTGTGCCATAAAAATCGGAGTGCATCTCTGTCATATACAGGAATTGTAACTTGATTGTACATTTGAACCAAATCCGCTTGGACTGCAAGACTGTAAACGGAAACGTAGCAAAACATGCAGTAACTTGTTTACTAAGTCTGGCCCTTGAAGGCAACACTCATTAAATGAACGCAACCACACTTGGCAGAATAATCAAACACAATCCTTAATTTATCAGGTTTGTTCAGGTTTTGTACACCATGATGGGGAAGATACCAGATTCTATCTGAATCCTGCAAAGCATGGGTAGGGATTACCTCAGCATAATTGGCTTCAATCGACATAAAGATATCATTATCATATCTAGACAAGAAGTCTTCTCTTCTAAGTTGTCTTATAAGACTGTTCAAATGCCTATGTGCCATCAAAATTATTTGGTATGGGCTCATCTGGATTTTCCATGCTATACACGGTTGTGAATGGGCCATATTCGATTTCCCAAAACTGATGTGTATTGGTCACAAGAGAAGAATATATAGTAGTATGTGAAACAACTGATTAAGGAGAAATCGACTGCAAATCACCTAAGCCAACACATTCTTTTTCCAGCTGTCAATTAGCTGAGTCAACAGCTTTCCCTGTAGAGACAGGAAAATATGTAATTATGCAACTGTTTACGCCTGAGTCTACCAGGACACGGGATGTAGACATGAAGTCTAATATGACCATGAGACTACAATTTGACTTTGGTATTTGACCAGAAATAGTCCATACAAACAAATAGCGTAAAGCCACTGGTTCTTTAGGCTTGTTGTTCCTGACCTCAAGGGGTATCAAGGCCTCAGAGTAATCCTGACCTATCAAAAGGTCAACTTCCTGACAATCAATACAGGCATAGAAGTCAATACCATCGAGATGTGGGTGAGACTTTATATCTATGGTTCCAGTGGATACTGGAATATGCTAACTTTGACTCCTGACATGTTCACAGATTCTTGTGCTGCTGAAACCTTAAAAGAAGCATGTTTTGAAATTGTGGGTATATTTCCGCTCATTGTCTTCAGTAGGTAATAGTTGTTAATGCCTTTCAAATTTAGGCGATTGGCTAATTTCTCTGTACAGAATGATGCAGTAGATAAGTTATCCAAAGCACCATTTACATGCAATGTATCATTGATACATACCCTAACTATAGGCAGAAGACAATCGTTCTTATTGCCAGTAGAACAGGCCGTCGAAGATTGATCTGTATGAATGAAACTAGTGTGTTTTCCTTGACACACAAAGCATCTGTTATTGCTACGGCACACAGAAGTGCGATGGTTATCACGTAGACAATTATCGCGTAAATTATGCAAAGTTACAAAAGCGATTCTGTCTGGAACAGGTAAAACTCTGAACTCTTTACAACACATACTGAAGTGCGGCTGTTTACAAAGTTAGCATGGTGGATGATTCTCAGGTGGGTGACTAGGCTGTTGACTAGTAGCACCGTTAACGTCAGCCTTTGCGTGAGAGATATTGACCTCAGCAGCAACAAGCGGGGCAGATTCATTTAAAGCACCCTGTAACAATGTTTGTGCATCATGAGATGTAACTCAACTGGTATGACTTTTTCGTACGGCCAAGCCGAAAACTGGGTCACAGAATTCATCAGCCACAGTCTCTGTAAAGGATACTAAGTCCTTGAACTTCAAATATGTGTTGGACTCTCTTTTACTCTCAAACTCATGCTTGCACCATCGGTTTTGAATGTGCCATAGGAAATTTTGAATCAAGTCCATAATGACTAATTGGCAATTTATCTCGTCTAAGCTATTGATACTTTTGAAAATCTCATATGAATTGCGTAATTCATGTGACAGAGCACACATGTTGGCAGCGGTTCTGACAACCTTTGAACTGCGTAATGATTTAATCACGTCCTGCAACACGTGAAGATTTGACCCATATAGTTTATGGAATGTATCCAAACCTTTCTTATAACCTTGTTCAGTACCAACAAAGATAGAAATACGTATGCATGGGCCTGCTCAAAATACTCGTCATTCTCAATATTATCACCCTCGTCTTCCTGTACAACCTGTTCATGACACACTGTAAATTCAGCAAAGCAGTCTTGTACTACACTATCAAGGCTGGTATTTGATCAAGACTTTCACTCTCAGCTAAAAATTGACTGATCTTATTGCCTAGTTTTGTGACCTTTGTCTTAGCTGCGTTACAGGCAGTTTTTATGTCGGAGAGGGGCATCCTATAAGCTATGATAAGAGCTAAAGCCCACAGCACTATAAATACACTGAATATTTTCATGAGCTATACGATGGGTAAATATGCACTGGTACCAAAATTTAAACTATGCGAAGATACCTATAGGAACCAACGTATAGAAAATAGAATATGGTATGTATTATTTGTTCAAACACTCTGTGCTTGAACAAAAAATGGACGTATATGTCTTTATGTGTGAAGAAAGCACATAATTTGCATAATTCTGGTTCAAAACTGCATCAGGATATAGACCAGAGTATGCAAGGGTCCCTGAATGAATACATGTATTTTGTGTAGGTCCTTAAATATACATTACGATACCTGACCAAAAATAGTTCGTGTAAAGTTCCCTAATGCTAATGCAGGTATGTCCTTGAATATTTAACCAGGATAGTCACACAAAAGGCAAAGCTAGCTAGCAACACGGCGGTAAGGATACGTCTGAGTAGGTCAGTCATTGAAAGCTACCTTGATTTGAAACAATGATGAAACAGTGTACTGAATTCACACTACTGCATGCCTGTACACACGCAGAATGCACGTGAAAGCACAATAAACCTGTGCAAACCCCTTTATCCAGTAAGAACCGAAACCAATAGAACACATGATGTAACACACACTCGGCAACACAGTACCCCTCGAATCTGGTGAGTTATTTCATTAAAGACTCCTTTAACACTTGGATGACAGCGACTACTACCATCAGTTGACACGAAGATAATAAAAAAAAACCCTTGTATGATGTCGTATTCCCACACCAATAAAAAAACCGACGACTTCGTCTTTGGTGCTACCTTTTCATGAACTTTATGTTCTACACATGTTGAAAGTTGCACGTTGAAACTTTAAACGTTATACACTGCAAGTAATATATACTGTATAAGTTAATACGAAATGATAATTCTCAACAATGTCACATTTATAATTTCAGCTTTAAGCTTAAACAAACATTGTTAACAAATTATGTATCACTTAGCGTTTAATTATTTTGTGTACACTGGAATAACACTGTTTCACAGCTATATGAGCCCCTCATGGATACACGTAACCACACACACATAATTTTAGGATAGCTTGCATCAACAACTCCATAGCTTCATGATACCGAATCACTTATACCATATCACTTATACCATTTGTACAGGAAGCCAGGCGGAAAAACCTTACTGAACTTTTATAATACATATGAACACGAATAAATAACATGCCCTAAAAAGAAAACACATATACTCTGCAAACTTTAACTGTTCAGTTTCTATACTTACAGGTATTTCATGCAGGCTCTGACTTGACCAGTCTACTATGTGAGAAACATGACATGAAATCCTGTATGGTGCATAACTGCAACAAAATATATCCTGCGAACGGGTAGACGTTTGCTCTCAGTCCCTCTCTGCAATATCTATTCTCCACGACCAAAAGAGACGCTTAAAAGTATGACTTATGATTGGATCTCATATATTCTGTTAATTCCAAACCAAACATAGTGCACCCAGTTTAAAAATCTTTTCATGGCATAAACAAAGCACAAGTATCTTGCATTCTACTGCCTTTCTTGCATTCTACTGACTTACTTCCCGGCAGGTTACAACACAGCTGTCCAAAGGAGCTTACAGTGCTGTCAATTGTTTCCTGTAGTTTGTAATAAATCCAACATGGCTATGCTGGATGATGTGAACCTTTTCATTAGTGTATAAAAAACCGGCATAGGTTCTTCCATTAAGCAGTGTCTTTCACACCACAGTCATGGTGTATGGCTGTGGCGTAAAAGACACCATGCACAGTCATTGTGTTTTTGAGGGAAACGATACTCTTTCCATGAGTTTACCTCGAAGCTGGCAGTGAGATTACCCATCCTGGATCAATTTTTTCTAGTATGGAACACTAAACCAGGATAAATAGTGCTCTATTATTAGAATGGCCGATTTTACAGCTAAAAAGTTGAAATGAGGAGGAAACAAAAATGGTCTTACCCAAGAACACTTACTACATAATTGTAAAGCACATTGTATGCCAGGATCTTGCAAATGCGACAATCACAAAGGACCTAATGCTTCATGTAAAAAAAACGTTTATGGTTGCAACAATGAAACACAAGAATCTTTTATCATGCAAAATCAAGAAAGCTGGCCAACTTTACACTATTTTGCTAACCTTTGCTTTTATTACCAAACCAGATATATGGTTCTTGGACAGTGCTCCAAGCCTTTCAAGCAATGTGCAATGCACCTCTGATATGGATCACGCATCATTTAGCTTACGTTTCCGCCAGTAGGAAACACAACAGGCATAAGGAAATTGATTTATGCCATCAACTCCCCAGGCCAAGAGGTCTTGAACTTATCTACAAACTTTCCTGTAGTTCACAACACATCCAGCATTAGGATCTTGTATATTGGTGCCAACTGTTCCAACAATGTGTAATGCAGAAGTGATACATCAAGTCCTTATGTTTTGGCAAATTGCTATAAAGACACACTTATACGCATAATATGGTTTTCTATACAAACTGAAATGATAACCTTAAAGCATGTCCCGCACAACATGTTTCCATGCTTTCACTTGCATTCTAGTGTAAAATGAGAAATGATTTCATTGATATGTCAGATAGAAATAGGTTACTATTTTATAGTAAGAAAACCCATTTAGAACCTAAACACGACACAGAGAGGGCTACTGAAATTAGATGCACGTGTCTGTTATATATGATGCTTTTTGGAGTAACCTGTGATCCCACACTGCTACAATGTTATCTCTTGACCAATGTATTTTTTCGTGGAATTTAATATATTAAAAAAGATAAGGAAGTGTAGAGAATGATTGGAACATTGTATTTAGAGAGGCTAAAATTGGAAGTCCTCGAGTTTCTCTCTTTGGAGAAGCAAATATTTGTCACCCTTCTGCCATTAACATTTGTATTTTGCAGATATGAAACCAATGAAAGTTCTCGTAAAACATAAGCAATCATATATGGACATACATACATACATACATACATACATACGTACACAGACAGACATACACTCACACACACGCACACATGTAACATTATGGTACTGCATGAGAACCCTTTTAAATGAATAAATATGTATATATACATGTATGTATATATATATAAATATATATATATATATATATATATATATATATATATATATATATATATATATATATATATATATATATATATATATATATATATATATATATATATATATATATATATATATATATATATCAATAATCATGTTGTAAAAGATTTTTCCCATCACAATTGTTGTTCTTGGCAATCTCATAGTGTATACTTAAAAGAACCTCTGTGTATGTTATTGCGTAACTCCAACTTCCATTCCTGTTCTGAAGTTTATGATATCTTTGTTGTGGTCTTAGTTTACTTTGACGTTTTTTAGTTACAGTAAACTACCTTTTCCCATTTCAGTCAGTTTAAGTCAATCATATATGGATATACATACACACACACACACACGCACACACACACACACACACACACACACACACACACACACACACACATATATATATATATATATATACATATCCATATATAAAATTACATCAATGCATTATGTACATCAGTACGACCAAAGTCTCTTTAAAGTGTGTGTGAGTAGAAGTGGGGGGGGGGGGGTTAAACATACAACTAGAGAAAGTAGGAAAGTGGGCATTTAATAGAGAAAATGGATCTTGGTGTTTTGGTCGAAATTGACCATTCTCTACCGTTGTTCATTGAGCATTTTGCTTAAAGCTTTGAAAAAAATTGCATATAAATCTTCATGTATATATCAGGATTTAATCTATTCATTGTTCTGCAAATGTAATGGGGAAAAAGCTAGTTGAGGGTTCCATACCACTCTCATAATTGCGAAACGTTCTCCATCTTTGTAGCCCACAAGCTCACAAGGATAAAAATTAAGTTGTTAAGCACAGAAACCCAAACGTAAGTGACACTGAAAGTTCCACAATACTCTCTATTTTGTGAAAATTGACTTTACTAGTTTTTAAGAAAATGCTCATTATAATTTGATAATTTCAGTGCAAAAATAGCTTTGACCATGCCCTCTGAACACTATTAAACAGTACGTATCATAATTGTTAGCGAGCAGACAAATATAAACTACTAAGATATTTGCTCCATCAAGATTTATAAAGATACATCTAATTACACGTGAAACAAATTGAATGCTCCATAGACTTGAAGCCAACATTTTTTTTAAAAAGACGCTTACTGTCTTCCAAACACCATGGCTTTTGGGTCCTTCATATTCTCAGATATCTGAAGTAACTGCACACACTATCGGTAATTTGGACATCTACGTATTGTATATAAACTCAATGTTATATACATATTGATACACCTTTCTACTGCACTTGCAAGCAGCAATATTAAGAGGCATACTGCCTGACCCTTTTTAAAAATCAACTGCTTGTATAAATTGCAGACCGACACCCGCCCTTAGACACCTTACAAACAAAATATGACCAGTATTCACTAATTTTTTACAAAATACACACACACTCCCAGGGTATAGGATTTCGGAATGTCACGACCACAAAATTTGATCTGTCTGGCCCTTTACACTGGCTACATTTTCTAATGCTGAATACACTTAACTCAAAACCCATTCTAAAAACGCCACATCTGTTCAGGGTTCCAATTACTCCCCAGAGTTCTGTTTATTTAAATCCAAGATTGCATTATTCAGGAGCTTTTCTACCCCTAGACAGTTTACATAAAGCCCAATGCGCCGCACATACTACGTACATGACTGTACTTTTATCTCATAGGTGTAACACCCTCCTAGTGTACATTTTGTTGAAAATGTGATATTACATGAATGTATTGAATAGGAACAAAATGTTGCATTCCTGAATAGGTTTTCAAGATTCAAACCAAAGATTGATCCAAAGTACACGCACCAACATCAAATTTGGCTTCGAACAGCAAAGTTTTCAGAATATTGGGATCTCTCAGTTTTCTGGGAAGAAGGAAATTTTCATACTCTAGTAAATCGCGTCTGCCGAAAACGAAATGGAAATGAGTAAACTTAATTTTGAGGTGAAATTACATGCTTTTAAAGAAGTTTTAAATGTATGGAGAATGCGTGACTTGTCTTTAATAGGTAAAAATATAGTTGTTAAAAATTCTTGCAATCTCCAAATTTCTGTATCCTGCTTCATTGATATTCATTGAAAATAATTTCATTAAAGATGTTCAATCTATGATATACGATTTTTATTTGGAATAAGTCGACTACCAAAATGAACAATTGTGTTATGCATCAGAATTTGGACAAAGGAGGATTGAAAGTTATATATTTTAAGACTCAGGTATATTCTTTAAAATTAAGTTGGGTTAAAAGGTTGTATGGTTTCAGTGATGCTAAGTGGATATCAGTATTTCCAGAATTTATACCTATTATTAAAATAGAAGATCTATTTCTGAGCAGATGTGATTTTGATCTTAAGAATTTAGATTGTCCTTTATTTTATAAAGAATTGGAAGATACTTGGGAAATTATTTCAAAATGATTTTCATCCAAAAACCGTAAAAGAAGTTCGTAATGGTTTTGTATGGTCGATACCTTTTGTCACTATTGACAAAAAAACCTGTATTTTATAAACATTCGTATTTGAAAGGTGTTAAATTCAGTAATGACATTCTTGATTAGAATGGCGTACATTTGGATCAAGAAGTTTTAGAAAGAAAATTTAGTATCAAGATTAATTTTTTGGAGTTTTTATTGCTTAGGTTGTCAATTCCTGGACATTGGAAACAGTGACAGTGAAGTAAAGTCATAAGGACCATCTTTAATACCTAGATTCAGACTAAATGATAAACTAAAATTCATATCTGACATTGCCTGTAGGTAATTTTGTTGGTGCATTGCTACTAATGAATTATCTGTTTCTCCTGCTTGTTTTGAAACTTGGACACCCATGTTTAATATAGCTGAAGATAAATGGCCTAAAATATTTACTTTATCTAACAAATGCACTGTGGAAAGTAAAATACAAGCCGTTCCAATTTTACATAAATTTGTTGTCCATAGAGCAAGATTATTCAAAATGCAACTTGAAGTTTTGGAAACATGTGACAATTGTTTGGAAAAAGACACAATTTTATATATATTTTGGGAATGTCATGATATTAAATTATTCTTGAATGAAGTTAAAGAATGGTGGAACACATTATATCATAATAAATTTTCACTTGATCTGTTGAAATCATTATTCTAGGCTTTTATTTGACTAAAGGTAACAATTCCCGAAATAATTGTATTTTGCAAGCCGAATATTATATTCATAAACAATCATGTAACAAACGACAGGTGTCATTTGATGGTTTTCTTTCAAATTTGAAACTCAAAATATGAGTAAAGCAACAAGTTTTATGCTGTCAAAGGAAATATGATTTGTTTGTTAAAAGGTGGTCAGTCGTTTATAATAGTTTGATATAATTTGTAAGAATCATTTTGAAATGTTCCTGACTCGAAATAGTCGAAATAAATTACATTTAGTTACCTCATTACAACACAAGCAAAATTCGGTGGACATCTTAAATGAAATAAGCTAAACCATAAGGTGAACAGCTACAGTTTTTACGATTTTCAATATAATTATTAGCAAGTGGAAGCACAACAAACTGAAGTTGAAAACTGCCCTTTTAAAAAAAATCAAAAGCAAGAGCCACGTGCAGTTGGGTGCTTTCCCACGCTTGTGCTTTGAAGCCTGGCTGGTTCGATACTAGCCAAGGAAGGGAGACCACTACCACTTGCCGTCTACAAAATATATGGAAAGGTGCCTGTCAAAATGCATATACTATGAACGTTTTATGAAGGTGCGGTAACTTTTCTATCTACATTTCTTAACAGAAGATGGCCAAGGCCTTTCGAGCAGAAACAGGGTAATGAAACTCCTGCCTTGAAAAGAAAAATCCATTCTACCAGAGGCATGCCTTGTCCGAACTATGAAGCTCTCTGTAGGATCTGGAAAATAATATGGGTCATTAGAACCTGTTCTAGATTTTTCTGTTTGGTCCTGGGTGAACCAAACGATTGCTAGGCAGAAAATAAAAGCATAAACATTTATAATTAAGATGGGAAAGGGAGGAAAAACTACGAAACATGTAAGAAATAAAGATATAGAGGTGATTAAAATATACTGTGGGTTGGAGTATTCTGAAGTGGTTGTCGACGTTGGTGGAGATAAAATGTGAGCATCTGGCATTAATAAGCCAGATATTGTCCAGCTGAAAACTGCTCGTATACATTAAAATTGGAGTTTACCTTCAGCGTATATATGCAAGAGAAGATTCCGTATAATCAGTGGAATAAGAAAATCTGGTAATGTATTTAACTTTTCGGTGAAGTCTTGGGGTTGTTGTGATATTTTTCCATCTCTAAATGTGGTAACTGGTTGCGAATCCCAGGATAAATTAGTGTTCCTGAAACTAAGTCTACATAAGTGTCATGTGTACAGATGAAGGTTGACAGTCATGCGCATTCTTACTTTAGCATAACATGTGCATAAAATGTCTTGAAAAGAAAGGTTGCATGGTCGTAGGAGATTCATAGGGTTAAATCTGTTATAAAATTGGAATGTGTCCTCCAGTGTTGTGAAATGGCACTGTACATGTACGTATTACCTTCAAGTTATATTGCGTTGACCTTAAATAATGTTCATGATTTGCGTAACTATGTATTGGATTTTGATAGACGATAAGTTATTTCCCTTAAATAACTAATTTAGTTGGACTACGAGAGTTTTGGGACCAGTTCATATGTGTGTATCCATTGTCAAGAATATGCTTCATCTGATGACTGGGTAATTCATTGACGCATGAGACACCTTTGTTGAGACAAAACGCCATCTGGTTTGGTCAATCAAGAAATACGTTTCTGAGTAAAGGTTTTGCAGCTGGTTATATTCACAATTCAGGATATTGAGAGGATGCACTATCATTCATATTCATATTCACTGTTTTACAGCTATATGAGCCCTTCATGGATACACGTAACCACACACACACATCATTTTATGATAACTTGCATCAACAACTCCATCACTTCATGATACTGAATCATTTATACCATATCACTTATACCATTTGTACAGGAAGCCAGGTCGATAAACCTTATGAACTTTTATAATGCATATGAGCATGAATAAATAACATACCTTAAAAAAAACACATATACACTGCAAACTTTAACTATTCAGTTTTTATACTTACAGGTATTTTATGCACGCTCTCACATGACCAGTCTTCTATGTGAGGAACACGACATGAAATCCTGTTTGGTGCATAACTGCAACAAAATATATCACGCGAACGGGTAGACGCTTGCTCTCAGTCCCTCTCTGCGATATCTATTCTCCACGACCAAAAGAGACGCTTGCCGGGCGATGCTCGCCTTGTATACCACATTATGCTCAAAGACTTAATGCCAATTGGAAACAAATGACAAAGGACAGTGTAACAAAAAAACTTTGCAGTCCTGTGTAACAGACAAATACGCACGATCAAATGAATATGGGAACGATAGCAGCCAACAGAAAAAAATGGTAAATGACGAAACAAAAAAAGTTAAACATGGAAAAGACAACAACTTTGTAATAATGCGTTTGTATATTACTGCGCTGAAATAATTTTAACACATAATAGACAGACATAACACTTTTGATCACAGAAAACTTGGTATATTATTCATTAAATTAAAAAAGCAGATTCTGTATTTGACAAGTAGGACTACGACAGTTTTGGCAGCAGTTCTGATATGTGTAATCATTGTGAAGAATATGCTTCACCTGATGACTGGGAAATTCATTGACGAATGAGAAACCTTTGTTGAGACAAAACGCCATCTGGTGAGCAATCAAAAAATACGTTTCCGAGTAAAGGTTTTGCAGCTATTCATATTCACAATTCAAGATATTGAGAGGATGCACAATCGGTGAACTCTGTGCTGTATATAAACGGCAAAAAACGTTACTAAATGACATTTTTCTTGGTTCGGAGACAAGAAAATTCTTTCTGACAAAAAACTTACATCATAGTCTGAAAAGTGTATTCAGCCTAACCAAATGATTATTTCTGACTGTTGGTATACAGACGACTAATTGTTATCTGAAATTTCATTTGGTCATGCATGTAATGGCAGGTTCTGGAGTCTAGTTCATCATAGTGTGCATTGTATTAATGGGTATTATCCGCGTTTCATGAATGGATTGATATTACTCCTATTATGTTCTAGTTTAAATAATAAAAGGAATAATGATTCAGGTCAGTTTAGATGACAGTTCTGAACTGTTGCACTCCTGACAAAATTTGGCTATAATAATGAGGGATAACTGCTTCCACGTATCACTTATTTGTAAAGAAAAATAATCTTACAAATACCCTTTTGCAGGTATACATGGTTAAAAAAGAGGAAGTTCATACCATGTTGCTTGTTTTATTCATTAAATCACCAGATATTCAGAGAAACATAACTTTCGTATCAATTGCTTGATTGAACTTGAAATAATCATTCTAGGTCTGAAATTGTGTATAGTCTGCAATAAATATAAGCTTTATACATATTTTTAAAGTATGAATATGCGTTTGTGTAGGGTTAAAAAAAACAAAAATAGCCTGAGGTTTAAAAAATAGAGCTGGGTCCAGAAACATTTCCAGAAATCCATTGAAATCCTCACATGGTAGATTAACGGGAATGATAGGCAAATTGAAAGTGAATGGACTTTGCTTAGGTATTTCCATATGAATCTCTATACATAACGTAAAACAAAATTAATAATTGTGCAGCCATATTTGTCATTAGTCTACTTGATGAATCCTCTCAGAGTACATGTAATGGTGAATACTGTATTGATGTAAAACAAATAATACGTTCTTTTGTAATGTGGCCAAAGAAACGTCAGAAAGTGAAAGTGAGTTTAGAAAACAAACTATATATTCAAATACTTAATTTAATTAGTGAAAAAAAACTGTGATATTGAAAATTGAAATATATATCAGAATCTTGTACAAGCATAAGGTACGTGGGGATTAATTTCATCCAACCATGATCAGATTTTTAGAAATTCTCCCTTTGTTGGGTTCTTCCCTTACTCCCTTGCTTGGTCCTGCCAAGATTTAAGATCAATAAAAATGTTAAGAATAACCCAGTGGACAAAAACTGTCAAGATATATAGTTGATTGGACGGATGATTAATTATGTTAATGTGTTCTTTGGGGAATTGGTGACAACGAGGTAGTTATTAAAAACGCCTAAGCTTTAGGATTATATACACGTTGTTGACAGTTTTCTTTAGTTGCAGTTTTCAATAGAACTTGATGACTTGGTACAATTACTGGTTAAAGGTCATCCAGCTTTGACTGTCACAGTGGCACAACAAGGGTTACAACATTAGATGGATTCAACCATGGACTTAAACTGAGTTATTGAGCAGCTTATCTTGGGTTGTGTTCCTCGATGTCGCCAATCCTTTTCTACATTTCATATTTTTATGTAAAGGTCTGATTCACAGACTTTATAAATGCATTAAAGCTTTTGCAGATGCATTGCCAATGGAAATTAACGTTGTTTTTTGTTTTTTTTTTGTTTTTGTTTTTAATTAGACTCGTCAAAATTATTATAATCTCAGTATGTTATTGTGTTTCGATTTGGTTTAAATTCTACAGGATAGGACGCTCAGTCAAAATGTCACACCTTGTACTTGTAAGGTCGGACAGTTGAGCTATCATAATATTAGAATTTATTTTATTTAAATTTATTAATACACTCTAAATCAATATTGAATTCTCGAATCTTTATATTTAGTTAAGATACTTTTATCATGACTATTGGTTAAAAAATTCCATTATTATTGTTACGCAAGATAATCCAAGTGCCGGCAGTTACTCCTCCCTTTAGGTGAGTGACCTATCAAAACATTCAGGTCTTGAACATTTCAGGTTATTACATTTTCAATTTTCGGAATATTCTTCATTAACTACAGATTTACGTGTTCTAAAATCATACAGGCCTAACTACCAAAAACATTATTTTATAATCATTACCAAAATAAAAAGAAACAAGGTAGGCCTTTGTTTGGTTTTCCTGACTCGTCAGTCCCTTGAGTTTACAGTAAACGAAGAAAGTAGGCCTACATCATGTGTGTAATATTTATGAATTTGGAATAGTTTAAACACATTCTACCTCTATTGTAACTAATAGTTGGAGAATACTACTGACAGCACGATATAGGCAACAGAATTTATCAAATAACTCAGCAACACGTTACCCACATTTCAATAACAATATGAAAAAAATACTTATGACTTGATACAGGCAGCTAGCCATAAATGGCAACTGGTGATTTTAACCGATCATCTCAATCTTTGAAATATTCACTATTAGCTACAGGCTTTAGTTTCTTTTTGTTTTTGTTTTCAAACCTTACAGACCCTTATCACCCAAAACCCACAAATTAACATTTGCGCTACAGACAATGGGGACAAGGTAGGCCGATCACGTTTGGTTCTCACACTTAAAAAATTCAAATGGAGCTAATTTGCATAAGTTTGAAAAGTGTCACCTTTTTTTTCTAAAAAGGCCACATTTTATGCATTGAAGTAGTCAAGCCACATTTGGAAGTTCTATATAAAAGCACCTGTAGAAGTGCGAAAAACAAATCTTGTATGCCGACTGTACATGATGCTGCCGATGTTCCAAGCAGAGTGTATCATACCCTTCACATTGATCATGCATTATGCGACAAATATTCCCAAACATATGGCACATATAAGTAATAAGAATCTTCCATTATGCTACCAGCCTATCCATCAGTGGGTAAAAAATTCGGCACAGAAAAGTTGCATGATGCCCCTTACCATTTCAGGAGTATATGATAACCGCGGTATGGAGATCGTGCGTTAGGCTGGCAACATTTTAGGCTGTAACAATGCAATCAATCCAGCAAATGTTACATTATAACGCCAACTTCATTGTAGAAAGAAATTTGGCAAAGTGTTCCTGCAGGATACTTTTCCAGTAGTATGTGATACACATTCCACAGGGTCGTGCTTAATGACTTCAGCCTTTCACACGTGTGAATGGTTGATTGAATGGCGTGTACACGAAGACCTAGGGGAAGATAAGCGTCAGCACACTAGGTTCATACCCTCTATAAATAAGGTCTACATGGTTGATTGAATGGCGTGTACACGTAGACCTAGGGGAAGATAAGCGTCAGCACACTAGGTTCATACCCTCTATAAATAAGGTCTACATGGTTGATTGAATGACGTGTACACGAAGACCTAGGGGAAGATAAGCGTCAGCACACTAGGTTCATATCCTCTATAAATAAGGTCTACTACTTCTCAACTGGAATATGCCAGCCAGACTCTGCAGCTGTGTGGAACTCTACTGACAGGGATTGTTGCATTGAGCAATCATGCCACTTAGAAATAAGATTCGGGAATTGAAGCAAGACGGCTGCCTGAACAGCCCATGCTAAGTTGATCTTGACATTCATCACACTTGCAGCTCTATGAACTTGGAAAGAATCAAGGTCACCCATGTTCTGAGTAAGTCTGACGTTTATAGAAGAACATTAAACGTGCAACATCAAGGTTCAAGTAGTTCTTAAGTTATGATGTAGAGCAAAATTCATGTATATGCACTGTGATCCCAGAAATGAAGTCAAGGTCATTCATTTGCTGTCTAAGCATGACCTTCATACAGAAACATTAACATGTGCAGCATCACGGTACTATGTCAAAACAGATCTCAAGTTATCAAGTAAACAGTAAATTTCGTGTCAGTTGCCCTGTGAATTAGCATTAGAATGCCCATTGACTTATATAGTGATTAATAGGAAAGCTGCATTGACCGATAAGTACCCGAATTGAAAATCCTTAAAAATCAGGAATGCAAAGTAGTGCCACCTAGTAAACAACTTTGTTTGACCCTTCCAAAAGAACATATCCATCATAATTCAGCTTAATCTGAGTGACGGTTCTGACAAGTGAAAAATAGGAAATCCATACAAAAAATTCATGAAAAAAATGAAAAAAAAAATGCATCACCACGTGGTGAACAAATTGGGAACTAGGTGTCCCTGTTAGTGTCTACGTACGATATCAAAGCAATTGGGTGAGCAGTTTCTTCGGAGAAGAGCTTTTAAGGTGTGCCCCCAAAAAGAACGAAAAATTTTATGAAAAATCCAAAAATCAACAGACCATAGCCGTTTCAACAAAGTTGGTAGAAATTCATCAAAAGCACATATATTCAGTATGAAGTAAATCTGGCCAAAATCATTTAAGTTATAACCATTACAAGAAATTCCCATGTTAAACTTTCCTATTAAAAGTTGTGATAAGATTCTTGAATAAAAAAAAATCATAAAAATATCCTAAATCATTGGAACATGACCATTGGAACAAACCTGGCACACGCCCACCCAAAGCACATCCCCACCAAGTTTGAAGTAAAATCTGGATGATGGTTTTGGAGAAGAAGTCGAAGATGTAAATTAGCATTAGAATGTCCATTGAATTGCATTGTAATCAATAGGAAAGGTGCATTTCGCAAAAAGTAGCCGAATTGAAAAGTTGTTAAACATCAGGAATCCACAGCATTCCCACATAGTGAACAACAATGTTTGACCCTTCCACAAGGACCATATCCACCACGTTTAAGGTTAATCTGAGTTACGGTTCTGGCGAAGAAGTTGAGATTAGCAATAACACCCCCCCCCCAAAAAAAAAAATCATAAAAAATTTGAAAAAATAATGCAGCGCCACCTAGTGAACAAATTAAGAACAAAGAGTCCATAAATGTCTTCCTGTGTGATATCAAAGCAATTGGGTAAGTGATTTCGGAGAAGAAGATTTTTTAAGATTTGTCCAAAAAAGAACCAAAAAAATCATTAAACATTCAACAAAAATCATTGGAGCAAGACCATTTGCACAAACCTGGCAGAAATCCACCCAAGGTACATTGCAACCAAGTTCGAAGTTAATCTGGCTGACTATTTTAGAGAGAAGTCCAAAATGTGAGTTAGCAATAGAATGCTCATTGACTTCCATAGTAATCAATAGGAAAGCTGCATCGACCGATTGGTACCCAAATTGAAAAATTCGTTAAAAATCAAGAATCCGCAGCATTCCCACAAAATGAACAACTTTGCTTGACCCTGCCACAAGGAACATATCCATGTTATAGCTTAATCTGAGTTACGGTTCTCGAGAAGAAGTCGTAAATAGCTATAACACATAAGAATTCACACAAAAAGAAACAAATTGCAGCGCCACCTGGTGATTAAATTAAGAACAAGGAATACCTAGATGTTTTCCTGTGTGATATCAAAGCAAGTGGGTGAGCGTTTTTGGAAAAAAAAAAGATTTTTTAAGATTTGTCCAAAAAAATTTAAAATTCAAAAAAGCACTTGAGCATTACCACTTGAACAAACCTGGTAGAAACTTACCCAAGGTACATTTCCACCAACTTTGAAGTTAATCTGCATGACGGTTTTGAAGAAGAAGTCGAAATTGTGAATTAGCACTGGAATGCTTATAGACCTCCATAGTAATCAATAGGAAAGCTGCATTGACCGATAAGTACATGTACACAAATTGAAAAAAATTGTTAAAAATCAGAATTCCGCAGCATTCCCACAGAGTGAACAACTTTGTTTAACCCTTCTACAAGAAACATATTCACTATGTTTCAGCTTCATCTGAGTTACGGTTGTTGAGAAGAAGTTCAAAATAGCTATAACACACTAAAATTCATCAAAATATAGGGAAAAGTTGCAGTGCTACCCAGTGAACAAATAAAAAAACTGAAAGTTTCAGGAAGTGTTCCTGTATGATATCAAAGAAATTGGGTGAGCAGTTTCAGGAAAAAAGGATTTTTTAAAACTTGCCCAAAGAAGAACAAAAAAAAAAATCATTAAAAATCCACATATTACTGGGCCATGACCATTTGAACAAACTTGGTAGACACCCACCTAAGGCACATCCCCATCAAGTTTGAAGTGGATCTGACGGTTTGGGAGAAGAAGTCGAAAATGTAAATTGTTGATGGATGACAGACGGAGGACCATAAGATAAGCTCAGCTGACTGACAAGTCAGCTGAGCTAAAAACCCTCCTTATCTAACAGACTAAAAGAAAGTGTAGGATATCTTATGCTAGGATCTCATATATTCTGTAAAGTTCAAACCAAACCTAGTGCACCCTCTTTAAAGATCTTTTTATGGCAGAAACAAAACATAAGTATCTTGCATTCTACTGACTTACTTTCCTGACAGCTTACAACACGGCTGTCCAAAGGAGCTTACAATGCTGTTAATTGTTTCCTGTAGTGCGTAACAAATCCAACATGGGTATGCTGCATGATGCACCAACCTCTTCAGCAGTGTATAGAAAACAGGCATAGGTTCTTCCATAAAGCAGTGTCTTTCACACCCCAGTCATGGTGTATGACTGTGGCGTGAAAGACACCCTGCACAGTTATTGTGTTTTTCTGGGAAACGATATTCTCTCCATGAGTTTACCTCGAAGCCGGCAGTGAGATTACCCATCCTGGATCAATTTTTTCTAGTATGGAACACTAAACCAGGATAAATAGTGCTCTATTATTAGAATGGCCGATTTTATAGCTAAAAAGTTGAAATGAAGAGGAAGCAAAAATGGTCTTACCAAGAACACATACTACATAACTGTAAAGCACATTGTATGCCAGGATCTTGCAAATGCGAAAATCTTTCTAAAGGGCCTAACGCTTCCCGAATAAAATGTTCATTGTCGCAACAATGAAACAGAAGAATTTTTTATTATGCTAAATGAACATAGCTGGCAAACGTTACACTATATTGCTAACTTTTGCTTTTATCAACAAACCAGATAAACGGATCTTGGACAGTGCCCTGAACCTTTCCAGCAATGTGGAATACACCTCTGATATGGATCACGCATCATTTAGCTTACATTTCCTCCAATATGAAACACATCAGGCATAAAGAACTTGTTTTATACCATCAACTCCGCAGGCCAAAAGGTCTTGAACTATTCTACAAACTTTCCTCTAGTCCACAACACATCCAGCATAGGGATCTTGTATTTTGGCGCCAAGTGTTCCAACAATGTGTAATGCACCCACCATACGGATGTTCGATTATATTGTCATCCTTTTCAAAAGTGTTTAATGCCTCTGCCACACGAATTCTGCTCGTGCCACAAGCCTTTTCAGACTAATCTTTTTCCAACCATATCCTATGCTGGGATCTTACAAACGCTGCAGTCTTCCGAGTGTACCTAATGTACCTCGTTAATACGTTAGTTGTGACACAAATGAGACCCAAGGGTCTTGAATTATTCTGGCTACCTTTCAGGGGCATTCATTATGCTTTGTGCTGCCAACTTCTGCAAACAGAAACTCCTTTAATTTGAAAATATTATGAAAAAAGGTCAGAAGGATAATTATCGCAAAAAAATTTTGATTCCTCCTACTGTATTAGACCTTACAAAATGACAAACGTTTTGATGCAGATGAAAATCCCCCACCGTTGTAGAAAATATGTATTTCGGAGGTTTATTAAACATACAGATTATATGTGGATTTTATTATAAATGGGGACATTGGCATCGCACAGAGAAACTTTGAAACTAACACACATTTTGCTTCGCCTCCTCCCATTGTCACGTTTGAATTTGCATAAATTGCTAATATAGTCCAGCTTCTATAAATCACAAATATCGGGAAATGCATTCAAGCCCACGTGCTTTATATTTTCAGTACAGACTCCCACAAAATAAGTACTGGACACATGTACACATTAAGGTTTAGGATAAAAAAAAAGGAAAAACGATGCAAACAAAACATAAAGAAATAACACTGCTAAATTTCACCAAAGAAATTGGTATTTTTGTTAGTCCTATCATTAATAAAAATGTATCCTGCGAATGATAGTTCCACCAAATTTGGCGCTTTGAAATTTATCACAAAAGGAACAATTTCGCCAAAATGTAATCCAGTAATGGCAATTGTGAATTCTGCACCAACATTCTACATAAACATCTCAATATTTTATTTTTGTCTCTTTGTCCAGAACCACTTCATAGCTGTCATTACGTTATTCCACAGTCCGGAAACTTTACTCTACATAAGCTAACCTGTCACTGCCTGACTTATTTTCATATGGAATTACTATTGTCCATATTACACGCGTTCTTTCTGCAGAATTTTGACACAGACTGAATAAGCGCAAATAAATCAAAGGGTCTTCAATAGGTAACTCCTCAGAACATGTTTTGGAGCATGCACCCAGACATTTCTCTCTGGGACCGGCTCTTTATATAAGCTAATAAGCTTTACGCACAATATTCACAAAGACTCAAGATGAAGTAGAGACCTCTGCAAAATGTAGGGTCGTGAAAAACTGAGGTCATTATCTATGAATCATTTTCAGTTTCAAATTATTTCAAATAAAATAAAGTAAATGAAGCCTACCTGCCCACGGGAGACGCAGTAATATAATAAAAAAATTAAATAGCCAGCCATTGGAAATTATTGTGCAGACTGCATGTTATAATCCCTCCAACAAAGAAAACCCGACCAAATGTGATTGAACCCGCATTAAAAAACGTCACATTGTTTTCGTGACAATCAATGTTAGCATAATCATAGTGATTCATGGAAAGGAAGTCGTAAAGTAGAAGTTTCTTGATTATCATCTAACGATTTTTCCTTGAAATGATACTACTTCATAACCTCCCCTTTCCACCAGATTACAGAGGAAACTGTCTGTTTTTTTCGGTATACTAAATGTTTGCTTCTTATACTTGTGAGCAACTTTGGAATCGTACATAGTGGTGCGTGTAGATCGACGATCTGTCAACATCAAATCTGAGCTGGCAACATGTCGTTTTGCCTTTTGGAGCCGCTAAGAGATATAAAATATAATGCGAGTTGCGATCTGCAGGGGGTTCCAGAGGCGACCTGCATGGTGACTGCACTGTGTGAAGACATTAATTAAGGTTAGACACAACATGAGCAACAAATGCTACGTACTTTGCGATGTTTCTTTAGGTTACCCTCACGCAAACAAGGATACCCTTATTTGCCTGCAAATAAGGACGCCTTTTAAATCAATATTAGCGAAGTAGTGTGCAGATGTAGTTTTTCTAAAAAATGGAACAATAAATGTTTGCAGATATTCGCTTTAGAAACTATCGATTTTTGATAGGTGGCATTTTGTTACCCATTCAGTTTATACATATTTATTCTGAAAATACAAGGAACAAAACACGCAAAGGAAATATCTCACTCTGATGATATCACAGTGAGTGACACTGTGCGATTGTCGCATGCAGCACTGACACCGATTTGCATGGGGTTTTTTTGTTGTTTTTTTTTTTCAAACTGTCACTCAGCTTCAAACTCACAAATTTGCGACAGGCCAGATTTACCATAGCGTCTGAGAGACGCATAAACTATGAATTTTTTTGTTTAAATTTCGACTGGGCCAGACAGAAAGTTTGCGAAAATTCCTTTAAAGTTTCGATTTGCCAGTAATACGGTATCGTCATCTTGTGTGCAAAATTCAAAAGTGGCAGCTCAGTCACTTGTAGACAACCGACTTTGGAGCCTAAACACAACGAAAAAGAGCATAGTAAAGTTGTTTATCAGCTATTGTTTGTTCAAAGAAAGCATGAGGATTTATATGCGTTTTGTGACAATATATGGTACTCTTGAGTGTTTTTGAGGACTGTTTTGATGAATGCATCATTAATTATCGCCCACTGCCAATTAACTTCATCGCAAACTATGACGATTCAAAACCGGCAAACACGAGGCTGGCAAAATGCTGTGGACCTCTGTACTTCTGAATATTGCGCATCAAAACAGTGTGAAAATAAATTTGGCGCTAAATATGTGGATTGACTGCGGGGAATAACGGTAGATCAATGCGGAAGGTCGCCGTAAGTAAACCACTGTAAATGCCGACTCCTGGGGGGGGGGGGGGGTATTGGTATGACACGCCAAAGTGCAAAGCCAAATAATTACTCGCAGACAGGGATGGGAAAGTCGGGCAAAATTCAGCTTTTGGAATTAAGACGGATGGATTATGGCTGGCTAAAACGAAGTATAATTACAAATTGCAGCTGATACGTGAATATGTCGAAATGTGAATTTTCCCCAAATTCAATGTCAAAGTCAAAGTAAGCTTTATTTCATGTCGGTCGTTTTTTACAATAAACATTAGCTCTGAAGAGCTATTTTCCGACGTGAAATTACCCTGAGCTTATTTTTAAGCCAGATTCACTTCAAGCATGGTGGTTTTTGGCAATATATTTATCCTTTTTTTGGGGGGGGGGCGGGGCAAATCTTGAAAATATTTCTCTCCTAAACTGCTCACACAATTGCTTTGCTTTGTGTGTCTAAATATGTGAGCAACGTTTGTTTACGCAGCGTACTGCATGAATTGGCCACTGGACTGCACTCATGGTACTCATACATGTATATGGCAAGTTGTGGCTCATAATGGAAATAGTAATATTATTACTCTTACGAGTCTAATGAGGTATGGACATTTAGACTTAGCAATATGTTAAATCCCTCAGGTTATATATGTGCAGTATATGGGAGCTTCTGAATAACATGCTGTCAACAACTTTATTTTCTCTGTTATTGGTAGTGAATTTGAGACTTTTTGTCGAATCGGCACATCTTTCTACATGTTTGGCTAAGCCTTGAATTTATTAAATACAGTCATACTGGATGTTTATCATCGATATAGTAGAATGATGATATTGGTTACTTAATGATCTCTACACGTATTTACACTAAGCATCACAAACAAAGAATATGTTTTCGTTGTCCCCCACTGACCCACACCCCACCCCCTCCCAATTACTGTATTCAGCAAATGATGTTCGTGTGAATCTTAGGTCTAGTCAAAATCACAGTGATCTTTCGTTTTGTCATTCAAATATTTGCAGCTTAATTATCCCACGACCAAATAGGCTTTGTAATTTCTGATTTTACGCCCGAATTGGACATTATATTTATATCTCAAACTTTCATGTCATCTTATTCTACTGTTGATATTTTCCATGTTTCTGGTTAATACGACACCATTTGTCATAATGTCTGAGATGCTGTCAGTGGCGGCGTTGTACCATCAGGTCACCATTTATTGTGAACTTTTTACATGCAGCAAGACAGAGTGTTTTAGAAATTGATGACCTCGAGGTTTTGTGGTGTTATATAAGAATTCAAAATTTCATTTCAATCCTGTTTGGTGTTCTATATAGATACCCTGGTTCACGAGTTTCTTTTTAGGATAAATTACAGGATAGTTTGATCTGCCGAAAAGTTCGCAAATTCAGAATATATTTTTCACAATGATTTTGATACGCAGACGAAAAGGAAACTCGATCAGTTTACCCCATCGAATTTTAATAGTACATGTGAAAGAGCCCAGCCATATAACTGAACAGTCTGAAACTTACTTAGACCAATGACTTCAAACAAACTGAGTTATCTTTGTGATTCTCGTGTTTTCGCTCCACTTTCAAACTGGGACCATTGTGTTGTCGGTGCAGCAAATTTACTGTTTCGACGTCCAAAAGAACTGGTTTAGAATCCTCATATTTGGGGTATGAGCTAAATTCAAAGTATTCGATAATGATCTTAAAGGGGCTAATTGTATCTCCTGGGGTCAGATGATATTGACTAATGTCTTCATTCTTGGTTCATTTCTACTATAGGAGTTTCTAGGTTATGTATTCCAAATGAAACAAAATCAGGCTAGACTTTTGGAGCATCCTTGGTACAAATCAAAATTTTGATCACTTGAGCATCAAGCTAAACGTGAATATTACAAAGCCGACAGTCTTAAGCATATGGGAGAAATGCCTGAAATTCTTTTTGTCAGGTTCGTAGCTATCATCAAGAGCAATCGAAATTTATAGATCAGAAATATAATGATAACCTTCGAGCAGGCCTGAATAATCACTGTCGCAAAAATAAGTGATGGTGGCGTACCACTAAGCACCTTCTCGCCGCAACCATTCTTCACCTATTCTATCTCTTATTTGCTGAGGATAAACATAGATCGGAAAATTTTATTTATTGTATTCTAATTATTTCAAGAACTTTAATCCTATCTAAATCCAAGCATTCTTTTGCGCCAAGTATCACTCGAGATACAGATACAGCCAGAAAGTACTCCTCGCACTATACCATATAATCAACAAGTGACCTTAAATGCTCTTTCTGTGAGAAGCTCATCAATAAAGCAAAGAAAACGAAATTGTGAGGAATGCTACCAGGAACAAAGTCTTTACTTGTGTATGGCCAAAACAGTAACATTATATTTTTTAGTATTTACAGAATACATTACTGATGCTATTCTGCAGACATATCTGCATGTATATTATCACTAATTGTTGTGGGGGGAAATTCACATGAGCTTCTTACTGACTGCTTTTTCGATCCTGTCAACATACAAATGTACATTCCTATAATAGGTGGATAAGACAATTTTATGTCATGCAACTTGCACGTACTATCGTAATGCAATTGTTGTAGGTAGATATTCATATGAGCTTCTTGCTGACTGCTTGTCGATCCTGTCGACAGAAAAATGTCTATTCCTATAATAATTGGATACGTCAGCTTTATGCCATGCTACTTGCACGTACCTTACTAATGCAACGTGTATTAGATATAGTACCCACGTCTATGGGATCAAAGTTGCATTTAGTTAGATATTCAATACAGTCAATCATTTAACAGGCAAGAATAAGAACCTTTGGCAGCTTCCAAACGTCTCTCAAATGCGTTTTATTCTATACAGGTACAGCGTCAAACCATCAAGGTAAAGGTTTAGATGATAAATTGATAGCCTTTATATTTTGTTTTGTAGCAAAGCCATACAGCAATTTGGATGCCGAATTAACATTAATTGTAACATCAGAAAATATTCACATACAGATAAACTATAGACCAACCCTGTTGTGGCAAGAAGCATGATCTGTGTGGCTTTGTCCTTCGTCACTTTACATTTGAGGGGCTCCCTTAAATTAGCCCATGTAGCCAAACGAATGTAAAGCTATTGACGTTTATATATGTGTCGTGAATGTCAGAAGATAATTTTTTGATAACTTACCTTTCACAAAAGCGTTACTCTAAAATTGTCAGTGATTTAAAAATCACGGTTCGCAAAAAAAGTGTGGATCTTGCGATTATGACTAGAATTACAGATCCAGACTTAGGCTTATCGGATCAGCTTTCAACTAAACGAACGATTTTGAGAGATCGTTGATTGATTTAGCTTAGTTTTCTTATCTTTGTATCCAAATGTAATATTTTCTGGACTTTATTCTTGAGTTTCTCCCCCATGTAGTAAATGTGTAACTCTGCAAGTTTTTCTCCAATTATGTTGAAAAAGAGTGAAAAATTATGCAATCATATTTTATATCGAGGTCTATCAGATCGTCACGTGAAAGCAGTACAGTGAGCGTGTCATGTATAGGCTACTATTAAGGCATTCAGTAAAACTAAAGTAGATTAAAACAAATAACTATACTCAACCACCAATAACCAGTGTCTTAAATGCGCCCAATGCACGGTGAGAAAAACTGTTGACCTCGGCTATTTTCTCTAGCATGCTGGTATTCGAATGAAAGATCTTTTGACGGGGTATTCAATTCTGGTATCCTTATAATTCAGACTAGTTTGATTTAAGTCAATTGTCTTAAGTCACAATTGGAACTGAAAGACTTAAGTGGATTCGTTCCCTTTATTGATGGAAAGAAAACCTGTCGTAGGATAAATATTTTATTGCACATATTATGTAGCATGACAACCCATGCAGTGAAATGTTATAATGATTCACATTGTTAGCACTGAAAATGACACATTTGTATCCACAAAAAGGTGCCAAAGAGCACAACATCGCTGCCATTTCGATGAAATAAGACCTGGGTTAACAATCGATTATTACAATGCGTTCAAGAGACTGGGAATTGCAAGAGTGTACAAAATAAATTCCGCACATTCTCAGTGTATACACGTAAAACTGGAAAGTATTCTGCAGCATATGTTTTGTATAAGACATAAAATGGAATCCGTCATTATTCAGCATGACTAATTTTTCTATTACAAAAAGTCAATGATATGTAGAAAAGAGGGTTTGGAAAGAAGTACAAAACATTTTCTCTATCACACCACCAAGACTTACCCATGGTTTCTGGTGGCACTTTGCAGCATTTGTTCATGAGATGGCACTTTCACTGCCAATTGTGACAGAAGCTGAAGTGTTTAAAATAAACTTCTCTGATTTTTTTAAAAAAAGGCCTTTTATACAAGAACCAAAGTACCTGTGGTCCAGCTCAACAGCTTTTCTCGACGTGCTTTGGGCGTGTTGCGCCCACAGTAGGCCAAGGAAAATCTGCTTACCATTCCAAACCTTCACACTGAAATTTCAATGTATCCAAGAGACTGTTTTATTGACTGAAAATCACTTGCTTATTTTAATCAGGAATTTAGTCCCACAGGTATATCTATACAAAAGTTCGAATTTTGAGGATGCAAACTTTGTTCGATTCCAAGACATTCACCGAATTATACAATTGCTCGAAGCACTCTCTGTGGTGAATGTCTTCTCAATTATAAGATATCAAGATCCTGCAAAGGGTGCCCGATAATTACGAAGGGTTTATCGATAGATCATTTTGAAAAGTACTTGATGTTGTTTGTCAAAACACCTTTCATTCAAGTACCAGCCTGCCCATAGTTACATAGAATATAACACTTCAGGTCAACAATTGGACTAAAAGTGCAACGAAGAAAGCTGTTAACTCAGTACAAAATGTGGCAATGAAAGAGCTAAATGGAGCTAACACTATCACATTATTTATGCACATGAACCAGTTGTGTGATACGACCATAATTTAATGCCTTGTATAATTGAACCAAAATATTGGAACAAGCATTGCAATCTGTTGACAGATATTTTCATGTTGTAGATACAAAGAATGCCACATATACTTTTTATCCACAGAAGTGTAACAAGCAATATGATTTGAATTTTAAACAAGTAATTTAGTATTAGGTAATGAATACCGTTATACACCAAAATTGAGACAAGTTGTGATCAGCTGCATGACTGATCACGAAAAGAATCCGGAGCAAATGGAAAACTGACACCCATAATTTGTAATAAACTGATGACAACATTATACCTTTAAGCGATTATAGCTTAACAATTAATGATAAATTAAGAAATCAAAAGAAAATTAAAGTACCATAAACATGTTTATGTTCGATAGTGCACACAAATATAAGACGACACATACCGATACAGGAGCCATACTGTTTGTAACTACCATTGTGCTTTAAGAAGTGTTTCATGGTTCGCTACTAATTTCTCGCTTTGGAAAAGGAATTGCTCAAGTAACCATGTAAATAGTATTCCTGTGCAGCTTATTCACACTCGCCTTGTTAACAGCTAGAAATTGACAATTTTGAAAACTGTAGTAAGACAATTGCATAACCATATCAGAGATACACATGCATGTAAAACTCTGAGAAATATATCACAATATTCTTTTATATAAAATGTTTTTCAGCACTGTTATACAGACTCCACGTCTTACGTATTGTTATCAATGTAGAGCAGGTCACACCTCAGTTGACTATGCGGTACACTGCAGTTAGGTAATACATTAAACAAGCGCATTCTCTAGTCTAACAACCATGCGTAAATGGGTTTCAATAATATTTTATCCATTATCCATTATATTTTCACATTGTGCTGAGCTAGGCTTCCATCATGTTTCTTCGTCTTTTGCCATGTTTATTGCTATCCAGAGTCGGTTTCACCTGCATAAATTAAATTACTTTGTTCCATACATTACTGTTATTTCAACATTTGATCCACATGTGGCGTGCACCAAAATAACGTTTACCGTGGATAAAAAGGAAAAGGCCCCCTTAAGAAATAATACTGATATCTAAAGTTATTCTTCATATCAAAGATTTAGGTGCACACTGTCTACTTTATAAGTGGTTCAGAAAACTGAGGGACTCAGGTTAAAACCACATGGCTTAAGTGATATAGATCTGTCCATCTACGACCAACTCTAAGCACTTCAAACAATAACAAAAGTAAATGCTGAGCCTGCTTAGGCTGAACCGACCGTTTGTGAAGATTAAAACGAAAACGAGAGACAGACTGGACTTCATGATTATAAAAGTACTTAGAAATTTAGATTAAGACTGGCCTTCATCATTGGACATTATTATGACATGGCTATGGTCCAACACTAAGAAAACTAAAACATATAGGGATACGGAATTAGTATTTGATATTTTGCGGTAATCCATCATTCCCTTTTAATGCATACTTTCAGTTCTGTAATATGAAAGAGTTTCGAAGGAAATGCTCACTTCGATGCTTGTGCTCCTGCTGGCTGATTTGCTCATACTCCGGAATGTCCTCATAAATCCCAGCTACAGATGTTCCTTCCTCCTCCCCAATAAAAGGTATATCAGTCATTCCTGATGTGCGCATACGAGTTGCGGGTGTTTGAAAGGGAGGTATTGATCCTGGATTGTTTTCAACCTCTGTGATGTCCTCCACACACCTCCTGCTCATGACGTCATTGCTCTTTGAAGTTTGGGGTGGCACTCTCATGTTTGTTTTTGGTCTTGCTTCTGATGCCCAACATTGTCCTGTAAAATTAACATGCCTTTTGTGGTTTTTACTGCTAATTTCAAGAAACCAATAATGCTGTACAATTTGGTACAGTATAAGGTGCTGTCCTAGAATGTGGAATTAAGAAGCAAACATGGAAAACCATTTTATGATGGTCATAATGTAAACGATATTTACCTGATATACAAAATTGCAACCATTTGACACACAGTGGGCAACACTAGTTCGTCATATTGAAGGTGAGCCACACTTTGTATTTTCGTGTCCTCTATATAATGATATAGGAGATAACTTTATTAAGGATATTACGGTAGAATGGCTTGTTTATTTCTCAGCTATCCAATGTACAAAAAAAAAAAAAACAAATGCGTGAGGGATGTCTGAAATGCGTCAAATCGATAAATTCACCGAAATCTCTTGGTGATCGAAAGTTAGACAATGCATAAAACAAATTGATAAAGATGTATGCGCGTACATCGGAATAAGAAACTATCCTTATTTAGAGTACTGTCGTTAGTAATCACTAGTGTTGTTTGAAAACTGACCAATATTTACTGACACTACGGGTACTTGAGTTATCATGTATATTTATTCATTCATGTGCTTCATTATCAAATCACATGGTAAGGTACAAATTGTGAGTTTTCGTGCTTATTTTGCATTGTTGTTATATACTGTACATAAACAACTTCTTTCCCTTCGAAGTATCTAACACAGATTTTTCCCACAGACTTTTCAAGCAAACTTGTGTCCCAATGGCACAAAAGTAAAGAACTTTTATTTGGAGCTTGGTGTCCAAATACTATACTGCTACTGTAATAGTTGGTCATTGTGGACAACTAGCACTCATGAAAGTTACAATGCAATAGTAGTTTCTTTGGCAGTGCCATTGCACCTCTCCCGATAGGCTTTGGCCATGATTATAGGCAAGTACTTCAATGCCATTAAATGGGACACAATACCTTCAATGGAGATCTTGCTAAAAGAAGTAGCACCCCCCTCTCCCCACAGGAAAATATCTAGCCTGTTGGCTTTAAAAGTGATTTTATGTGTGATGACATTTGGTTATTGTTTTTACCTCAATGAATGGTAAGGATAATTGTTTAAGAGTTATTTTTTTCTGGGTCATTTTTTCCCCTGTAAATAAGTTTTTTGTGTTTTTGTTTTTGTTTTTTTATGTTTTCTGTAGATTTATTGTCTTACCATGGATGGCAAGTGACCTTTTCCTGACTATAACCCTATCATGCAGGGCCTGTGGTGGAGATGCCTTCACAAGACCCAAAGCAACATATGGACGAGTTTGCTTATGTTCCTTTCCTGGTTGTGCTCTGTTAGGCCATTCTGAGACTGCAAGCCCAGACGCATTGGTAGAAATGCCGCCGCTTTAGGTTATACCTATGTGCTTATCTTCTTCATCTGTACTTCGGGCTGCTCCTACAGAGAAATAGTTCAGGTGTTGATGTATGATGAGTCTGATGTTTCACTTATGAACGATATTTGCTTAAACTGTACCTTATTAAGCTATTCAAACCATATTTCGATCTATTTTCTTTCTGTATTTGATAGCACTGCTGCCAATAACTTTTCATGCTATACGCGGGTACATTAGTAGGTAATCAATCTAAAGTATACATTTCACTTACATCACATTTGTATTTTTAACGATTACATATCAAAGAACGAGACCACTGAGAGATTTTGTTTTCTTCTGAGGGAGAAAATGCCTTAGTAAACGTAAAAGTGTATTTGTCTTGCAGAATAACTATTTTGTTCTCTAAACGTTTACTAAACCATTACGTTAATCGTAATGAGTGTAGAATTGAGAGAAAATATTCTAATTCAGAAACCTTTGCCTAATATTTTTTCATGACTATACAATGGAAGAATGAGGCATTTTGTAGTTTTTGTAATTAATCTATTTTTAACTTTTTTTCACCAGCTTGTCAGGCAGTCGAGTCATTGACAGTATAGTTATATAATGCAACATATATTATTAGCTACTAGTATATACATACAAATATCTTTTCAATGCAATAAAGGAAAGAAAAAGGAGGAAGGCGCTCCTCACCCTTAAAGAACTTCGCCACCAACAATCCATCAAAAAAGCAGTACTATTGTTGTGGCTACCAGAAGAACCACCCTCATCACAATTTGTGGCACATAGTCTTTTGAAGAGAGGAAAAATGAATTTCTGTTCAAATAAATACTCATAATGTACCATAAGGTGGCTTTAGATTAAACCGTTGAAAAATACCCCACACAAAAGTGAGAGTTAATTCACCATTGGCAAAGGAAAAAGTGAAGACTTCTTCGAAGTTCAACAGAAATGCTGGAAATTGGATTGGTAATTCTTTGAATATTGTAAACTAAAAGGTGATGAGAACGCGTAACATATATATATATATATATATATATATATATATATATATATATATATATATATATATATATATATATATATACATATATATATATATGTGTGTGTGTGTGTGTGTGTGTGCTTGCCTAGTGTTTAACTGTAATAATAGAGTTTCTCTCCTTATGAAGATTAAAAACGTTACCAGATATAACAGAGATAGTGTATAGGTCCAGTCAATACAATGCAAACAAACTGTGCACATGTACAAATATAATTTAAGGAAGTGGTGTCGCTTCTGAAAATAATTACAGTGACTGATGCGGGCCCACTTCAACATGTCTGTCATACTTGTTTCCACTTCAGTTAAACATTGGTGGATGGTTTAACTACGATAAGCTTTCCAGCTAGAAAGGGTACACTTTGGTTCAGGGGTAAGTCAAATTGTTCTTAACTGAACCTGTACTTACAAATTTGGTAATTATGGTTTGTTCGACAGGTATTATTCTTTCATAATGAAGCTCTGTATTTATAAGCAAAACTTTATGTATTTAGCTGATTCATCAATTGCCACATTTATATTTATTCATTATTATGTGGGTTGTCTTTGCTGAATATTTAGCTTAGACAAGGAGCCGCTACTCAGAGAGACATGTAAGGGTAAAAGGCTCAGAAACATGTGGAGTAGTTACCCGCTGAAGCTGATAAATTTAAGTAATTTACATATTTATTAATAATACTTACCTATACACTACTACATGGTTAATTGTCCGAAAGGACAAGCCTCTCCAAATAATACCAACCGAATTAAACTTCTGGTCCACCTGGTTCATGGCACGATGCACCGCAGCGCCACCTATAAGCGGTCTCTGTGTTACATAGCCTCGGTCACGTACTTCACTTCAATCTTTTGGCAGTCTATACTCCAAGAATGACTATCGCAGGGAAGGAAGGGTGGGCTTCAAAAGTAGTGTATAGGTAAGTATTATTGATAAATATGTAAATTACTTAAATTTATCAGATTTATGGTATAATACATACCTTACACTACTACATGGGTAGAGATACCACCAGAACCAGATGGTGGGAGTCATTCTGACCTGAAGACCAAAGGTCTATAAAAGGTAGATCAGAAATTTATAAAACTCTCAATGACTCTCCCCCAAAGACACGTTGGTACAACAGCAGGGGTGGGATGCAAAATCCCTAAAAGAATCATCCATATGTCTAAGACGGATGTCCTTCCCATTAAACCAAGGAAAAAGAAGACAAGTTGTCTTACCATGAACAGCACCAGTTAAGACCTATGTCAAAACTGGGGTGACCCGGATATCCAAACTTAGCCTGAGCACTCATCCTGTACACATAGAAGGACTAGGTTGATCTGTCAAAGCAAGCAGATCACCCTCAATAGAGGAAATATCTCGGGGGTAGAAATCTGAAAATGTTGAATGGGAACGCCAACGGCAGGCTGCCATGATGTCTTGAAAGGAGACTTGTTTGACGGCATCCCATGACGACACAATGGCCCGAACTTCATGAGCTCTGATTTGAGGCACTTTCTTCAACTCAGGAGCTTTCTCCGCCGCTACATAAGCTGCTTTGATAGCCTAAGTGATCCAACTATAAGTAGTATTGACATGGATCTTGTCTTTCTTAGGCTTAAGGGGAAGGAACAGAGGCTAAGGTTCGCTTCTCCCCTTTGATCTGCTGGATTTTACCCTGTGTAAGTAGTACTTCAAAGCACGAACAGGCCAGAGTAGGCAATCAGGATCCTTACGATCCATATCTGCAGAGAGGGCCTTGATTGTGAAGCCCATAAAAGCCGTAAGAGGCTTATCTGGTTGATGAGTCTTCCCCATAAAGAATGGGTTGGGTTTAAGAAACACCCGACTCTCATTGTGAGACCATCTAATTTTGGAAAAAGTCCAAGGCATGAATTTCACTTCTTCTTGCTCCCAAAGCAAGGGCCAACAAGAAGACAGTCTTATGGGTTAAAGTGCTAAGAGGTACCTTCTCCCTATTTTCGTTTCAAAAGGATATGATCCAAGGCCCCGAAGGACTATTGACAGGTCCCCCTGAGCATAAACATGACTGGTCTTTTGTGAAAGAAGCTCTTGATCAGTCTCAAAAGGACCGCACAGGATCTAATCTTGCGGCCCAACGTCTAAGGAGGATGCAATAGCGGACCTATATCCAGCTATTGTGCACACCTGTAAGCGGTCTTTAACAAACAGCTTATTCAGGAAGTCAGCAATCTGACTCACCAAAGCGTGCCAAGGATCAATCTCAGGCTCTTGATCTTTGCCCCAATCTTCGAACCCAGCCCTCTTAGAATCATAATTCTTTAAAGAAGTGGACCACAGTTTCCCTCTCGGCATCTCCAAGGCTCCATGAGACAGTCTCCAGGCGTGAATATGAAGCACACCTGGATTTTCGTGGAAAACGTTTGACGCCAGCTGACGTAACAGTGTTGCCCAGTCGGGCAGTGTCCTTGGAGGTTCCAGGCTGAGGCTCAGCAGATCCACTGCCCACGGCCTCAGGGGCCACCAAGGGGCCACCAAAATCACTTCCACTTCCTGCTCCTGTTGCACCAATCGACTGCTTTGACACTCTCACCAGCCAGTTGTCCAGGTATATATGAAGACTTACACCTCTGCGGTGAGCCAATAAGTAATTTGCCACTACTCCTATTTCCTCTTACGTTTACATCCACCACTGCCTCCACCGCCTTTAAAGTTTTTCTGGCCAGTGGAGGCATATTTTGGGGCCAACACCTGCCGAACTAGTGCTTAGTTAGTTCACATAGCCGACTCCTCCTGGTGGTCATTGGCCACTTCCTGTAGGACATCATCCTCAAACAGGAAGTGGGAATTAGGATCTAGCGGTGAGGAGTACAGCCTATTCCACACCCTGTCACTAAAGACTGTATTCCTCAAGTAACTTGCTCTCTGGAGCAAAGTGAGGTTGGCCTCATGGCGAATGGAATTCTCCATCACCGCCCGCAGAGAATCTGCACGTGAGGCCACTAGTTGTGTGACGTGAGATACTATCAGTTGCACTGTCGAAGGGAGGTCTGTGCATTCCGCTAACCTGGCCATAATGCCTGACACTGTGACTGCCTCAATGTCCGAGGCCGAAAGGGCCTGGACCATCACCTTCGTGTCCTTAATAAGGCTTTTAAAGACTTGGTCTCTCACATAGACCCCCAGGCTTGACTCTTTCTTGTCGTTGTCCTGGTAGTATTGGCCAAACTTGGGCTGGACTTCCCGTGGTTCTGAATCCCACGCGTTTTTCGGAACATTAAGGCTCCTTGGCAGTGTGGTACTGTTTTTAGACACCAGATTTGCAGAAGTAATATGGGTCGCAAACAGCTTTCAAGCTTAACCCTTGGTTTGCTCTCTCATCTGTTCCCCCAAGTAGGCACCAAAGGGAAGAGCCATCTTGTCTTCACGCCTCGCTGTGTGAGACATGGGCATAGGCTTGGAAGTGTTAAGCTTCTTTGGAGTGCCGAGCACATTGCGCTGGAAGTGATCCACCACCAAAGCTACATTTTGGGCAAAGGAGTGATGCTGCAGTTCCAAAGGACCTCCTGGGTCTGACTCTAGAGATCTATCCTGATCCCCTCTCCTACCCGTGGCCTTCTGCGAGACCCATGAGAGGTGTTCCAACAAGTCTTTGGTGGTTTTGCCGGAACGAAAACGCTCCGACTCGAGTCGAGAGTACCGCCGTGTCTTGGCGTCCTCTTCCTCATCTTCTTCCTCCCCTAAGTCACAAGGCTCCAGAAGTGAGGGCTCACTGCCTCAGGTAGCACGGGCTGCCTGGACCCCTTCAAGACAATATGAGGGGTTGCCATAGGCACGCACCGTGCGGGGTCTCCACAACCTCATCATATGAGATGACGGGCCTGTCATCCACCATATTGGAGACGACTACCTTAGACTTAGACTCAATCCTGTAGAGTGAGTCCACAGGGTCCAACTGTGACTGTGTCAGAGGGCTGCCCCATACCGTGTTGGCCGGGGGTGGACCTACCAGCACACTGGCCACCTTAGGTCTATCTACTGGTTCCTCATGAAGGGAACTGCCCGGAGTTCCACTCCTGTCAGAGGACCGGGGGGACTTGGACTTATCCAAGCGCCGGTGCTTCCTGTGCCTCTTGTGTTTCTTATGCCGGCTCCTGCCATGGTCCAAGGACCTTGGGCTCGGACTACCAGGCCTATGCATCTGTGAGCCGGTACCCGCCACCCGGGTCGGGTCCGACTGAAGCGGTAACGGTGCCACCTCCAGAAGGGGCCATACCAGGTCCAAGTCTGCCTCTCTGGTGACAGTGGCCGCAGGGGCCACACCAGTCATGAAGTGGGGCAACATCCCCTGCAGCATGGTGGGCATAACAAGCTCCACTTGCTGCTTTATAATAGCCTTTAAGGCATCCACAGTGATTGCCGATACCGGGACGGGCTCCGATACCGGCGGTGCTACGGGCGAGGTGGACCCTTGAAGCCCGCTCCAATACCGCCCACTGATGAATGAACAACTCCTACTGGGGTTAGATCTGTGTGGGACACAGTATGGCTGGGCCAAGACACGGTCCGGTCCAAGCTAACAGTCCAGTCTACACTTTTGTGCAACAAGGTCCGGTCCATGCCAGTGGTCCAGTCCACACTGGGGTGAGGTACTGCTCCAGCCGGAGACAGTACGGTCTGGGCCACACCTGGTCCCCTAGCACTGGCACCCGCTACTGTGCTGTGCCCAACACCCGTACAGATGGATGGAGCCGGACCTCCTAAAGTAAACGGCAGTAACCTTGCAGGTGACCCCATGGGCTTGACCGCCGTGTGCCTGGTGTACGGTCCGGGGCTGTATGGTCCAGGGCTCTCGCACCATAGCCTAATGTTCATCGGTGCGGGTCCCTGAAGCGGCTTGCAAAGCCCTCTTGCATGCTGACTTCTGTTCCAACCGGTCCACTGCCTGCCACCTCTTTTCCAGCCACAAAGCAAAGATGTTACAGGGTGAGACTCGGGAACATTTTATCTCATGGAATTTGGCCATACAAAGCCGGCACTTGGGGTGATCATCCCGGGAAGCATACAGAGAGTTGTGTGTCATTGGAGTGGTATATATTTTCGACATTGCAATTGTAAATGGAGAATATGTGCTCACTGTTGGCTTCGGCTTTAAGGTGGTAGCTGCATGCAGAATAATGAAAGAAAGTATCCTCCATAAAGAGCCCATACAAGTACATTCATAGAAAGGCAGACAAAGATATCATCTACTTATGAGCAAATTGTTTCGATGTCTATGACTTGTAGGTCTTCAATGTCTCGTTAAACTTGAAAATGCTTTTTTTAGAAGTTTGCAAAGGCCACACAACTAAATAAAGCTGAAATTCGAAACTTATTCAACTAAGATAGAAAGTAAATTCCAAGCTTTTGTCCCAATGGTGAAAATACCATTTCCATATCCTCAAGCGTAACTTCAAGCTCCTTAATGTGCATAATTTTGTTATGTAGCTGTTGAAATTAATAACAATTCCTGTCAATAACATACAAGGATCCACTTTCCCTGTTTCAGATTCGTGCACTTAATCCATTTTCATATTTTTTTCTAAAGTAAAAGTTGACAGCAATATATAAATGATCTTCAAACAATATTCCTGCTAAAAAATTAGCTTCAAATATTTCAGCCTGCCTGAATGCACAGTTATCTGTCAGAGAGGTATATAGGTGTGAATTTGTAATTGTTATTGGAGAAGTAGTAATTGTGGGCGTAGGCTTTTCGTTGGCAGCTGTATGTAAATAAAGGTTTTATAAAATTATCCAAGTGGGATTAAAACTGACTGAGTTATGGCTGAATGAAAATTTCAAAGGCCAAATGACCTTGACCTTCAACCTTGAGAGGTCACATGTAATTTTTTTTAATGTGCTGTATTTCAATAGTTACAACTTGATCCCAATGTGGTCCAAATCGGATGAAAATTGATCGAATTATAGCTCAGTGAATACTTCAAAGGGCTACAAAATTGGGCAGTCTTACAATAGTTACATTTCAGGAGGTATACAGGTCCTAAAAGCCACTGGTTTATAAATGCACATTTTTATATCAGCATTAGCATCCCTTTATGACCTTACTTATCCCCTATTATCTCAATACAGTACAGCAACCATGATGTGTACTCCTCAGCTATCAAGAAATTGTTTTTTGCCCCTATTTCTTTCTTCCCGTCCCAAGTCCAACATTCTTTGAGTCCACGAAGCTGACCAATGCGCACACACTCTCAATCAGTTTTTTTTTTCTTTCTTTTTTTTTTTTTTTTTTTTTTTTTTGCACTTTCTCTTAATGTCTTGATTATTAGAACAGCTGCCTGTGTCCAGTCTCCTTTGCTTCATGGTGCAAAATAGATACAAAATTCCACTTTGTGTCAGCCATTTTTTATGGTCAATGTGTCAATTCAATAAAGCATTTTCTGTATATTAACATGATTACCACATTTCTGTTTAAATTTGAAAAATAAAGTTACTGGACGAAGCTAATTAGAGCCCCTTATCTATTGACTTAAGACTATCTCATTCAGTACATAATAGCAACTACGCAAAGTTATTAGGTATTGCTTTAAGATCAGGTTAAGTCTGATCCCTGCAGCCAAGGCTTCCAAAAAGAAACGGAGGTGACAAGCACCCGGCAAAATGGCTTTTGCCAGGTATCTTTAGCTGAAGTGATCTACTTTTACCAGTATGTTTGGGTAGAAACCAAGCCTAGGATCTTTGTTTTATTGGAACAGACTTCTCCTAAAATGGCAGTTATTTCTCTGTTTATGGAGTATGTTCAGCAAATAGTCGAAGTACCCAAAACTTGATCATGTGACTGTATACTGCTACAATGCCCACCTTCAGAATATTTTAAATCATAGCAGAACTCAAAAGAAAAAACACCGATGAGATAACTTTAACAATAACAATACATCAACAATCAAAAATCAGTACAAAGTAGATAAATGATATTATACACTTAGCTATGCTGTTTCTCCATTAGTTTACAGACTGCAGGCTGTCCCTAAATTTCTGTCTCTAAGCCTCGGGTAGTAACTCATATGACTTATGAACATCATCTTTCGACACATCATACTCAGATCTTTGTTCTATGGAACGGGACGAATAAACTTTTACTTTTCCAATAAACACACTTTGCAAAAGAACAGGCCACACCATTCTAGGCCATTCTAAAGTTCAGTTATTTTCTCAAAAGACTGGTGACACTTCTTTTTGCTACTAAATGTGCATTTTTTGCCACATCAAAAGATGCTGACTGTGCTGAGTTATCTGATCTAGAATGCCTAAGTTCAAGCTCTCTTATCAACTCATGTTCTCTAACCTCTCTTGCTTCCCTCATTTTTCTTTCGTCAGCTTCTCTCGCCCTTTCATCAACTTCTCTTGCGTCCTGTGCTAATTTTAGTTCATGCGCTCTTTATTCTCTTGCACCATGTTTTTTTTTCTTTCATCAGCTTCTTTTACCCTCTGAACCCTCATCCGCAAGGAAACCTTTTTTCAAGCGAAAGGGAAATTATCTTTTGTTTCAGGAGTATTTTCCTGATACGTGATCATGACGGTATTTGAAAACTTAAGTATTTTGACACATTTTCCAGTTCTCCCTTTAACAATTTATCAAAATCTGTGACTTTTACATCCTCATTACCCAGAAACACACTTGGCTCTATTGACATGCTGTCCTATTGACTGTTTATAGACAAGCAACTATGTTTAAAAATTCAAGATATCTTTTGTTGAGTTCAAACTGTATGATTCAGTGTTTAGAAACTTCTGGAAATTCCCAAATGATTCCACTGTTACGTGCTTATTGCAAAATAATTCAATGTTTTGTCTCGGATTTTATCCCGTTTGTCTTGAATTGATCCTGGACAAGCCCCCACAATTTCTTTCGATGCCCACCTTAATAATAGTCTAGATCGTAGCGCAACTATACAAGGAATGACAACGATGAAATAACTTAACAATATACTTAATATAAAAAATCAATACGAAGTAGGTAAATGATGATGTACACTTAGGTATGCTGATATTATGTTACTTAGCTGTTTGAATATATCACCATTCGTTTCAATATTTTTTCATCATTTAGTTCCTTTGCTTTAGATTTGTGTACTTTATAAAATTTCTATCAAAGAAGCTCAGCCCAACGTGATATTGGATATTTGTTCATACGCCATTACTAAATGCACAAAATATACTATCATCATGCAACAAGCTTGTATATACTAGCACTATAGGATGGCATTTCACTTCAGGAAAAAAGTGAAAAAAATCCTTCATAAAGTGCCCATAGAAGTACATTCATAAAAAAGGCAGGTAAAAAAAATCGTCTTTTGATATTCATATTCGCAGGTCCTGATTGTGTCGTCATACTTAAAAAAGCATATTTAGAAAGTATGCAAAATTTAAAACATTTTATAAAGCGGACATTTAGATTTTTTTTCAATATAATCCGGGCAGTGAATTCCAAGCTTTGCACCCAAGGGATTCATTACCATTTCCGTATCGTCAGGGGTGATTTCAAGCTCCTAAAATGTATGGTGTCAATATTGTACAGTCCTCCCCTCTTTCAGATTCCTGCAATTATCCGTTTTCTATTGTAGAAACTCTGGCAAGCAGGTTATTGAATATTTTAAATATACCATTTCTAATTGCATAGATATACTATGGTCATGGAACAACTTTCCATATAGACATTCTTACAAAAGGCATTTCACAGTTGAATATATGTTGTCTTATGTGATGGCTTATTTTATATTTTTTGTGATCACAATTTTGCTGATTCATGTTTGCATATTTAGTAAGAATTTGGCAATTGACGAGATCATAAGACAACAGACCAGTAAGTACTGTCATAAAGAATATGTGAAACTAGACAACCCCAATCTCAATCCATCGGTGAGACGCTGCCTCCCCCACCCACACCCACTCCAACTTTAGTCATCTCACCTCATAGCACCTTAACCTTTGCCCTTTAGAGGTCACATGCAAATTAGAAAATTGTGTACTGTTACAATAGCTACAATTTGAGCCCAAATAATCCAAGTGCAAAAATTTCGAAGGGCCAAAGAAAACCTCTATCTTTAACCTTTAGAGGTCATATATATATTTTTTTCTTCCAATGTGGTTTAAAAGGGCACACGGCTGATCCAAATCCCACAGAGGTACAGTTTGGTTCCAATGTGGTACGATCAAACACCAAATATACCAGTTTACTCAAAGACACTATCCACACTCCACAGGTACAATGTATAAATGAGTATGTCCTTGGCAATGGCAATGGCTTACAGCCCCACTGACTTGAAAACACACAGCTTCTCCCAGATATCAGAAATTCTCCTCCTCAGTCATGAAGGGAGTTGCTTTACCTTGCCATGCTGAGAACTCTCACCAGTATTGTACAGTTTTCAAATTAATCACAGATCTTACTTCTCTGTGTTCTTCCTATATCACAACAAGACTTTTCCCTTCTTTACAACTGTGGCTGTATGTGGGTCACCACTTCAGACTACTGCATTGTAACAGAATCCCTGAACAATGTTTGCATAATGTTGTCTACCTTTATGGATTCTGTTTACTATAAATACATGTGATTGATGACAAAGACAAAAATGAATCAATTTGTGATGGAATAAATGCAGCATCAGATATGTATCTTGTTTTGTATGTTTTAGGACTTTAATTCCAAGACAGCTGCCAGATGTTATAACCCTTGACCTTAAAACTGACCTTCAAAACAAAAAAAAACACGCTATATATTGCTTTTGCTGGCAGGTTGAACCAAATTCCGTGAGAACTGTTTTAGATACAAAGTCTAGTATCAGATTGGTCAAAATAGCTGAAAATTATGCTTAATAATTTAGTGGTCAGAGGCTACCCAGGGTAGAAAAGCTGCAGTAAGAGAGTCATAATGGGTGAAATGACCTTGCGCTTTGACCTTTAAATTCTATTTACATTACAAACTTGTCCTACGATACATTTCACTCGTTTTGAGCCAATTTTCAACAATATTGGATAAAGCTTGATCAATATATGGAAAAATAATTGTTTTCTCGGGTGAATGACCTTGACCTTGAAAGCTCATATGTTAAATACAGATGTGGCATAATTGCATTGCAAACGCATTTAGCCAAACCAGATAAAAATCAAATGTATATTGACTGATTTATAGCTGGTTAAAAATTTCAACATGGCCGATGACTTCGACCTTTACGTCATAAAGGTCAAATTTTGAAAACAAATGTGTGCTCTTGAAATTCATATGATTGGAGACCAAAATGGTGAAAATCAGACAAGAAGAGATGTTAGTTGAGCACGTTATGTCAGGTTGAATATCTTCAGATTGCGAAATGAACTTCAACTGTAACTTTTCAACGTCATATATAAACTTGCATAGTTAGGCCTACAGTTGAGCTGTGCAACAAATTTAACATCGCTCAAATCCGTCGAAAACTTTCGGCGATATAGGACAAAATGTGTTTTCCATATTAAGTTTGTCATGGTGACCTTAAAAGGTGATCAAATCACAACTTGAATGCAGGATCTTCAAGGGTATGAAAAGGGGGTTTAACGTGGGCCGATAGTGTTAAAAAGGTCATTGGCAACTCCAAGTTATGACTTTTCAAATATTGACAAGAAAATAAAACTAGAAAAGGTTGGGACCTTGACAATATAGGCCAAGGTGACAAAGGACATATTAGGTGCAAAGCTTACACAGTACACAAGTGTGATCCTGATAGAATGACGACTTGCAGGCTAAAGCAGTCTCTGAAATTTTTTTCGCATACAAAATAATTTTACTCTAAAATGTTTTTTTTTTTTTCGTTTTTTTTGTTTTTGTTTTTGTTTTTGTTTGTTTTTGTTTTTTGTTTTTTGTTTCTTCTTTTTTTTGCACTGCCATATGACTTTGACCTTCAAATTTGAAGGTGTAGCTCCTTATACCGCTTATGTGGGCCTTATCGCCAGATATCCACAGAACTCAACATCATTAAGATTGGTCCAAGATCAAGTGTTAAAGTTATGCAAAAAACATGAATTTTCTTCAACCTGGCCGCGCAATCAGAGAAAAGTATGTCAAGGTCACTAAGCAAATGTCAGGTGCATAACTTCACTATGGATCACACTCCATAGTGCAGGGACACCCTAGCGAACCTGACGGTTTCTGGGATTCCGTGTGCACAAAATTCAAAATTTCAAAAATCGACAAAATGTTCGAAAATTAGACTCGACCCTCGACTAAGAACCCATATACTTTTAATGAACAAAATGTGGTGAGGGCACCAGGTTTCCATATACAGTTTGAATGACCAGATCTGATTACAAGTTTTCACGTGATGCGAAAAAGTTTAAAAGTGACAGTATGACTAGATTTCCAGTAAATCTGACTCACACTGACCTGAAAAGTAGGTCACTAAGAAAAAAGTTTATAGAAAGTGATTGGGCTAACATTATTTCGCAGATGCAAATTGTGACTGAAATAAGGCATAATCATGATTTTAAAACAAAATGAATGTGCTTTTGGACTATTTAGCATATACGACTTTAATGGCATAGGTCATTCATGGAGATGCCAATCGTAGAACTCTACCATACAAACAGAAAAATCCCCCCCCCCCCGCAATTGGGGGAGGCTTCATAACTGTGACTTGTTTTTGATAGAACACTAGCAGTTACTGTTTAAAAATGTCATAAAGTAAAAGTTGATAGCAATGTATGAATAATCTCCAAACAATATTCAATTATAAATTCGCTTTAAGTATTTCAGCTTACCGGAATACACAGTTGTGTGTCACTGGGGAGGTATACAAGTGCGAATTTGCAATCGTAAATGGGGCATACGTAGCCAATGTTGGCATAGGCTTTACGTTGGTACCTGTATGTTGATAAAAGTTAAAAGAGTATCCTCCAAAAAGTGCCCACAGAAGTGCATTTATAAAAAGACAGACAAAATGTCGTCTATGTTCGACCAAATGTTTCCCATATTTACATTAGTAGGTCCAAAAAGTCTCGTTACACTTTTATGGGTGGTGTCAATACCTTAACATAATTCACTTCCCCGCTTTCAGATTTGTACACTTAATACGTTGTCTGTTGTAGAAACTATGCCAAACGGGTTATTGGCCATCGTCCATACGACTTGACTAATTGCATATCGTCCTTCTAAGAAACGGAATTTCACAGTAGAATGTATGTTATCTTATGTAATGGCTTGTTGGATATTTTATGTCATTAGAATTTTGTTGATTTACTGACAACAAAGAACCAACTATTTTCACAAAGGATGAGTTTGGCATTAAATAACTGTGATTTGTTTTCGAGAAACAGATGTAGTCAATATTCCTGTTAAAAATAAGCTTCAAATTTATCAGGCCACCTGAATAGACAGAGTTGCCTGTCCTTGGAATGGTATATAGGTGCAAATTTGTAATTGTAATTAGAGAAGAGGTAGTCACTTTTGGCATAGCCTTTATGTTGGTAGCTGCATGGAGAATGTGTTAGCCATAAGGTGCCCATGGAGGTACATTCAGGCAGACAAAAATTGTCTACTTTTGATCATATAGGTAGGGTTTTTTTTATTCAAAGATGATCATAGCTCGGTACACTTTAAAGGGCAGATTTTGCAAGCATGGAAAGGCCATTAATTAAAGCCGAAGCCTAGAAACTTTTGTAATTTAATCTGGAAGGTAAATTACGAACGTTGCACCCGCCGGAGAAAGTTCCATAACTGTATCCTCAGCAGTTATTTCAAGCTCCCCAATGTGCACATTTTTGTTACCTGGTTGTTGAATTGTATAACTATTGGTTCCAATATCTTACAATAATCCACTTCCTTTGCGTTAGAATCGTACACTAAATTCATTTTCTATCTTAGAAGATGAGCAAACGTGTCAAATAATTCTTTCTGTACGCTATTATAAATGACATTGTCTTTTTCTTTTTTTCACATATCTTACCGAAGTGACGGTGAAGGTATGAGGGCATACTCTATCATTAATATGTACGATGAAGTAACCACGTTAGTTGTTTCAATTTTGGCTGAGGTTAAAAGATTGCAAACTTATGTGGTTGCAAACAGTTTTGCCACAAATATTATCTAATTCCGTCAGAAAACAAACAAGTTGAGAGCAACTTTTTTCAAGGTTCTTTGAAAAATAGGACGGCCCTTGGTACGATTACTGTATAAATGTAGAACAACAAACACAGAGGATAGTGGGAGAAAACGAACCAGTAGTTTATTACCTTTCCAAAAAAAATGTATAGTTTGTGGCAGTTTTTATGCAAATTGGTTGTTTTGTGAGAAAACCTTTACAAGTACCCCCAAAATAGCACTGAACCAGAAAAACATCCTTAACAGCTTTTGTACAAATCTCTACGGCAGGTTTTCCTATTACTCTTCCAGAAAGCGTCATAAGTCTCCAAATGTGGACCCATATGTCATTTTCCTCTAGACTATTCCCTTCAGATGACTCCACAAATGCTCAATGGGGTTGATGTCTGGGGAGCAGACAGGTCAGTCCATCACCTCAACTCCTTCAGCGTCCAGCTAATGCCTCACTACACGGGCACCATGTGGCCTGGCATTATCATGCATTAACATGAAGTTCACCCCCACAGCATCAGCATATGGGACTACACGATGATGCAAGGACCTGGTTGATGTACTGCACAGCATCCAATGTTCCATTAATGAACAACATTTCGGTTTTGCCCTTAGTAAATACCCCCCCCCCCTCCAACACACACACACACACACACACACACACACACACACACACACACACACACACACCATCGGCCACCTGCACCAAATGGGACAACAGATTGAACACAGCAACTTGCCCATCGTTTTTCCGACACCAAACAGGTAAACAACCCATCTTAGTTATGAAAACCTGTGAACAATATGCACCTAACTGGCGGTTCTTTTTCGGTATACACAAATCCATGGTCATGTGTACAAGCTCTGAAGTGTTTCAAATGGTTGCCAGTGTATTCTTGGGACAAGATAAGTTAAAATGTGTAAATGAGCTGAATGTTTTAGGTGTTACTTACACTCCCAGTAACACAAGTGATAGCCATGTTCACAATGGAAAAAGTGCTGCCAGGCATTAAATGTATAAATATTCGGACAATGGTTGGTCGTATCTTGGCTTGTCCAGCTGTATGAAGGCGTACTAATGGAACTTAGTGTGAGTGCCTGGTCTAACTTTTCGTTCTGACTGTATTAATCTAACTGAAAGTAACCTAACGGAGCCGTAGGCTCAGGGAACTAGTCTGAAATATGTGCTCGGTTTGAACAAATGCCCTACACACTCCAAGCGTTTTTTTCAATGCAAAATACCTCTAAAAGTTGGCATGTAATCAGACGGTATAATATTTTTCTGACTTTGCCGGTTTGTGGGGTAGCATCCCTTGCGAGGTTACTGTTTCTCCCCTGTGTGTCAGAACAGGTCACAGAGGGCGCTGTTATTACAGGTACATTGGCCGACTGGCTACTCAAGTTAGAAGTGTGTCTTTTGCGTGCCACTTTGGGACCTGCCCCTGGCACTGAAGAGGGTATATGGGCCAGGATGGCGTCGTTGACTTCACAAGACATCCCATCTATCATAAAAAGTTTAATCTCCGGGGCTCAGCTGAAAGTAACCTTGTTAAACTTTTAACCTCAGCTTTCCAAAGGTGCTTCAAAATGTGTATATAATTTATGTGCCAAACCTGGATGTTCGTTAATCTTTACGTATACCTGTGCATATATATAATTTTGTAATTTTCCTCACTTGTGGCGGGTCAATAAAGCAATATTATTATGCAAGCAGAAACGGCATTCGACTGTCTAAAGCACATTGGTCCATTGTGGCCGAGAAAAACGAACATGCTCTCTCGTCCACAACAATCTTGCTTTTATTGCTGTTGGTTAAGGGACAGTTTTTTCACAATGGTCCTGAATTTAAAGTTTTCCATTGCCAAATAGTTTATTTTTTATGAAAGTAAAGTACTTGAATTGCTAAAGCACTTTTGTGAAGAAAATTTGCCTTTGCCATGATGCAATATGTATATCCTTCACTTCATTGACTATTTTATCGGGTGAAATTGCCTCTCATCTGGTGCTCGCTCTCGTCAAGCGTCATGTTATTCCAATGTTGTGTACGAAACTGCACCCACAACCAGCGCAAAAATCAGTTTAATTACCTTTCTCAAAGATGCAAGACGAAGTGCTTTGTGGCATTTACAAGTCCGTCTTACCCAGAGAGCCTTTGTTGCATCGAACAGTAGTGTGCTCTGTTCCGTACATTTTACAGAATACATGTTCGACAAGACGATTCAAAACATGATACAAATGAGACTGGCAAAGATACTAAGCTGCTGATCAATGCTGTACTTACAATATTCACAAAGCCTCAAGATGAAACAGCAACACAGGCACATGGAATTCTAACCCCCAAACACAGCCGACAGGTCGACCATGCAGAGACACTAGAGACAAACTACTTGAATCATAGCCCGAATGCAGCGGTTGTAGTTTTATTCTATTGTGTGATTTTTAGAAGGCCTGCGATGCTCGAAGATAAAGAGTGGGGAAAGTTACGGGAATACACAAGCACTTGACCACAGCTTGATTACACATAAATCACACAGCTGGAGATGCTACTGTTTTGCCTGTCTTAGCGTGTGGCGTGTACTGCTGGTTTTGGCAACGATACAAGATGGCATGCCTTCTTGGTTTAAATATATTGCAGAAAAAAAAACCTAAAACCGATTGGGAATAATTGCATAAATCTAATGTCGAGTGGGTACAAGATAATTAGCTACAGCATGGTATTACGTGGTACCTGTACTGTATCAATGGTCCCACAGGGGTGGGGGGGGGGGTAAAATTATAGCCTGTTACGTTATGCGGATAAGCAAATGTAGTAAATGAAACCTACCTGCCCGCGGGAGACGCAGTAATATGATAAAAAAGATGAAATAGCCAGCCATTGGAAATTATTTCGCATACTGCATGTTAGAATCCCTCCAACAAAAAGAACCAGACCAAATGTGATTGAACCCGCATGAAAAAACATCACATTGTTTTCCTGACAGTCAATTTTAGCATTATCTCCATAAAAATGTGTGACAAGGAAGTGCTAAAGTATAAATTGTTTCTTAATTGTCATCTAACGTTAAATCAATATTTTGTTTTTCCTTTGCATGACACCAGGTCATTACAAATCATGTTGAAATGCCTCCTGGAATTTTTCCAAGATATGCCACAGTGAAAATATGATCCCTTGGCGTTTCTGCCGACATATGCCGAGTTTCATTATTGTTCTCGGTAAAAATGCCGAGGTACAAATGGACAGTAAAAGGGCCTGGGCGTCTCTTGGCAAAAACGGCGAGAAACGTCAAGTTAGGAATGGAAATTCTTATAATTTAGGGTGAGATTATTTCACGCAAGTTTTTAGAAAAGTAAAACCAGCATTTCTTGTACACTGCCCAATAAAGCTGGAGATTCACCAGGCAAACAAGACGGATTTAAAGAGCTATATAATTGAGGTTGTGAGCGCGTATTAATTGTACTCGGTAATTTATAATGGTATACATATATATATATATATATACATATATATATATATATATATATATATATATATATATATATATATATATATATAAACAAGACGGATTTTAAGACACATAAATGAGATTGTGAGCGATTATTAATTGTAGTCGGTAATTCATAATTATATACACACATACATACATATATATATGTATATATATGTATATTACTATGTATGTATATGTATATATATATATATATATATATATATATATATATATATATATATATATATATATATATATATATATATATATAAGTTGAGAGTGGCACGCACCAAATCGATTTAAGCGACTTCTAACTTTTAGCTAGTCCTTGTCGCAAGTCAGGACAGAGTTGTTTTCCTTCATACTATGTTTGGTGTCTATGTCTGGTGTTTGTCTATCTTGGTCTAACTGGACTTTGACATGGGTTGCTTGATAGCTGGCGATTTTGATCAGGGTTGAATCTTAAGTATATGGAATATGGTGCAGCCCTTTGACATCTTAGAAAACTGTTGTCCGCGTCTATTTTTCATGACATTCATCATTATTTTATGGATGTTGTCTGTTTGGAGTTGATGGTGGATGCATGGGTTGATGAATGTTCAGAACCTGTAGGTTATGAATTTGGAAATTGTGATCAGATCTTGATAAATAATGTTTACTGATTATAAGTAGGTTAAACCTAGATAACCCTAATATCGCCCACCCCCTCCCCAATTGTAAACACCCCAGCTATACCACACGTACGCAGCTTTCCCGGCTATAAAAAGATGTTGTAATCAGTGTGTGGATGCAACAACTGTAAAGCTGGATTATATGCCCAACATGTAATAGGTTTTGTGGTTTAACTCCACAATAGACTCATACACAAAGCTTTAACACTCGCGACTTCCTTTTTCTAAATTAACCTTCCTTTCACCATCAGCTTGGCGCTTTCCTACAACATACACTACATATGACGTTTTCTCTCACAACAAAGTGATCGGATTCACAATATTTATTACGTACTTCGGTGCATACAAGAATGTTTCCTTTCTTGGAATCCAAGGTCAAATACACAATGTTCACGTATCAAGTTTTTTTGGTTACACCGTATATGGTCATCTGACTGGATTCAGGAATTCACGCATCCAAGGATATTTAATAGCAAGGTTCTGGTATCCTTACAGTCCTTTGTGGTTTACAATTTTGGAACGACGACCTAAGCATTGTAGTTCTGCAGGGTGGGGCGTCTACAATGCAGCCCTAATATGGGCCTGCTGGATGCCCGCCATTACCTTTCGGTACTTGGACCTCTAGCCACTATCGAGAAAGCCTTCTCCACACAGCTCCAACTTTGCGTCACTTGCGGCTCATGGCTGCTCTGCCCAGTGCCGCTACTTTATTCATAGCCTGGGGGCGACTTCAGTGTCTGATACATGTACAATATTCCTATTCTGGAGCCAACCACTGCCAACAACTCTTAATTTCAAGGCATTGTTGTTACATGTTTAGATAATGCACAAACAGGAAGAGTCTCATTATATATTTTACATTACAGCCATTCGACAAATTGACCTTCCGTTAAAAATAATCACACATATATTCTTGATTCCATCGCATCAAAATAATCCCGAGTCAGACTGTCCCATGGACTTCGCTGCCATTTTAAAAATTTTGTATTCCGCACCCAATGGTTTGTAAATGAAGATAGTATTGCGATGATCTCGATGTTTGTGTGTGTGTGTGTGTGTGTGTGTGTGTAGGGGGGCGGGTTATAATATATGAAACCAAAAGTATATATTTTGCAAATATTTCAGAGCATCAATAATATAATATATCCTGTGGCTGCAATTCCCTTTGATATTCAAATCAAATTTACATGTGGTTTTATGTGGCTGTCCTGTAATGCATTGCCCCATGTTTAAAATGCTTGACCATCATGCATGATTTGCCGGCTCTAGGTAACATGTCGCATTATGGATGTGTAACTAATGATGATAACTTGTTTTGAAACAACCGGGCAGGCAGATTAAAATTAAGATAGTAAGTGACGTTTTAAAAGTACTGTAATAACCGTTTCAAATGACCTCACTGCAAAATAACGGCACACCAGCCACTTTCTCAATACAATCTTTCAGCCATGGTTGATAACCTTTTATTAGGAAAGGGCGGCTTAAAACCTTTTTATGTTTCTTAAAATTTGTTTTGGATCAGGCCATTTTAGCAGGCTTGGTCGGGTTGTTGGAACCACAGACATATCTTCATTAGGCCTTAGGTAACTAGGACCTTTCTTAAAACTTGTTTAAAATGGATTTTCTCCCCCCCCCCCCCCCCCCTTACACATTAACTCCAGTGACTTCAGTTTAATTTCTTACTTGGGCAGAGCCTGAAGCACTTGTTGAAACATAAAAATCCGAATGCAAAAGCTACAGTGAGCAATACTTTTCCAAGGTTATCAAATCATATGTGCTTATGAAAATGAAGAACCTGAAATAAAGCAGTGGCTGGATTTTTTTCACTTGCACTTTTGTGGTCATTATAAGGGTTTACTTACCAAAATTTTATCTTCTCAGATGAGGAACACAAAAAGTTTTCGTACCGGATTCTCTGCCTTATATTGACAAACGTGCAATCACATCTATGCTCTGTCTTTGCCCAAACAGGTCTGCCATGACCATGTCCGTTGATGAAATGTTGGAACAATCCTGACCCTGTGCATGATTGCTGATTCTCCCCAACCTTATAAAGCCTTTAGCTATATAGACGACTCTTCCCTGAATAAAGGGCTTAGTTTTTTTGTGCACCTGGTGCAAGCTTAATCCTTAACATGTAATTTCATTCGACTGAGACAGCTTTGCTTGGATCACCTTGTGTGCCCTAAAGAAAGCTGTTGACAGTTGGTATGCTCAATGAGCTGGGTGCTAGATTCATATTCCTTGTAAAAGTACATTTCATTCGGGCAACAGCGTGCTTATAGTTCCTAAAAACATAGTGGTCCTGGTCGATAGCTTTCCTCGGCGCCCTTTCGGCGCAATGTGCCCACAGCGCGCCGAGGAAAGCTGTTCTTCAGTCCAAAATGTAGCACTGAAAAATATAAAGCATTACAGTGCCTGGGATTCCATTGAAAAGTGATTGTTGTAATACTTCTACATGTGCTGTTAGTTTGCCAGCTCTTTTTCTCAAGCCAACAAGGCTATCACTGGAGCAAAACCGTGAGAGTTAATACCTCAAGCACATTGCACAACATGTAATGGTTCAATAGACTATCTTCTATATACCGCTTATTAATTCGTACATGCAACTCCAAATTTGGCACTTACGACTTAGCATGATATAAGTACGAGATGCATATTTTCTTTGTGGCAACAACAGAGTTTGGTAGTTTTTACCTCAGATGGCCTGTCAGTCAGCTGAGCTTATTTCTTGGTTCTGCATGTGTCCTTGTCCATCGTCCATAGTCTGTTGTCCATCATTAAAATTTAACATTTTTGACTTTTCAAAACCCAAGGCCAGATTTTAAGCAAGCAAGCCCTAAATGTATGCTGGGTAGGTGGCACCACTAAATTGAATTTCCCAAAGGCGGCCATTATAACACATCCTGGCGTATCTGAGAGTAAGAGCTTTAACTTTAATGAAGTCTATGCTCACCAATTAAGTTCAAGTCTGCCTTACACAATAAGAGGCATTAACATATATGATGAACACCAAACTTTTGACTCTGCCCCACCTGAACGCATTCATGTTGGATTTTCAGCTGTCCGCACTCATGATCACCTTTAAATTTCCGACCACCCCAGAAAAAAATTATGCCCAAAACTAATTATTCAAATCACTCTATTTTGTGATGGCAAAATCTGATTTAAAATTATATGTAACAGATTTGAGCCTGCCACAAATTCCACCACTTTGGTCAAGCCAAATCCTGCAGTGGTGGTCATTAGACATTATACCTTTGTGTTGCCCTCTGTGGCCAATTTAGGGGTGCAACCGGTAGTACTCTACCAGGTTTATATAGTTGGCCACGCTCCATTGATTTTCTGTTTTTCGGTTTTTGGGAAAAATCTACACAAAATTGGACGGATAGCATTAAATGAATTCTGTCTTTTTCTTGTGTCTGAATGCATATATATTCATATAAGTACATATAAACACACGTGCACACACACATATATATATATGTAACGCAGGGTAATGACAATACCACTCTGTTATGGCGATTAATGACCTTTACTGGTTATTTATCTTTCATCTGTCATTTTTTTGGAGGATTCCAGAAAAAAATTCAGAACAGAAATGACCATAAAAAAGCAACCAATGAAACCTTTTTGCACTTTTATACGATACAATTCTTTGATCTCAAATGTTAAATACCCTCACATTAGAGAAAGACGAATTATATTGCGAATGTACTGTATTATCGCTCAGAGTAGCTATAAAACATTAAAATGTATATTTGTGGTCTCCCTCTTTACATAAATATGCCCTGTCACCTTAAAGATGAGGGTATGGCCACCAAGACGTTATCGAGTCACAAATGGTGTCAGGGACCGAATGCGGTAAAATGAGTTTCAGGTAGTCATTTAGCATTGAGATACCATAGTCACAAACAGATTGCAAATGGACAATCAACAAATGGACCGACAGATAGCCTGAAAATATGACAGTTACCTCCACCCACCCACTCACATAAACCCGCCTCCCACCCCACTTCACCTTAAAAACTGATTGATATGGTTACAACTCATCTCATCGTGTACAAAACATGGCCACAATGAATGAATGCATTTACTTTCTTTGGCTTACAGTTCAGAACCTGGATTCGACAAACAGGCACTCAAGAATTCTGATTATAATAAAAGATCGATAGAACATCATGTATTGTGCTTCAGCTGCAGCAGTCCAACAATTTGCAATTATACTAAAGGCCTGCACATTCAGAGCGTAAGCACAACTCTGTCTGTCTCTTAAGACGCCCCCCCCCCCTCCTTTTCTTAATTTTGAATCCGACAAACAAGCACGCAGAGCTGAAAAATGAATAGAACAACATGTATTGTAGTTCTGCTACAAGCCACCGTTTTTGCAATTACACTACAGGTCCACACATTCAGCACAACATTGTCTGTCTCTTAGGACACTCCCTTTTCTTTTCTCACAAAGCCAAGGAATGTTCATGTATAGTACCAAATTGACCCCACATGTTGCTTCTTTGAAAGACCTCCAGCTATGACGATCACAACCGTACCAAAGACGTACACGCTTTCTATAAAAACGCTTGCACTTTATGGAGCTTGGATTTTAAACTTGAAAACTATAGACCGATATATTTTACATGGATTGCTAAACAGGTCAAGCATATATTAATCACTCTCCATGGCACAGAAGGTGGCGTATGCTTTCCTTCCCACTTGGTTTAGTGGAGAAAACCACAAAACTCGGACAGAACCACCGTGCACAGTCAGAGTGGTAGGAACTCTTTCCACTTGCTTCTCTGGCCCTGAATCCAAAACCAAGGCTGCAGAGGTGAAAGGCGAGCGTGTGTGCAGTTCCACCAACCGTGCACCCATTTTAATTTTTTGTGAATATAATGAGGCATATTCAAATCACCGAGTAAAATAAAGTCATATTCTTTGGCCAAGGGATTTCTAGATGCTTTCAAATTTGATATTGTAGCATTCATCCTACCAGAGGAAGGTTGACCAAGAGGACAAATTAATATTGTTCCTTATGGAGCAATAGATAAATTCAGTCCAATGGGATTTATTATTTAGCATTTAATGGATGACGAAAAGTGGGAAACCTCCTTTATCGATGATTTCTTTCTATTGGATATCCTCAATGTTAATTTACTCTTTTGCAACAGATCAGGTCAAAATTACCGAAAAACTATGCCTATTTCTGTTCTTAAAACAATTAAACCTCTTTGCATTCCTTTTACATTTTGCAAAATGGTCGCTGCTTGATGTATATAACTGTACCTCCTTCCGACGAATGAAATGCTTGTTATGCATGCTGTTCAATTAAAAACTCATCTGCCAGCAAACATGAAAGTACAAAATAGAATCGAATAATTAAAGACTTATCTGCAAGTAAAAATGAAAGTACAAAATAGAATCGAATATGTACCAAGTCATGCTGAATCAAGTGCAATACTAAAGTTGGTCCTGGAAATACAATAAAGTTCAGAATTTGGTGACCACCATGTCTGGCATTGAGGTTCATTGCGGCTTAGCAATTAGCTTACTAATGGCATACTGATGCCTTTTGAAGCTACCAGATATCTCGAAACCAGGTCGTGCTTGTATCTCCTGATTTAAAAAAAATGGAAATTAAAAAGAGCTGACATAAACAGAGTAAGATTAAGCGTACATGTATGTATATGCAGCTTACCACAAACATGGGTAAACTCATCATTTTCAAAAGTTTGTTTAATAGCCAATTCAGTGATTTTCACAGTTTCGGCTAAATTATTTCGAGAATATTTTACCTTAGCTACTGCCATGAAACTTCCCTACCGATTACTGTGAATAAACGACGGAATACCACCAAGTGCATCTAGACCTAATGAGTTCTCCTATTGGCACCAAAATCATGTATTTTATGAATGTTCCTGTGTTTGTTATACTTTTATATGACTTTTCAAATATGCTTATTTGACTCTGTTGGACCCTTATAAGCGTATGCCATCATTTTATGACCTTGTTGTTTCTCGCTTTTACGATTTTGGTGGTATTTAGCTTGACTGGGTCTTCGCCATCTTTATTATCTCAATTGATCACACTTTTAAATTGTTATTTTGAACTCATATAGGACGGGATACTTAGAAGCTTTCTTCTCAAAACTATTGATCACTTAATTTAAAATGACACAGGCGAACATCTTACAAACCTTAGTGCGATAAGCGTATGCCATCATTTGATGACCTTGTCATTTCTCGCTTTTACGATTTTGGTGGGTATTTACCTTGACTGAGTCTTCGTCATCTTTATCATTTCAATTGATCACACTTTTAAATTGTGATTTTGAACTCATATAGGATGGAAGACTTAGAAGCTTCCTTCTCAAAACTATCGATCACTCAATTTAAAATGACACAGGCAAACATCTTCCAAACCTTAGTCCCGCTCGGTTCATATGGCTTACCTTGACCTTATATCACAAGACAATTTTACAAAATTAAAACGCAATTTTGATGAACCCGATTCTAGGGTAATATTTCAGGATTTGCGTTAGCTAAGAGTGAATCTTGACACGGTGGACCCTTCTAGGGCGAGTTTATGGATTGCAGTTACATTGAGGAAGTTTGACCGAATATTCAAGGCCACAAGATTACCTTCATGATTTTGCTTCAAGGTGATAAGTTTCTACATATACTATTGGCCTACTAGTGCACATAAGCCTGATCCTCTATAATCACTAAGCGAACTACCGCACATAGCTGAACTGAGTGAACGTGGCTTGTAAACTACTTATGATAACACTTGTATATTGCACATTCTGGTGCTGATTTTTGATAGCAACATGATATATGTCACTTTGCATTTGAATGTAATTACATTAAACCTAAAATACAACACATAAAAACTAAAATTTACTACCATTGTGCTATGACCTTGAAATAAAAATTCAATTTATTCTATGTTTGAGAGGAAATTATCATTTTCTAGAAAGTATTAACTGTACATCACATGACATTGTTACAACCAAATAGTGACGTGTCTGCATCAATGACGTGGTGCATTCACATTGAGACAAAATTAAATGTGGGACATGGATGTTTGATTATACGCCACACATAACGTTGAAAAAACTACAACAAAAGTAGACAAACACGATACACCAGGTCGGCGTTGAAAGTAGGCCTAGTGCACATTTTTATGCGTTGAATATCCAATTAAACACAGAATAAACAAAATCTTGCATGCCTTGGAGTGAGTTACTGTTTTGCTGTCACGAGGGATTGTTGTTGGTGGGGTAAATCACGAGTGACCGCAGGTCACAAGTGATTTTCCATCTCTACTTTATGTGCTTTTGGTTTATTTTACGCGTTTTTCGAAAAGGGAAGTGTAACTATGGAAACAATATGGATCAAGAGATACTTCAATGCTTATTTTGAAGAAATACACTTTTTGCCATATAAGAAACATTTGAAAATTGTATAAAGATAAGAAATAGGAAGTTTCACCAAGGTTTAAAGTTAATCTTTTTGACTTCATATTTATTTTATAGGAATACAATACATGATATAATATAAATGTTTCACCCGTGTCGATTCTACACCTGACACCACGTCCATCCAGACATCGTCAATTCCCAGTAATATGGAGAGTGAATTACACTGTACGTTATTAGTATATGCAGATCTTTCATCCATTTTACTTTCGCAAAAGCTTCGTACATTTTGCACTAGCACAACATATTACCGAAAATTTTAACTTTACATGAATGTAAAAGCAAAAGTGAAACCTTACGTTTTGCTTTGACATTACATTTTAATTCTTTGAAATTTGGGTATCAAATGCTTGATTTATGCGTGTGCTGTATATTTACATCAGCGCTGAGATTCGTCTTATAGCTGTCCATATTTTCCTTGTCATAAATAGCAGGTGTCCTAGGCTGAAGAGTGGAGAGTATGGACGAAATCTGCGCCAAAACATTAATTTGATTTGTGCACTTCCGTTCAAATTTTTTTCAGTTTGATGCATAACTCATTTAAACTCCATGTGGTTCTCCCTGTAGTCTATTTCTCTGTAATCTGTTCTATTCGCTTATGGCGTTGACCTAGTTATCCGTGTTGACAATGAAAAATCACTGTTTCCATGCACATCCTTTGGTCGCGTGACTGTGTTGTGCCTACATTTACACAATAAAGTGGCCAAAAATGTCTCTCGGAACCTTCTGAAATTTCAAGAGAAAGACTAATGACATAATAATTTGCCCTTTGAATATGATATCTGTTTGCCGTAGGCCTTTGTAAAGTATGTGTTAAGCACTCTTAGAGTGGGACTGGGCGATGGTGCTAAAGCACGAGGGTTGAAATCCCATGTGAGGCTTATTTATGGAATTTTTCATTATATATCATATATTACATCTGAAAACATATTCATTGTTGGTGTTTAACAATAGCAGAGCTCGCGAGTAGCAATTGTATGTGTAACATTCTCGTGGGCTAGAGATAGGTATTTCTATTAGATTTTATTTCAAAGTAGCATTCAATTCATTGGATACTTTTGCAGCAAAAGTTACCACATTTACAGTAGTACTTAAACTGTATGCAGCCATTTACCAGAAGAAATTTGGTGTTTCTAGCACTGGTTTTAACGTTACACACCTGCAAATTACAATGGTCAAATGGAAATACACATATCTAGCCCACTTGCTTAGCCTCTACTGAGAACCCACATGACCCAGCTGATCTTGACCTTACCTAGTATGTTAGGGGTACACCCGTTTCAATGCTCATAAAACATTGTAAGGTTCACTTCATCGACATAAATCTTGGTGCATCAAGGGGATTGTAATAGAGAAGTGCTGTTGTTAGTACAAAAATATATGAGTTTCTGACGTACTGTAACCATGTTTCTAACTACCAACTTCAGAAAAAAATATTTCTAATAGCTATGCTTTGCTATACAAATTTATTTAACTGTCAGCTCAATGCTTTTATTTATTAAACAGAAGCGCTATATACCGTTAGCTGTTAGCCTTGAGGCTAAGCCTGTCAAAAGTTGTAATGCAGGTGCTGGCACTAAGGGCTTAAATGCCAGTTCATTTTGATGCCTCGTAAATACGGGTGTATGCAGAATAGTTCCCCATCTATTAATGCACCGAACTAAGGCTACACACAATGGCAGATCCGTTTGATTCAATCGTATTGAGACCTAATATAGGAAACGAAATGATGAATACTTTTCCACATCATGTTAGATATTTGCTGTTTTATCGGTATTTGTATGCTTTCTCTACTAAACCTCCCTGCTACCCTTCCAAAAATTGTTATTTCGTTACACTGATTGTTTCGCTGATTTGCAGCCGTGAAACATTCATGACATGCCGAAATGCTGGAATTTTATTGCCACTAGTCGTATGCAAAATTCAACATATCTTGAACTGCGTGCTGCATATCTGAAATCCATATCTAACTTTGCAGTTTACCCATACATGTGTATATAAATATATATATATGTTTGGCGTTAAATGTAATGTAATGTTGTGGTCCATTTGCATTTCGTCCAATCCAAACTATATTACACGTGCCCTAACCACATGCATGAGTTTGTAAACAGACACACACAATATATGTACATATATATATATTTCAGATGAGTCCACTGATGTGACACAACTAAAATTACTGACCACAATTTTAACAATAAAAACAGTTGTATACTTCAATTTAAAGGTCTGAAAGTCATCAGCACGACGGATACTATCATAGATATTGTTGTAAATAAGTGTACCGTCTTAGGCCAATGAACATTTGACATTTTCTACTTAATTTAATGAAAACAATGATCCACCTCATTTGAATTGTGGGAATGTCAATTTAATTTTGTAAATGTCGAAAACAATAATTTGAAAAGTAACTTTAATATATTGATGAATTGTAAAGAGATAACGAAATTATACTTCTTGTGAAAAAATGGGAACTACACGGTTGGAATAAGATGCTCTTGTGAATAATTTCAACAACTATATATGACTGTAATTTTTGTATTGCTACTATTCACACATGTGTAAGTTGCGTAACCATATACTGTATTGTATTCGGTTTGTGCTAGTCCGGCAAAATGCCTCCACTTTTGTGTCTGAGGTGTAGCAGTAAAGGTTCATTCATTTGTAATATATAGACTGCCAAGGAACAGAAATACCGACAAGTTACAATTTATATGTATACTCGACACTGCATTTGTTTGACATGAATGCAATACTCCGTTTACATGTCTGCTCTGACATAGACCCTTGTGGTTCTTGAGTCGTGAATTCCTTTCTTTGCTTCATATCAATTTGCTACTTTTTCACCTTGTTTAACACAAACTTTTATCTTTGTCTTTTGACCATGCATATCATACATCCTTTGTTTCTACAGATCACGTTTTATTTTGTAGATATTTTAGTTTCGTTATTTATATGTTCCACCAAAATGTTTTGCTCTCGCTTCATATCACGCAACATTGATTCAAATTGGTAGAAGATTTATTGCAAGATAGTATCTGTGGATTACAATGTGACGTGTTGTTTTCGGGTGTTAAAACCAATGAATGGTTGATAATAACGACAATTCCCTTAATGTTCACAATATTAAAGGCAGGTAGACAACCTGCTTTAGCTTTCCAGGCAAAACTGATGTGGAAGACTATATTTAACACGCTCTGTCCTTATATCACCTTGCCAAAAATGTATCTCCTTGGTGCTTCGTACGGTACAAGTTCCTGGTCTTGTCAGTCGCAATGAAAATAAGGTTGAACTTGTCTTCACTTTGATCATATTTCTTACCTCCACTTGTATACGCATTACATTTAGCGACTTCACGGGTCACCTAAGTGCTTTTTATGACGCATGCTCGTGGTTGCTTCAATTGTCAAGTTCCTGGTCTTGTAAGTCGCAAGAAAATAAGGTTGAATTTTCTCCACCTTGATCACATTTCTTACTTCTAGTTGTATACGCATTGCATTTCGCGACTTCAAGACTATTTCTGGACCACCACAAAATTTGGGATCCAGTACATTGTCAGCTAGGTTTAACACAGTTTTCATTTTTGTCTTTTGGACATATATTACATGCAGAAATATATACTGTATTGACAACACAGTACATGAAATATAACTGCGGTGACAATATTGAATACAGTGTAGTGGCACTCTTCACTTGCGCACAAGGGCTCACTTCCACATAGGTTTTGTGACACGTTTTTGGAGGATTGTTCGCTGTCCCGTCCCAGGATAACACTAAGTTGTCAATGCATCGAGCGTCCCTTTTCTTATGTTCTGCATCACTTTCCCCATCGGTGTCTGTTCCGAAATTGTCAGGTTAATGATTTTTCGCAGGTGATTTCCAAGATAATTATCACGCGTTTCAAGCTTGTTTGTTTTTCAGTTATTCTGTTTAGGAATGGGGATTTGGTCAAGGTTGTGAATGTAAGAAGGGCACACGAACGTCGTGGTGGATATGTCGAGGGGAACTATAGTGAGGACGAGTCAGTTTTGTCATCCCCTCGATTAACAACGCTGACTCCGCCCTAAGTTCCTTACCAGTTTTCACCACGTACAATTCCCAACTTTTGCGGCACTTTGTCATGCGTATGTAAGAAACAGTTAGTCTCAGGAAAGTTGGACGTTCAAATGCACAACTTGCATTACCCAGGGTTTATTCATAATTGTTTACTTGGAAATAGTTAGCTCAGATATATGTGGGCGCGGATCAAAAGCCGAAGGTTTGAGAAGCTGCCAGATTTTCGGGGGTTTTTTTTCGTATTTCTCCTGCATTCCTTACGCGGCACACGCGGATACGTCATTTATTTGGAGCGACTTTGTTAGAGGGGTGTGAGGTAAGTGTGATTTCATTGGATCATGTACTGATTGCAGAGCCCAACAACCACTTTCCGTCCCTTTACTTTCATTTAGGAATGTTCCAGATACATTATAAAACACGGCGCATTTCGAAGCGCCTTCACTTGTTGAACAGTCGACAACACAAGAACGAACTCTCCGAAATATCCAGGGTCGACTTGGATTGCTCGTTGCTGTAACTTTGTGGGGTTGCACGTTGTAAAAATATCACTGTGTTGTGATTTATCAGTGTTGTGGCAGTTACTTTTAGGTTTTTGTCTTTCTTTCAGGTTGGGGTTCCGTTGAATCTGGCATAATAAGCAAATGTAATATGTATGATCTTTTGGGTGTTTTCTGAGATTACATCCGTTTAAATACAAGTTCCATGTTAAGTACCAACTTAATAAGAATCAAAGGGAGTTCGCTTGAAAGCCAAGGAAAACATTTCAACATGAACATAGCAAGGTTCACAAGACCTGGTCAAAATTCGTCGGCGAACAAATACATCACTTTGCTGAAAGGTCGGGTAGATTTTTAAAATTTTGTATTTGACTAAAGAAATTAAAGAAAAACGTTGCTTCATATTCACATTTTTTTGCAAAGACTAGTCGTTGTTGTTGAATTGTCCATGAAAGAAAATGTTTTGAAAGTTGTGCATGGAATAAATAACATAGTATTGCTGGCATCAAGCGAGGTTGTGAGCCATTAAAACAAGTGTGTCGAACAGATTTACAAACGTTCAAGGAGTCTGAGTTGTGTCAGTTTAGTAATGATCTGGTTAAAGTTTCTAATACTATTTCTGTCACCAATACACAGCATTTATATATAAGATTAAAACAACCTACTAGAGGGCTGCACAATATAATACCTAGCGCTAAATACAGCGTGATAACTTCATCTATAGCAAATATTACATTAGGAGGAGTTATAAAGAGAGTCCAACACAACCCCCCCCCCCTCGTTTTGCAATACACAACCGAAAATTGATTGTGACTGCAGAATGATTGCAAAGTTTTCATTTCATTCTGGATCGGGAATACTTTTATCCCCTTGCTGTTTGGCCTTTATTAACCAGGACGGCCCAGCTTATTATCAAAAATAATGGCTCAGGACAGCTTTAGATTTCTGTCGCTTTTGCCGAGTTAAATTCAACAAATGCTTAAACTGCTACCTTAGCAACGTCTATGGCTTAATGATTATGATGGATGTACAAAGTATCTACCCGCCCTCACAAAGAAAAATACCGGCGGAAGCACCTGTAAATTTTTGCCAGCAAAATTAAAGTACAACGACCAAAAAAGTTTCGCGAGCTCTGAATCACAACCAGATTTGAAATTTCAAAATTAAATTCCAGTTGAAAATGTAAATATCCGAAGCGGTTATGCAAGAAAATTAAAATCTTTCCGGAGCCATCAGGGTGTTTTTTAGGGTTGTTTTGATTTTTTGTACTGGTTTTTACATTGTCCGATATATTGGTATATTTTAATAATTTGGATGTAGGTTATAAGCACTTAGGCTCTTTGTATAATTTTTCTTTTTGTTCTGAATTTGTACAAAAGTCGTTTTCCTTTTTTAAAACTTTGTGAATTGTGTATAGTTTATTTCTGAGACACATACTTGGTGCGATTCATTTTTAAAGTTGAAAATTGATTTCGTCTCTAAGCTATAAATAACGGTTGCACTGATATCACCTTTAACATGATTGTATTCGTAATAATGATCCAGGAATGGGCCAGATTATATTTTATATATATTATATCATCACCTGGCCGTATATGACAGCCACAGCGGGGAACAGTCGTCACAGACTGCTAAAGAAGGACTCACGGAGTGCGGTAAGTTGCATGTCATTTAATTGTTTGCAGACATAAACACAAATACTCAGTATCAAAAACACAGACTTACGAGTCTTGGGGATTTTACTCTTGTGGTGAAAATTGGTATGGGACTTAGGGCGGAGTCATTGTTGTCAATCGAGGGGGCAACACAACTGGCCGATATTGTTCCAGAACACCCCTCGACATATCCACCACTTGAGTGTCGACTCTCGTGCGACATGCTTTAAAGGCATAAAGTTCCCTGCAGCCCCCCTTTGGCGGGCAGCCCCAACATTTTGGGAAGACTTGTTTACACATTCACAATAATAACAACGCTAATCTATTTGATATCAATTATTGAGATTAAGGACCATGCGTGTAGGAAATGGAAGTGTGAATTAAACAGATATAATATAGTATGTACTTATTTTGCTTTCGAACATAGTCAAGACAAGATGTGTGAAAGTAAGGCAGGTAGTCAACATAGGAAAAACATTAGAGGTATAAATTTTGTGTTTTAAAGGACGTATTCAGACAATTTCCTGTGATGCCACAAACAAGGTGTCAGTCTTGCTCCGAAGCAGGAAGACAAGCTTAAGTAGAGACTAGCAAAGCTTGTAAATCTCCTATGATGAGATGAACTCTAATAGCGGTAGCGACGCAAGTTCTGACAGTTGGAGTAAGACCAGGAAAGTTTGCCTTTGGTGCCGAAGGTACGCTGGCCTAGTGCCAAATAAAAAATATTGTATTAGTTGCAAAGCTAAATGTTTTAGGGAGTGTGTTCGCTGCCATAGACCATTTCCTGACGCTAAGTATTTCTCGGAAAACAAAACGAGGTGCAATTCTTGTTCAAAAAATACGTTAAAGAACGGGTCAAACGGAACAGCAAAGTTACTTCCAATATGGTAGATCTTATCAATAAAGATCTGGAGTTGAGCCATACCCAGTGACCTTAGATACTTCCAATCTTTTAAAAAGTAAACCCAGCGTTAGTAAAAAGAGCGATATATCGTCTATAAGAGCATTGTTCAAAGACATTGATCAGGCTGCAGTCAATAATATTTTAGAAACTATATTAGAACATCCCGCTAATATTTCATGGGACGAAAAGCTTCAAGTTGTCATTAATGGTACAACCATTGTCGGATCAAACTTGATTGACCTGTTAAAATATATCAGAAACGATGCTGTGGTGACAAGCGAGAGTGATATACCGCCAGGTATCGAAAGCTTCTTGCAGATTTTACTAGAAATTGGTGTCCCCCGTGCCTGGATCAAAGCACCTGCACGTAAGAGTCGTCGTAATCAAGTAGCTAGTTGGATAAGTTACAGATAATGGAGCATACATCAAATTTCTACATGGTATTACCAAGTAATGTAAAAACAACGGGCGAATTTGAAAAGAACAAGATTAGTCATTATCATACCCCCATGCCGCGACCCGTTCAACTAACGGGTGGTCAATGGGAGTGTGCCTTGAGTGAAATATTTTATCCGCACAGTTGGTATAATATAAAGGGACCGCTGACACATTTTGAGGTGAAATGTGGTCACGCTCTAAGACGAAGCTATAAAGTAGCCGTGAGCATTGCAAAAGGTTTCTACACGCCCAAAAGCTTAGCAGATGAAACGAATTCTAGATTTAAAGCAATTACTACTGCCCATTTTTACGGACGTGTAAAATTCCTCGAGTCAGTAGGATTCATGAAAATTACTCTGCGACATGGAGAGACGTTAACTGTGCATTCCCATTTAGCACAACTAATGGGTTTCGATAGAAAGGTTTTCAGATACAAGGCGGGGAGGCAGGTTTCTGCTAACGACTTTGTTTTCACAAGTAACAGAGCGAGCGATTTAAACGCAAATCTGCACCAGATTTATGTTTATTCAGACTTAGTCAAAGAAACTTTGGTAGGCGACTCTTATGCTCCTTTGCTTGCGGTTCTCAATGTGAGGGGGTGGCTCGGGGACAATATGCACGAAGTATTTCAAAACCCTCACTACACAGAAACGAGCGGCTCGACCATCAACTCCATTGAGATTGCTTTGTGCGACGACCAGGGTGAACTAGTGCCTTTCCTATACCGAAAAGTTATTGTGAAGCTCCATTTCAGACGGAAAAAGAAAGATATCTTTTTGAGCTAATGAAATGAAAGTTCCATACAAGTGTGATACGAGGTCATACTGCTGTCATTATGCAAATCAAGCAGGCGGCAAACTTCCGTATTTCTCTGGAGACTTAACGCAATCCGGATACGGCTTAGGTAACTTCTTCGGGGGGTTAGCCAAAAAAGCATTACCTTTTCTAAAAACTGCTGGCAAGGAACTGCTAAAAACGGGTGTTCAAGTGGTCGGCGACGTGCTGTCAAACAAAAACGTAGGCGAGTCCATACGAGACAGAGGCAAAGAAAGGCTGATTGCCATGCATCGGAACGTTTCTGAGATAGTAGACGATAGTGATCCTCGAGATAACGCTCAGGTCTATCGCTCGAGCCATACAAAAAAGCACAAACGCGAGAGAATTGCAGCGGAGCCAACCCAAGGAATTCCCATCAAAAGACGAAAAAAACAAACACTTAAATTGCACGACATATTCGTTTAAGAAAGGTAACAACATGTCCCTGTTACACGAACGCTCTTGCGACTGTCTAAAGTCAGAACTGGAATTATTCAATGTCCCACCCACTCAAACTAGCATCGAAAGTGGTTTTTTCTCGAAGTATTACCCCGTCACAACTTTAGACCGGGGTGGTCCCATTGAATTTAAAATAACAGTCGACAGCGAACACTACGTCGACCCAGCTCACATTTTTCTGTATACCAAATCACGTATTTTAGGTCAAGACGGAAGCCCCATCCCTGGAGAAATTGAAGTATCTGGAGCTAAAGCATTTAATGACGATACAGTTGTGTTTCCGATCAATTATTTTCACGAGAGCAGGTATAAAAATGTGGAGATATTCCTTAATGATAAAATGATTAACCAAAGTGATAACCTCTATCCTTATAAAGCATTTTTTGAGTGTCTCCTATCACATGGAGCCGACTCGAAGAGAAACCAATTAAAAATGGGGCTTTTCAGTAAGGATACAATGGCAATGGACAACAACTTCAGCGATTTCGACAAGCCTGTTGCAAATGTAAACAAGGAAACGCACAACATGGGAGCCAGATGGCGCTACGAAACTTCCAAATTCAGCCGAATGTTTGAAATGTTTGGGCGCATACATTCAGAGCTTTTCTCTCAAGGAAAATTGCTCCCTGGTAGTTCGACGATCAGAATTAGGCTGCACAGGGCCGATCCTTCTTTCTCACTAATGGCAAAATCTGCTTCAAAAAAGTATGCAATAGCCATCGAATCTGCGATTTTGTATGTCAGGCGAGAAAAAATTAGTGCTAGCGTCTTGGAAGCACATCAATTAGCTCCCCAAAAAGGACGATTTAAATATCCAATGAGACGAATTGAAATGAAATTTTTCACAAAAGGAGCTGGTCGACAAGACATTTCTGAAAATAACCTTTTAGAGGGTGTTCTACCTCGCAAAGTGATTATCGGTTTGGTAAAGTCAGAAGGCTTCCACGGTAGTTATCAATCATCCCCATTTAATTTTGCGCATTTTAACGTTTCACAGATGACACTGCGTGTTAACGGACAAGCTTTGCCGTACGATAGCTTAGAAATGAACTATAGCAAAAAGCACTATCTTCAGGCCTATTTTTCCATGCTGATGGCTTCAAATAAGCTCTTTCGAGATAACGATCTGGACATTTGTCCTGAGAAAGATTTTCCAAACAGCTATGCAATTTATGGCTTCGACTTAACGCCAGACTTGAGCAAGGACTGTCACTTCCAGCTGGTGCATGAATTAAAGCTAAGTCTCGAAATTAAACTGGATCACTCCTCTACATCTAGCATTACCGTGGTTTGCTCTTTCGAGTATGACAGCATTCTGTCTATAGATTCTGATGGTACAGTTTACTACAATGAATAATGTGGCAATTACGCGGATACTCACTGGTCACAAAACCACACAAAATATATTTAAAGGTGTATTTCCTTCTGATCAAATTCCTTTGTCGAGGCCAAAATTTAAACCCGTATGTTACGTTGCCAATATCGACCCCGCGCGCTTTGCAGGCAGTCATTGGGTCGCCCTGTACTTGACCCCTGAAGGCGAAAATGAATACTTTGACAGTTATGGTCTCCCCCCCCATTCTCCCCAGGTTCTTAAAACTGCTCAGATTCGATTATCGTTATAACGCAACCCAACTGCAAAGTTTGAAATCGACAGTTTGTGGACAATATTGTGTATTTTATGTCTGGAGAAAAAGTTTGGGAGAAAGTTTAGAAAGAATAATAAACTATTTTACAGATGAAAGACACGAGAACGATTTAATAGTAAACCAAATTGTGGAAGACGAATTTAACGTAGATTTAGATGTCGTCAGTCCTGATTTTATTTACAGCCAGATGGCGTCGACATTGCACAGATTCCAGCTTCATCTTAATCTTGCAGGGCTTCGCCGCTATTAACAAGGGATGAAGTGGAACATATAAAACTGTTTGCTTCAGACTCAGAGGAGGAGGAAGAGGAGGGAGAATGTCCGCCAACGCCGCCTGCAGCAAACAGCACGAGCAACCACGAAGAATTCGTATGCATTAAAAAAACCCATAAGGACGCCTGGATCCCAACCCGGGGTAGTCCAGGCGCTGCAGGTTTCGATTTGTATTCCTTGTCTGAAGTTTATATAAACCCTTACAATATTGCCAAAGTTCAAACTGGTATAGCAATCGTCAAATTTCCAGAAACATGTTACGGTCGCATTGCTGCGCGTTCCGGATTGAGTGTTGTGTACGGACTGCACGTGTTAGCCGGAGTTATCATTCCTGACTATAGAGGTGCAATTTGTGTGGTACTGCACAATCTGGGCAAACACCCAATCTACTTGCCCTCCCCCCACCCCCAGCAGGGTGGCCCAAATTATTTTTGAAAAATTCATGACGCCCACCGTTCTTATGGAAACTGAACATCCGGACCCTGGTACAGAGAGTGCCAGGGGAAGTGCTGCGTTTGGCGAAGCCAGTGGTCTATTTTAACTTTCGACACCAAATAGCCAAGATGAAAACATTGGGAGGCTTGACTTATAATATAATGACAATGTTAATACTGACTTTACAAGGAAAGCGGTCATGTGACTATAATATAATGACAATGTTAATACTGACTTTACAAGGAAAGCGGTCATGTGACTATAATATAATAACAATGTTAATACTGACTTTACAAGGAGAGCTGCCATGTGACATTATTTTATCCTGTTTATAACGTTAAGAAACATTTTAATTATGCTTGTGTTAAATTGCTCGTTGTTCTGCTGTCGGGGATACGGTAAAACCTGCACGTCGTGTTCCGGCAGGTACAATGCGGTTGGGCTGCACTTAATTGTGTTGGTCTTTAATCCCTCCGTGACAGCAGAACAACGAGTTTGTGTACATCAAATGTAAATGTTTAGGTATAGGTAAATGCGTTAGCGAGGAACACCTTCGACATCGAGAAGCCACGTCGAAAACATTGGGAGGCTTCACTATAATATGACAATGTTAATACTGACTTTACAAGGAAAGCTGTCACCTGACTTTATGTAGTTTGTTATGCTGTTTATAACGTTAAGTGTTAAATTGCTCGTTGTTCTGCTATCGGGGATACGGTAAAACCTGCACGTCGTGTTCCGGCAGGTACAAGGCGGTCGGGCTGCACTTAATTGTGTTGGCCTTTAATCCCTCCGTGATAACAGAACAACGAGTTTGTGTACCTCAAATTTAAATGATCAAGTATAGGTAAATGCGATATAGTTTACTCTACTATTCATAAGTTAATTATTGTGGTAACCATAAACACGGGCCCCAGTGTGCTATTCATTAATGGTTTGAATTTTTCCCGTTCACTATGGAAAGCATCAATGACATAAGAAAGTTGTATTGCATAATTTATGCAAGGTGAGTGGCTACTTCCAAAACATTGCCAGCAGCTTGCCGCGTGTTGCTGACCGTGTTTTTGAGGTGCAGGTTCCCCCACTCCCTGGGGCCTTACCATTTGGAACGTTCACCACGGGAACCTTAATCTCCGTTATTTACCATCTAGGCTATTACGACCAGCCTCGACAGGTGGCGAACGAGATACCTCTGCTCGAGGTGCTACACGCGGCAGTATTTTTATCCGCGGATAGTTGGTTGATTTCCACATTAGATGCTAGGTTAAATAAAAATAATATATCCGAGATCTTTGATTCATTTTAGAAAACATATGGTGCGGACCACATAGCTACAAAATATCTGTTTAACAAATTTTATATTTGGTTCGGGTATAAAAAAGATAAAACACTTTCGCTTGTATGTCCAGAAAAAAAGATAAAAAAAAACCGCAAAAGACAACATCGCTCCAGGTCTGTTGTTCGCTACCTGACGGACCGCCAATTGGAAACGCTAGCTCAAAATTCCACACATTTTAGTGCTTACAAGCATTTCACAAATTGTAACCAAAATATGATATCATATAAAATTCCCGTTGGTCTGTTTATCCCCTTCAGACCGTCTGCCTTTATTACTTGTTTAGATTTTCTGTTAAACCCACAGAGCATTCCCGATATGGGAGATATTCCCATCTGGGAATTTTATTTTGTAGCTATGTATCTTGATTCACCAATAGTTGATATTCTTTTATATCATCACTTTTTAAACTTCCGCAATGTAGTACATCTGGTAATAACTGTCGAGCGTGATGTTGGATTGTTTTCAACCGCAGGACAAATTATATTTGCACACCTAAATTTTCACTTTGGGCTATATCCTGACCTAATTGTCTGGTTATTTTATGCAGAACATTATGATTGCGGCGAGCAAACCCTAACAAATTTCATTGAAAAATACAATTCCGGACTCATTATGTATTTGACCCGTCCACCTAAAAACGGAGCTTGTGCTTTTTGTTCGGGCAAAATAAGTTTTGTTGAACATTCTTTTATTGGATTCGCAAAAACGCTTCAACTTACCCCAAGCTTGTTTCCATCCTGTGCACGCTGAGTGCTTCAATGATAGGACCAAAGGGACACAATGTCTCTCTTGCCGAAACTTGTATTTTTTATAGGGTGCATGCCAATTTAAGTATGAAACATATCCATGAATAATCAAAATGATTTCCCCGGGTGTTGTTGTATCACTAATATATTGTCACAAACGAGCTTACGTTAAAATGACTTCTTTGATTTTTTTTGACAACAACACAGTTACACATTTTGTGTAAACTAAGTGACTGTATTCAGGCTATGAGTAGTCATTTACCACGGGGTGACGACTATTTCGTACTTCGAGTGCCCACGCTTCCGGGGGTTAATCATCCTGGCACATTTAAGAGCGTCCTAAATTATCTGACCTCGCCAAGTATAGAACCTGTCCCCTCAATAGCAAGCAACTTGCGCGAGGTCATACACGTGGGTATTTATATATTAGCAGACCCGCTTTTAGATAACATCCTTGACTATTACCTAAATTACCGCACCGCGCACACCATTTTTGTGTCCTTTTTAGAATCGCTTGGACCCGATAACCCCAGGGTACAATATTTATTCACATTTCTTTACAACCACTACGGTCTCCCTCCATCCAAAGTCTTGGAGTTGGTAACCGCCCGCACTCATTTGCGCACGCGTTTGTTAGGGAATTTTATTCGAAATTATCACAGAAAGTGTTGTTATTTTTGGTCTTTCCATCCAAACGGCGCAACCTGTCAATTTGTAAGACAGCTATCCCAAAACACAGTGCTTACGAGGGGCTGCAAGCCACAGTCAGATTCATGCCGTGCTGTTTTACTTTAGTTCACATTTCGTGCTTCAACTCAAAAATCTCTGACTATCCAACAAATTATTGCCCAGAGTGTTTTACAATGTTTAAATATGGTTTAGTTGATGTATCTGTCAGTGCCCGATTATACTTTGGAGAAAATTTCCAACGTGAATGCCGCAGGGAAAGGAACGTCGAACCTACGGCTCATCCTGGCCATAGGAATCCTCGACTTTTTCCCATTTGAACAGACGTGATGGTTGAAAACACTGCAATATCAGCAAACATTGGATTGTTGTATTTTGACATTATTGTTGTATTTAATTGAAATAAAGATATACAGTGAAAACACGTTATAGACACCATCTGTTAACGTCCTACGAAATGCGTCAGATAAGTGCATTATGTCAGCTTTATAACGTAGACTTGCACAAGTCCCTGGTGCATGTCCCTATTTTCCCATCCCGCGGTCCCACCCAGAAGTGCGATACATTTTCCCCTCCACAAAGTTAACTGACTAATATTATGCCAACTACACGGTGTTATTAAGTAGGTCCTACTATTATTATTATATTTTTTTTTAACTGGTCGACACTGCCGCCGTGTCGGTTTCAACAGTAGCAGCTATTGAGTCCTGGTCAGTTTAATCCCATTATCATTGCGAGTGGAAAGTGGCCTTCGATGAATGCATGGCTAGTCACTGGCCACTCAAGCGAGACAAAGCTGACCGTCTCCCTCCGGCTGCCGACACCACTGGACGCCATCTGCCTGACGCTGTGCACTGCAATTAATCCTTCATTACACAGTATCTCAATTAACAGCTTCTGAAGATGAGTGCGTTATGACCGCTCGCTTGTCTGTGTGATAAGAAACACAGTGTAGACCGCCCGGCGCGAATCATCTGGAGTCAATGTTATCTGGTTATATACACGTTCCATGCCAATCAGCTAGGTAAAGCTACGACGTGTGTTTACTTAAAATTTAATTTGGCAATGAATTTGATTTTAAATAAAATACGGAAGACAGTCCAGTGAGACTTGAGCAAGTCTATTTATAACGTGGTCTCGCTGTATAATTAAAATCTTGTACATCTGACTTTTTGTTTTTTATTGCCACCACGGTTTTCCTGATGGAATGTGAAACTTTCCGTCAAGGAAATCAACGAAAACCGGACGACAATGAGGTGGTTGGTAGCCACTGATACCCAACGTGTAAGATCTGTTCCTCGCTTTATATCGAGCAAATCTTACATAAATACGGTAGTTTGTAATGGAAACGGTTAACCTTACCATTTTCTACCTTGTCAGGTTGATAGATGGGGAGGGGAAAACCCGAGTCGTTTCCATGATACAAAATACCGGGGGATCCGGACTGTGTATAAATGCACACACACACTTTCTGTTATTTATATGTCTTGTTTCCATGATATGAAATACCGGTCGCCACACACGCACAAATGCGGGCGGAGTGCGGCACTTCGAGACACGCTCGAGGAAGGCCATACATAATTCCCTGATAACTGGTGGTGATACTTTCATAAATTCATCAGTTAAGGGAACTTATTTTGGGCTCCACGAAATTAACCACTCGACTACATAAAACCCTTAGCAGGTACTGGGATGACAACCTACGGCAACTGATGGGAGGACGCCCCGAGGTTTTAAAGGCTTTTTGCGGTCTCCATACCCCGTGTTCCAGTACCCCCAAGTACATATACTACTCCTGTCACCACAATGTTGCATCATTAATGGGTATTTACGCTCCACTGAGTCAATGATATGCTTCTGGTCTGCAGTAAACTAATTAAGTGTATTATCCATGACAAGTGAATGATAGTTGGCTACATCTTGTGCTCGAAGGGATGAATTAACTCCTTTGTGCTTTAACCTTTTGATACCTGTCCAGAAGCGGCCAATTTTCTTCTCATGAAAAAGGTAGTTTAATTTATTATACTGGATATTAATCTCGTTACCCATGCACTGTCTACTAAACCTTCTAAATACCTTTTTGTGCCCTTGTAGCATTAGTTAACGATACAGGTTGTAAGCCGAACTCTTTGAGTCCATATATCCCAACATTTTGTTTTCTTTTTGCTCATTTTACTAAGCTTATGGCACCAATATTTTTCCAGTTTATACGTTTTTTTTTCCATAAACAGCTCGACTCTCGAGCTGCATCATGCATGGCATCATTACTCTGCGATAAATAGAGACCGACTTTATGTTTGATTTCCTCTTCACTCAAACGTTTCGCTGTCTATTTTCAAAGGGACCATACAAGATAAGTTGCTTGTCAAGCTCGCATTATACTTATCAATACGCGTCTAACTGACCAAGATTAAAGGTAAGGTAGAGTGCATGTTATCTCTGAATACTTTATTTTCTTTCGACTTACTACTGATTTGAGACGTAAGCGTTGTCGTAATAGGTAGGTGATCAGTTAATGCCGTTTACCCAGTGCGGTGCAAGGCATTGGTGTTCGTAGTCAAAGTAATAAAAGTATTGTCCTTCCCCGAGGCTCAATACTGAATTGAGGCTTTAGGTACTCTGGTCTACAGTCAGTGTCTCTGGAACGTGGCGCTAGCAGGTCACGGTCACTGGGTGCAGTCTCCCACTGACACGAGGCTCACCAGATGATTTTTGAACCGGTACGTGGTGCCGTCCGTCGACTGCGGATTGAAGCCGCTGAAATAATCCAGTCCTCGTTCGCTTCGCAAACTCACGCCGTGTGTCAGTATTTCGCGGTCCAATCAACAATCATATAATATATGTATATATTTTTTCTAACCAGTGGGAAACAGCAACATGTCAACGAGGACTTGCCAGTCTGGTCATACATGTATATGGCAAGTTTTGGTTCATAATCGAAATAGTAATATTATTATGCATATAGGTCTAATGAAGTATGGATATTTAGACTGAATATTATGCTATATCCCTCATGTGATATATTTGCAGCATATGGGGGCTTCTGAATGACGTGCTGTCAACAATTGTATTTTCACTGTTATTGGTAGTGAATTTGAGACTCTTTTTATAGAATCGGCACAACTTTTTAGATGTGTGGCTATGCGTTGATTTATATTTTATTAAATACAGTCATACTGACTGTTTATCATGCATATGGTAGGAGAATGATATTGGTGACTTCGTGATCTCTACAAGTATTTACAGAAAGCGTCACAAACAAAGAGTATGTTTTTGTCGTCCCCCACCCCCTCCCAATTACTGTATTTAGCAGCTGATGTTCATGTGAGTCCTAGGCCCAGTCAAAACCACAGTGATCTTTCGTTTTGTCGTTCAAATATTCGCAGCTTATCCTAAGACAAAATAAGATCAGTAATTTTTTGATCTTACGCCTGAAGTGGACATTATATCTTTATCTCAAACTTTCATTTCATCTAATTCTACTGTTGATATTTTCCATGTTTCTGGTTATTACGACACCATTCGTCACGATCGATGAGATGCTGCCGTGGCGGCGAAAGCACCATTTGGATGACCATATATTGCTACCTTTTTACATGTATCAAGACACGGTGTTTTAGAAATTGATGACCTCGAGGTTTCGTGGTGTGATATAAGAATTTAAAATTTCATTTCGATCCGTTTGGTGTTGTATATAGATCCCCTGATTCACAAGTTTCTTTCTACGATAAATTTCAGGATCGTTTGATCTGGCCAAAAGTTCGAGAATTCATATTATTTTCACGATGATATACATAGACGAGTAAGAAACTCGATCAGTTTACTCCATCGAATTTTTAGCTGAGCTTAGCTTTTATGAGGATCTATCGCCCGTAGTCCGTCTGTCCGTCCACAATTCACATTTTCGGCTTTTTCTCAAAACCGTTGGCTAGATCCACTTCAAACTTAGTGGGGATGTGCCTTGGGTGGGTTTCTACCAAGTTTGTTCAAATGGTTCTGGTCCAGCGATTTTTGGATTTTTAATGAATTTTTTGTTCATTTTTGGAGGAAATTTTCAAAAATCTAATACTCCCTAACCACTTGGCCAATTGCTTTGAAATTGCATAGCGACACCTGTGGGGACCCCCAAACCTTAAGTTGTTCCACAGATGGCGCTGCAATTTTTTTCTTTTTTTATGAAGTTTTTGTGTGTTTTTGCTAATTTTGACTTCTTCCCCAAAATACTCTTAGATTGTGCTGAAAGTTAGTGGAAATGTTCCTTGTTGCAGGGTCAGACAAGACTGTTCACCAGGTGGCCTTGCTGTGTATCCCTGATTTTTAGCGAATTTGTCAATTTTGGTACTTATCTGTCAATGCATACATTCCCGTTGATTACTATGTAAGCCATGGGGATTACAATGGTAATCCATCAGCAATTTACATGTTTGACTTCTTTTCAAAAACCACTGGCCAGATCTACTTTAAACTTGATAGGAATGTGTCTTGGGCAGGTCTCTACCATTTTTTTTTTAAATGGTCATGGTTCAGTAATTTTTGGATTTTTTATAATTTTTCTTGTCTTTTTTTATTTTTTTTTATTTTATTTTTGGGCAAAATCTTAAAAAATCTTCTTCTCTGAAACCATTTGACCAATTGTTTGAAATTGCATAGGGACACATCTGGTGGGCCCCAGACCTTAATTTGTCCAACAGATGGCGCTGCAATTTTTTACAATTTTTTAATCAATTTTTGTGTTTTTTTGCTATTTTCCAATGCTTCTCCTAAACCATCTTTTACATTGTGCTGAAATTTGATGGAAATGTTCCTTGTGGAAGGGTCACATAACGCTCTTCACTAGGTAGTGTTGCTGTGAATCCCTGATTTTTTAACTAATTTTTCAATTGGGGTACTTGTCGGTCAGTGCATACATTCCTATTGATTGCTGTCGAAGTCCATTGGGATTACAATGAATACTTAACATTTTCGACTTCTTCCATTCCAAAACACTGTCAGCTAGATCCACTTCAAACTTGGTGGGGAAATGTTAGCTATACCTGTTTGATGATAATACTATACTGAACCCCAATGAAAAGTATCCACATAAAAAAATTAACAAATTAATTTTGTAAGTTACTAAGTACTGTGTGTGCATATATGCATGGTTTGGAGCCTACATCAGGGTCATTCAGGACAACTTTTTAACTTTTGCTGGGTTGTTACATGATGCATGTGACTTTTGTGCACCGAATATGGCTTCTGACCACCACTCCTATTGGATGGCTAAAATGACCTGATGTTTTCAGTGGCTTTAAAAAGGGATGTTCAGCCAAGAAAAAAGCCAGTGGTCTCAGGTGTGTTGAGGCGATCATGCCGCGTCTGAGCCAAAGTCAAAGACACCATGCTTTGGGGCTTGCAGAGGGTGGAGTCCCAATCACTCAAATCGCACAAAGAATGGGGTGTACTCGGCGCACCATCCAACGACTAATTGAACGGCAACAAGAAACTGGATCCGTAGATGATCGGCCTAGGCCTGGCCGAGAAAGAGTGACAACACCTGGCCAAGACCGTCACATCCGGCTGATGCACCTGCGAGACCGTTTCCGTACAGCAGCCCAAACAGCCCGTGAGACTCAAGGGGTGAATCACCGTCCTGTCAGTAGTTCTACTGTGGAGAGGCGACTGAGGAGTAGTGGCCTAACAGCCAGAAGACCTTACAGGGGTAACCTGCTGACCCAACCCAGAAGAGAAAGACGACTGCAGTGGTGTAGAGCACACTCCAGGTGGAATCGCCAGCAGTGGAATACCGTCCTTTTTACTGACGAGTCCCGTTTTTGTGTCAGCAGAGCAGATGGCAGAGAACGTGTGTGGCGCCGGACTGGGGAGAGATATGCAGATGCCTGTGTCCGTCAGGCAGATCGATGGGGTGGACCCTCTGTCATGGTGTGGGCAGGCATCAGCAACTGCTACCGGACACCCCTAGTGGTCATTCAAGGGATCCTCAATGCTAGGCGGTACATTGATGAGGTGCTGGAGCCGCACATGGTCCCATTTATGGAGCAGCATCAAGATCTGGCGATCTTTCAGCAGGACAATGCACGTGCACACTCTGCAAGATTAACAATGAACTTTCTCAATGAGAACAACATCAATGTCATGGAATGGCCAGCGTTCTCACCCGATCTGAGCCCTATTGAACATTTGTGGGATCAGTTAGGCCAAGGTATTCAACGGAGGACACCTAGGCCTACTACCCGAAACCAGCTGATCCAAGCTCTGCAGGAAGAATGGAATAATGTTCCCCAACACAGAATTCAAACCCTGGTCAGCAGTATGCACCGCAGATGTATAGCATGTGTTGATGCTCGAGGTGGCCACATCCCATATTGAACAGAAAAATTTGTGTGACTTTCAATTAGGGCAGTTAATGACATTTTTTGCCTGTAAGTGACGTTAATATCGGTAGAGCGTGACATTATTTTTACGCCAGAAAAGTGAATGCTTTGTTAAGTTCTAAGCACGTCTAGGTATGAAATGTTTCAAGTATAAACAATAAAATACTTCAAAATTGGCATGTGGATACTTTTCATTGGGGTTCAGTATATTTTAGGCAAATAAAATACCATTGGATACATTTTTAAGAGGAATATTTATTCTTAAATTTTCTTGAGCAGTGACAGCTCAATATTTAACTCCAAAATATCATGTGCTATTCATCTGCATGGTGTACAGATATAAAGCGAGAGGGGGGGAAATGATGATAGCGCCATCTATAGGTTGAGGTTGATCGTGTACAATAAACAACAAATAGAGTCGCTTTGCTGTTCATCGATGGATCAACATTTTCCAGAGGTGATTTTTAGAAATAAAATGAGCAAACCTAACATTGGAAAAAGTAGCGACTGGAGATAAAAACAGATTTTCCTTCAACTTGTAACATCATAGTTTATTACTGAAGATTATTTTTGTTAATTTTTCTGGGGGGGGGGGAACAAATCTGGGGGGAAAAAACATGCGGGAGATTTCATGCCATACGGCCTAACATCTGCCAACACACTTTTATATACAGATGGCCTTGTATCTTGAAAAAAGTTGCTCTGAATGACTTTTGAGTCTCTCAAAATTGGACCCTCAAGACTGAAGTAAATGGGTCCCAAGGACCCTCTGAAAAATATCCTAGCGGAAATCCTTTAATATGTGTAGGGCTAGGAGCACTATGCAAACGATGGAATAAAATAAAAATGAAATATTAGTAAAAATAATCAATTGACCCCCAATTTTCAGAGATGCATCTATTCAGGACATTACCTGGTCGTGGTCTTGGAAGTGCTTGAAAAGCCTTGACAGTTAAAATATCAAGCTGTATGAAACATGCTGTGCAGCTGCAGGGTTGAAATTGAATATACATAGTGTAAAACACAGATACTATTCAAATTAAAGATACGCCACAGATTACCTTATAGGCCAGTGGGCCTTGTTAGTTCATTTTTGGGCCAAATCTTCAAAAATCTGTATCTTGTCTATACACAGCCAATTACCTGCATAGGGATACTTCTGGGTATGAGGATGAGACATGTACAGTAGGTGAGTGACCTTGACCTCATCTCCAAGGTCAGAGGGTGAGGTGCATGAAATTCACTGTTTATGTGGTAACTTGAGAACTATTAAGGCTAGGACATTCGTAGTGCACATGCTAGTTGTCCTTATTGAGGGCCAGACTTAGACAGTAGATGAGTGACCTTGACCTCATACTCAAGGTCATAGGGCCATTTGCTCAAATTTTACTGTTCACCTAACAAACTGAGAGCTATTTGAACTTGGACCTCAATGTTGAACACGATGGTTGTGTTCAGCAAAGGCCAGACTAAAACAGTACATGGGTGACCTTGCGCTCATTACCAAGGTCACTGGGACGCGGACACTTACGTGAATTTGCTTTTCACATTGTAACTTGAGAACTGTGGAAGGTAAAACTTTGATGTTGAACTTGTTCGTGGTCCTCTGTATAGGAAAGATTAAGACCGTACATTAGTGACCTTGACCTCATTTTTAAGTTCACAGGGCCACTAACATGAGTTTTACTGGTTGCGTGATAACCTGAGAACTATTTGTACTGTGACTTTGATCTTGCACATTGGGATGGCCCAGTATGAGAGTTAGATTCATAAAAGGTCAGTGACCTTGACCTCATTTCCAAGGTCATAGGGTGACATAGTCAGCTGAGCACCGGACTGTCACAGTCTTCTTGTTAACAGTACACGTGGAAGAGCCCACCCATATAACTGAACAGTCTAAAACTTACATAGACCAATGATTTCAAAGAAATTCAGTTACCTTTTTGATACTAATGTTTTCCCTGCACTTTCAATCTGGGACCATTGTGTTGTCGGTTCAAAAACTTTACTGTTTCGACGTCCAAAGGAACCGGTTTAGAAGGCTCATATTCGGGGTATGATAGAGCTTAATTCAAGGTATTTTTTAATTGTCTTAAAGGCGCTAGTTGGATTTCGTGGGGTCAGATGATATTGAGTAATGTTGTCATTCTTGGTTCAGTGAAAGGATCTCGTGGGGTCAGATGATATTGACCAATGTTGTCATTCTTGGTTCAGTTTTACTCTACAAGTTTCTAGGTTATGTATTCCAAATTAAACAAAATCAGGTTAGACTGTTGGAACATCTTTGGTACGAATCACAATTTCGATCACTTGAGCATCAAGCTAAATGTTAATTTTACAAGGCCGAAAGTCTTTGGTACATGGAAGGGATGCCTGGACGTCTTTTTGTCAGGTCCCTAGCTATTATCAAGTACAATAAAAAATACACAGGTCAGAAATAGAATGATAACCTCCCGGCAGACCTGAATAATTACTGTCGCAAACATAAGGGTTGGTGGCTTACCGCTAAGCACCTTCTTAGCCGCAATCATTCTTCTCCCATTCCATCTCTTATTTGCTGAGGATAAACATAGATCAGATAATTTTATTAATCGTATTCTAATCATTTCAAGAACTTCCATCCTATCTATACCCCAGCGGTTTTTTGACACGAAGTATCACGCACCTCTGCATCAGAGTTATGCTATTGACGTTTCAATATTCGTCGTGAATGTCAGAAGATAATTCTGTGCTAACTTACCTTTCACAAAAATGTTACTCCAAAATTGTCAGTGACTTAAAATCATGAATCAGCTTTCAACTAAACGAACGATTTTGGGAGATCGTTTATTGATTTAGCTTAGTTTGCTTATCTTTGTATCTAAATGAAATATTTTCTGGGCTTTTTTCTTGAGCCCCCCACCCCCACACCCACCCCCACCCCCGTAGTAAATGTGTAACTCGATAAGTTTTTCCCCAATAAAGTTGACAAAGAGTGAAAAAATTATGCAATCATATTTTATATCAAGGCCCATTAGATCGACACGCTAAGGCAGTACTGTGGGCGTGTCCTGTATAGGTAATGTATTCAGTAAAATTAAACTAGATTAAAGAAATAACTATACTCAACCACCAATAACCAGTGTCTAGAATGTAGGCATGAACGGATCCATTCATTCTGGAGGCATTTACGACCTTCCTTTCCATTGATATGTACAAAGATAGCTGAATGTGAGTTGTGTCATAAATATAACAGACAAAAAATATCTATGAACACGAAGTACCGATTTAAAGAACAAGACATAATAAGGAAGTGTTAAGACATAATTTATTTTCTCACTCTGTTCGAAATCATGCTGAGACTGTTCAAGCAACATGCTTTAGTAAGGATGTCAACATATAGAATGTTGTTACTTCTGATGTTATCACAAATTCACGGATTAAAAAAAACAATATGGCATTAGTTGGCATTTATTATTCACATGCAAACATTTTTAATTCAACTGTTGTAGTGTACAATTATTAAATGAACGCATATTTGTCACAACGGTTCAGAGAATTGTACAGTCACAATTCCGCATCATTATTGTAACTAAAGGCAAACCAAAGTAATTATTAAAGTTCATATCACACAATATCATGTACGTGCATTTCCTGTTCCATATCAAACAATTCCATGTATGTTCATGTCCTGTCCAATATGTTTCTGAAAACATTGGAGATTGTAAGTAAGGATGTCAACATATAAGATGTTGTTACTTCTGACTCATGTTTCATTACAAAATATCCCTTTGAGAAAGTTTGCACTCGAGTAACAATATATGTAACAAAATTCCATTTCCGAAATAGGTGAACACCATAATATTAAAATCAGCAAGGAGTTATTATTTTTAATGTAACCTGGTTCCACCACTTTTATACCCGTACAACATTCACATTCAGATAAATTCTCACGACACTATTTTGTTCTATGTAAATGTAACTGTATCTATGTCTGTATATTTATATACATGGGTGTGTGCTTAGACATGTTTGTCTATGTGTGTGAATTGTCGCGCAGTTATATACCAGATATGAGAAATGCCCACCCAAATGAGCAACGTCCAGCTTATTAAGATCGCATGCACACAGTCTTAATCTTTTAGACATCTGATCACCTCGCATCTGTTCATATTTTATTATTCATCTTAATGAATCAAAAACTTTCTTAGAACAGGATTGCTGCAAAGGTTTAAGAAAGCTTCGATTGAAATATTTTACTTACAATAACTGCTGTAGCATCAATATTATGCGTTTATTATAGCATCAAAATATAATAATGAGGAATTAAAGAAGAATATTCATTTGCAGCTTTTGAATTTAACCACTTTGTGCAGCCCAAATGGAGCCAAGTGTGTATACACACTATCCTGGTCTTCATGCTTAGAGATGAAAGCCTGACACCCAATCTATCTTCTCAAATACTGTCTGTATCCTCAGCAAATGATTCCTTAAAATTTAGTCTCCCTTTTTTCCTGGTAACGATGAAACTTTGAACAAACGCAGGGCCAGGGCCCCTTCCTTTGCTGCCTAAATAAACATCAAAATGTACCTGAAGCCACTGCCTGCATTTTTTTCATTTCTGACTCTCTCAGTTCCAAATTTTGGACTGAGTCAACAGCTCCTCTTGTCGCGCATTGGGTGCATTGCGCCTATGCACGCTGAGAAAAACTGTTGACCTGGGCTATTGTCTCTGGTATGCTGGTAAATGAATGAAAGATCTTTTGACAAGGTATACAATTCTAGGATCTTTATAATTCAGACTAGTTTGATTTACGTAAATCGACTGAAGTCGCGCTTGGAACTGAAAGATTTAAGTGGACTCGTCCCTTAAATTTTTGGGAAGAAAGCCTGTTGTACGATAAATATTCCATGGCACATATTATTTAGCATGACAACCTATACAATAAAATGTTATAATGATTTACATTGTAAGCACTGAAAATGACACATTTGTATCCACAAAAAAGGTGCCAAAGCGCACAACATCACGGTCATTTCGATGAAATAAGATGTGGGTAAACAATCGATTATTCCAATGTGTTCAGGAGACTGGGAATTGCAAAAGTGTACAAAATTAATTCATCAAATACTTGCTTTTCATGCGTATAACTGGAAAGTATTCTGCAGCACATGCTTTGTATAAGACATAAAATGGGATCTGGCAACATTCAGCCCAACTCATTTTTCTATTATACAAATCAATGGTATGTAGAAAAGAAGTACAAAACATATTCTCAATCACACCAATAACATTTGGCCGTGATTTCTGAGGGCACTTTGTAGCATAAATTCATTTGATATCACTTTCACTGCCAACTGTGACAAAAGTCGAAGTGTTTAAAATGAACTTCTCTAATTTTTTAAAAAATGTATTAATATCATTTGTAAACAAGGCCTTTTATTTAAGAACCAACATACTTGTCGTCCAACTCAACAGCTTTTCTCGGCGCGCTTGGGGCCGCATTGCATCCAAACCGCATCGAGTAAAATCTGCTGATCCAGTCCAAAGCTTAACACTGAAAGAATTAACATTTCAACGGATCCAAGAGACCGTTTTATTGACTGAATGTCACCTATGTTAATCATGATCCTGGAAAGGGTGCCTGATAGTTACAAAGAGTTTATCGATAGATCTCTTTGAGAAATACTTCATGCTGCCAAGCGATGGCAGCTACTTTTTAATCACATTTAGGATATACTTGTACTGAAATAACCTGTCCATCTACAGGTAACTTTTCTTGCATGGGTCTGGATATTCAGGGCTTATGGTCAATGGAAATGTCACTGAAAATTTCTTGAGATACTGCATTATCAGACTGTCCGTCAGCGATCCTTTCTGGAGAGGTTATACTCAGAAGTGAGGTAATCCTATATAATATTAACAATCACGTAATTACATATCAGTGTTGAAAACAGGACATTCGTATACTTGATATTATATCAATGTACATGGGTCCATCGTACAGCCACATCAATGTTGGACACACGTGCTAGCAAATTTCAATAAAGTATCTCTAGGAACCCTTCATCATATACAGGTATTTAATTGTTTCAGTGCTACCAGCAAGTTAAGTCAAAATACTAATAACGAACTGCTTTGAATAATGATAAGGGAACTAGATTCATGTTGTTCGTCAAAAGACATTTCATTCAATTACCAGTCTGCCCGTAGTTACATAGACTATAACAGTCCAGGTCAACAATGGGACCAAAGTGCACTGAAGAGAGCTGTTAACTAAGTGCAAGATGTGGCAATGAAAAAGCTCAATGGAGCTAATACTATCCCATTATTTATGCACATAAAGCAATTGCGTGATACGAGCATAATTTAATGCCTTGTTGTATTATTGAACCAAAGTATTGAAATAAACATTGCAATCTGTTGATAGATATTTTCACGTTGTAGATACAAAGAATGCCGATATATTTTTAATGCACACAAATCTAACAAGCAATATCATTTGAATATTATGCAAGTAGTTTATTATTAAGTAATGAATACCGTTGTGCACCAAACTGGAGAGTTCTTATCAACAGCATGACTGATCATGAAAAGAATCTGAAGCAAAAAGAAAACTGACACCTTTCACAGTCATTTCTGTAATAATTTGTAAAAAACTGATGACATTATACTTTTGAGCGATTATAACTTTACAATTAATGATAAATCAGGAAATCAAAAGAAAATTGAAGTCCCATTAACATGTTCGATAGTGCACACAAATATCAGACGACACATGCAAGTACATGGGCCATACTGTCTGTAACTACCATTATGCTTTAAGAAGTTTTTCATGGTTCGCTACCAACTTCTCGCTTTGGAAAAGAAATTGGTCAAGTGAACATATGACTAGTATTCTTGTTCAGCTTTTTCAGATTCGCCCTGTAAACAGCTGGAAATTGACAATTTTGAAAACTATACTAAGGCAATTGTATAACCATAGCATATATATATATATATATATATATATATATATATATATATATATATATATATATATATATTTATATATACATATGCACGTAAAACTCTGAGCAATATATTATGATTTTCTTTCATATAAAAAGTATTTCACCAGAGTAATACAGACCCCATGTATTATCAATGTAGAGGAGGTCACACCTCAGTTGACTGCACAGTAAACTGCAGTTAGGTAATACATTAAACAAGCTCATTCTCTAGTGTAGCAACCAAGTGTAAAAGGGTTCAAATAATGTTTTGTCCACGTCCATATTATTTTTATATTGTGCTGATCTAGGCTTCCCTCATTTTTCATCGTCTTTTGCCATGTTTGTTGTTACCGGGAGTCTGTTTCACCTGCATGAAATAAATGAGCTCGTTCAAATCATTACTGTTATTTCAACATTAGATCTCCATATGGTGCGCACCAAAATAACGTTTACCATGCATAAAAAAGAAAAGACCCCCTTAAGAAATAATACTGATATCTAAAGTCATTCTTCATATCCAAGATTTAGGTGCACACTGTCTACTTTATAACTGGTGCAGAAAACTGAGGGACTCAGATTAAAACCACACGGCTCAAGCGATTAGAGATCTGTCCATCTACGACCACTCTAAGCACTTAAAACAGTAAATCAGTGCATGCTGAGCATGCTTAAGCTCAGCCGACTGTTTTTGAAGATTCAAACAAAAGCCAAAGCCAGATTGGACTTGATGATTACAACAGTACTCCTTAATTAAGATTAGGACTAGCCTTCATCATTGGACATTAATATGACATGGATTTGGTCCAACACTAAGAAAACCAAATCATATAGGGATATAAAAATTAGTATTTGAGCCTTTTCGGTAATCGATCATTATCTTGTAATGCATACTTTCTGTACTGTTATATGAAACAGTTTCGAAACAAAAGGTCACTTACAAGCGTGTGCTCCTACTGGCTCATTTGCTCATAATCTGAAATTTCCTCATAAATCCCCGCTACAGATGTTCTGTCCTTCTCTCCAATAAAAGACATGTCAGCCATTCCTGATGCGCGCATACGAGTTGCGGGTGTTTGAAAAGGAGATATTGATCCTGGATTGTTTTCAACCTCCATGATGTCCTCCACACACCTGCTGCTCATGACTTCATTGCTCTTTGATGTTTTGGGTAGCATTTTCTTCATGATTTTTGGTCTTGCTTCCGATGCCCAACATTGTCCTGTAAAATTAAGATGCCTTTGTGTTTTTGCCTCTAATTTCAGAAAACCAATGGTGCTGCACAATTTGCAGCAGTACCAGGTGCTGTGCACGAATGTGGAATGAAAAGTAAACATGAAAAAACCATTTTAAGCCTTTTTTTAATGTGGTAATGTAAACGACATTTAACTGATATACAAAATTGCAACCATTTGACACAAAAGGCAACATAAGTTCCTAATATTAATTATGAGCCACATTTTGTATTTTCGTGCCCTCTATATAATGATTTAGGAGATGACTTTGTTAAGGATATTACAGTATAATGGCCAGATTATTTTCAGCTCTCCAATGCACAAAAACCTAAATGAGTTAGGGATGACTTAAAATGCTTGAGTCCGATAAATTCAGCGGAATATTTTGGTAATGGAAGGCTAGAACAATGCATAAACGAAATTATAAAGATGTATGCGCGTACATCTGAATAAAATACCATCCTTATTTAGAGTACTGACGTTAATAATCACTTATGTTCTTTGAAAACTGACAAATATGTACCGACACTACGAGTACTTGAATAAGTATGTACCTTTTGCCATTCGTATACTTCATAACTAAATTGCATGGTAAGGTTCACATTGTGAGTTTTTCGCATTGTTGTAATATACTATACATCAACAACTTATTTCCCTTTAAACCATCTATTGCAGATTTTTCCCACAGACTTTTCAAGCAAACTTGTGTCCCAAAGGCACAAAAATAAAGGACTTTTTTTTGGACCTTGGTGTAAGAAAAAACTATACTGCTACTACTATAGTCGGTCATTGTGGACAACCAGCACTCATACAAGTTACAATACAAAGTAGTTTTTTTGCAGTGCCATTGCACCTCTTTAGAAAAGCCTTGGCCATTGTTACAGGCAAGTTATCCAATGCGTTTAATGGGACACCAATACCTTCATTGGAACTGTTGCTATAAGTACCATCCCCGTCTCCCCGCAAGAAAATATCTAGCCTGTTGTCCTTAAAAGTGATTTTATGTGTGATGACATTTGTTCATTGTTTTTACCTCGATCAATGGTTTTCATAATTGTTTAAGAGATATTTGTTCTGTGCCGTCTCTTTATCTCTCGTCATTAGTTTTTTATGTTTTCTGTAGATTAACTGTCTTACCATGGATGGCAACAGACGTTTTCCTGGATATAACCCTATCATACGGTGAGTGTGGTGGAGATGCCTGCACAAGACCCAAAGCAGCATATGAAAGTGTATGCTTTTGTTCCTTTCCTGATTTTGCTCTTCCATGCCTTTCTGATGCTGCAGGCCCAGACACATTGGTAGAAGTGCCACCGCTGTAGGTCATAGCTATGTATTGATCTTCTTCGTCTGTACTTCGGGCTGCTCCTAGAGAGAAAAAGTTCAGGTGTTGAGGCAGATATTTATTCAAATTGTTGATATATGTTGAGTCTAATGTTTCATTTAGGAACGACATCTGCTTATACTGTACCTTTATTAGCTATTCAAACTACATTCTCATCCATTTTCATTCTGTATTTATTAGCTTTTATGTTGTCGTTCGCTGCTGCCAATAACTTTTTATGGTATACACGGGTATATGAACACGTAATCAATCTAAAGAATACATTTCACTTACATCACATTTGTACGTTCAAAGATTACATATCAAAGAACAAGAAGACTAAGAGATTTTGTTTTCTTCTGAGGGAGTAAATGCCTTTGTTAACGTAAAAGTTTATATGTCTTTTAGAATAACTATTTTGTTCTTAACTGTTCTATCCATTTCCATGAGGTTTTAATGTTGCTCACTGTGTTTAATACTCTGAAAGTATATCAATGTAATCATGAAAAATATTGATGACGTCAAATGATCGCATCATACTTTCTCTCCTTTCGATCGAATAAATATCTGACAGGAGCAGACACAGGGGTAGCATACGATAATGATATGGGTTACTGAACATCTGGACTTGGAAGTACACACACATTACTTTGGAGTGCAAACGCATCTTAACTGGCTCCTGGAATTTCCGTTGTTCCCTACGATTCCCTCGTTTCTGTTTGGGAAATATCTTATATTTAATTTAGTTAAGGACCTCCACCATAAAAGAAGCATTGATTTGACATATTATTTGGTTTCACCTCACTACTTTGTTCAAGATGTAAAATTAACTGTTTGGAGAAAAGACACGTTGGTATATGTCTATTATGAAGATCGGGATTCTAAAGGTGCAGTAACCAGTCCAGGATGAATTGCCAAAACTAAAGGAATGGACACTTGCCTATGACAACATATGGGGTATTTTGCAACAATAATGTGCCTCTGGTAAATGTATTTTTTAAAATGTACCATACAATCAAAATCAAAATATTTAAATGGGCATATGTATTTTTCGTCCCTTCATTTTTATGATAAAGTTTTTAATTTTTTAAACATTTACAAAATACTTTATATCATATCAGTACCTCTCCAGGGTCTCTAACGGCTTTTGCTAAATGTTGCAACATGGTTCTCGCTCCCATGGCGGTTTTTGATAGTTATATCAATTCATTATTATAAATTTTTGTCTTCACTCTTGCTGAGGTTTTTCCATTCTTTCAATGGTGATATTTTCGTAAGACTATGGTGATTTCCCGCTTTATCAAATTTTCTAGAGCGCCAGTAGTGTCTTGATGGGGATTCCTGCAAACCTCTCTTACTATTGTTTTGCCTACTACCCGTCCAAAATCTTTTGCCATCTAAAATACTTCACTCTTCTTTTAAGTCACAAATCTAGCCTGAGATATATAAAATTGCCTAAACCTTGCCCACTCAGTGAGGCAAATGCTATTGGACAGTTCTGTATTGCTCAACGAGGACCATGCTGGCTGATACCGTGTCTGAAATTATGAGACGATTATATATATATATATATATATATATATATATATATATATATATATATATATATATATATATATATATATATATATATATATATATATATATATATATATATATATACATATATATATATATTATGTGTGTGTGCGTGTTTCCATTGGTAATTTTTTCAGGAGGGTCACAAGGAGGTACAATCTGCAGAGAAGGCTAGACATCACCAATTTTACATATGATTAAACAAAACTTGTGACCCTTTAGATTTTTCTCAGAGGGTATTTCAGGTTTTGAAAGGATAATTTACCCCCATTTGGGGGTTAACAGAAACACTGTATTTTTGTTTATGATAACGAGACGTACATTGGATTTTTATTCCACTATCCTCCAATGTTTACTTATAACCAACATTATATTGGCACACGTACTAAACTTTCAATTTGACGTAGTTGCTGGTTATATCAATTTAAATTTGTGGACTCTAGATATCTGTATTCCGTAATAGCAATACTCTTATTCAAGAAGAAACATAAAATAGTAACACAAGTTGTATTAACATACCTGCATATGAGATATTGGCCATTTCCACACTACTGTACAAAAACATGTAAAAGCTGTTTCTACAGAACAATCAAGGAAGACAAATTTTGCAGAAAAATAAATATAAACCATTTTGCGGTTTCACATTGAAAGCGTAGGAGAATAATAACTTCTAAATAGCCCATCTATGGGATCAATACTAAACTGTAGAACCTATCACACACACTATTGTCGAAGTTCAAAACCATGAAATAGCAAGTATATGCAAATCGTTTACACCACACGTAGACCATGTTTGTAGACTTGCATGTGGCTGAGAACACAGATTTACACATATCTGCTCTTCCCTCTACTCTTACCAAGGCAGAAATGACAATCCATAAAAGTGCTAAGTGTTGTTTTATTGTTTGTACCTTTTGAACATATCATATGTACATTAAATTGTTTAAGCATATGACCCTATACTTAAATCGGTTTTTCAATTCAAATGTTTTCCATAAAATTTTGACTATCAGCTATATATCTGTTGGTTACAACCATATATGATAGAACACTAGGCTATTTTTAGTTCGCTTCACTTTGTCAATTTTGATCATCAAGAAGGGGTACGTACATTTTAAAACAGCATGTACAAGTGCAAATAATGGCATACCTATTTACCGGAATGTTATTACTCTGCTTCATACTGTACTACATGTATTTCCCACCAATTAGATCTAACATTTGGCAGATACTGTGTTTACTGGGCTATTTACAGTGAAATATAGACACACAAGTGTTAGCCAGACACATGCAATTTCTAATGTAACTTTAAGGTTGGGACTGAGAGATTATGAAGAAAAGATAAACTGCAGTCATGCGTTCCAACCAGGCTGCAATAGGGAACTAGACGAGAGGGCGGACAGATTCATCTTTGAAGCCCGGACAAATGAACCCTTATGAAAAGAGTAACAACTTGCACAAACACAATGATTAAGAAAAGTCATTCACCAAGTTTTAAAACATAAAAGATGCAGAACATATTTAGAATGCTTCATTTGTGTGTTAACAAAGTGTTATTTTTCAATGGTAAAGTAGCATGACTGTTACAGGTGCCCTCATCAAAGTGGAAGCAGCATTCCATTGCCTAGGAGCTGAGGGAGCAGCGCAGGTCTGTAGTTAATATGATAAAATATGAATCATTCCTATTACCTAGCTGTACGAAAATAAAACATTTAGCATTTTTATGAAAAATACTTTCCCCCCTCCCCCCAAGAGAAGAGAAGGTATATTTGGAGCGTGACATTTTGAAATAACTTCGTAAAAAACTTGCACCAGGTGCAGCGTAGCATATTTGAGTGCTTATACAGGAATGTGCACTGGTATCTACATCTAATATGGCAAATGTACGTTCATCCATATATATGTAATTTCAAATATTGGTAAATATTGAAAATAAGGGACAGCAAGAGGCTTAAACATTCAATGGGTATTATGGGAATTCGATGAAAGATCCCCGTTTTAAACAGGTTAGGGTCTCTGAATGTGCAAAGGTTTCTATGTACAAGGGGATCAAATGACTACTTCAAAGATGCTAAGGTGCACCACCATCTTGGTCGTATTCGTGAAAATTCATGCAAGGTACATATCCATCAAGCTTTAACAATATCCATTCTCTTGATAAGTAAAAAAAAAGTAAAATAAGATGCACAATTGCTCATCAACCAGGAACCGACACATGATTAATAGTAAACTCAGATGACTGCCAAATTAGCTGGATTAACCATTTGACATATGGCATTGATGCGTTAACTGTTTCATCAAAATGAAAATGGTACTTACACTGCGTTGATACTCCTCTTGCCTGAAAAATAATATTGATATTATATTTTATATTTAGAAGCAGATTTGAGAAGCCACTTAAATTTGGTTTAAAAGGTTGAAAGATGCCTCAGGTCTAACGATAAAACGCGAGTTGTAATTTTTTATTGTCAATTACAGGACGCCATGCTTGAGTGACGCCAGCGGAAAAAAAAAAAAAAGTTGTAAAGTTGGTGGAAACATGGTATTGGACATACTGAGTAACGGGACCCAATATTGTATACACTTTTATTGTGAGAAAAAGTGGTTGTTTTCTATGTATCCAGTGCTACCATAGTCCTAGTATTAGGGTGCCTATACTAGCTGTTTTCAAATTTACATTCATATCTCTCCCTAAAGCATATGTATTTAGGATACATTAATCTAGAACTGTAACAAAGAAAGAATCTGCTGCCGAATAGATCACACATACTTACTTGCCTCAATATTTGCCTCACCTACTTCGAAGATGGGCGTTCTTCTCTTTAACGATACATACACAAATCTACAAATTAACAATCATGAGCACAATTTTATTTTAGGGTTAGTGCATGATGCAATTTCCTAAATTACGCCATATTAAATTCTCTCAATATCAAACCGATAAACATTGTGTTCTTCTGAGTTACTTAGAGAAATCGAATATCACATTCCTGGCTAAATCCCGCTCACACAAGAACTGGAATGGCATTATTGGAATGGTCCAAGTCAATAACTTTCCCATTCAGTTTGGATTCAGAAAATTACAACCAGCATGAATTCTGTTCCAAAGAATTCAGTATACGTAATATAGCAATAACAAGCAGGGGAGTACGTTTGAAAGCTTGAATAAAGACTTGTTTAAGGACCATGAAGTGTAGGCAGGTCATTGATTTATTGAAATTAGAAGGACAAGTGATTCATTTATGTAAAACAGGAGCCCGTGCCAGGACATGATATGACAAGAAATTTTATTCAGAAGATGTTAACAGCATTTGGCGCATGTAAAGCTGGTTGTCCTGTGTATTAACGAAATGACACTTACTCCGGCAACGAGCCGCCTTTCCCTTATAGAAAAGAAAACAGGAAACGAATTGTTATATACTCTCAATATTCACCTGAAGTTTATGAGCATGTGAAATGCTTGGTAATATTGTTAAATACATGTTTGTGATTATATCTCGATGAAAATATACTACCACTCAATGGGACATACAACACACAGATAACAAGTTTTCACAAGTAAGGTTCGGAATTAAAGCCCCATCACTGAAAGATTATGCAGAAAAATATAGTGCCAAACTCCACTGACTACATATACGAAAATATACAGATCACCAAGTTTAATATCTTCAATCAACTGCTGGACCTTTCCTCCATATACTATCTTCCTGTGCCATACAGTTCAACGTTCACTAAACCATTAAGTTAATCGTAATGATTTATGAGGAAAATGTTCAAATTCTGAAACCTTTGCCTAATAAAAAGGTGTCTCGTAATAAAATCTGTACACTTTTTCATAACTATACAGTGAAAGAATGAGGCATTATGTATTTATCAAAATTAATCTCATTTTAACCTTTTTTCAACCTTTTGTCAGGCACATGAGACACATTGACAGAATAGTTATATAATATAACATATATTAATAGGTACTAGTATACAAACAAATATTTTTAAATGAGATGCAGGAAAGAAAAAAGGAGGAAGGTGCCCCTCACCTTTTAAAAACTTTACCATCACCAATCCACCTATAAGCATTACTATTGTTGTGGCTACAAGAAGAACCACTCCCATCACAATCTGTGGCACGTACTCTTTTGAAAAGAGGAAAAATGAATTCCTGTTCAGATAACTACTCATTATGTATCATAAAGTGGTTTCAGATTAAAACTTTCATATATATTCCCCACACAAATTTGAGAGTAAGTTCAGCATTGGAAAGGAAAAAAAGTGATCGCCTCTTTGAAGTTTAACCAAAAAACTTGATTATCAGCTTGGTAATTATTTGAATATTGTTAACTAAAAGCTGACCGGAAAGGACATTATTTATATATATGCATATATATGTATATATATATATATATATATATATATATATATATATATATATATATATATATATATATATATATATATATATATATACATATATATATATATATATATATATACATATATATATATATATATATATGTATATATACATACATATATATATATATATATATATATATATATATATATCTGTGTGTGTGTGTGTGTGTATGCTTCCCTCGTGTTCTATTGTATACTAAAGGAATTTATCTGCTTATGAAGATTAAAAACGTCACCAAATATAACAGTTTAAGTATGGGTCTGGTCCATACAATGCAAGCAAACTGTGCACATGTACAAATATCATTTAAGGAAATGGTGTTGCTCCTAAAAATACTTTAAATGACTGATGCGGGCTACCTTCAACATGTGTGTCATATGTTGGTACATGCAGGTTCCTATACACTTTATGTACTTTTCATGTTCTCGAAACTCGATCCAAATATAATATAATGCCGTGAAATTATTCTTGTCAATGGAAATACATCAATAATGCTGAAAATATAGGAACGACATAAAGTTAATGTAAGTTGTTTTGAAACAATTAAAGCTGCAGATAGTGCATCACAATGTCACAAATAAATGTAGGCCCCAACGCATGAGTCATTCCCAAGAGATGCTTCAATCATAAAAGTCCCTTGAAATACTTCCGCCTCTCTGAACACCCACACCCACCCACCCACCCACCCACCCACACACACACACACACACACACACAAAATGGGATTTCAGAGTAGGATATATGTTATCTTGCATGCTGCATTTTTTATATTAGATCCAATTATGATAAATTACGCTGATTCAAATTTATATATATATGTATAGTAAGGATTGTCCATTGACGAGTTGAGGCGACAACGTGACAATATTATTTTTCACAAAGGATGAGTTTTATATGAAATAGCTGTGACCTGTTCTCGAGATGAGTAGCAGTTATTGATTTTCAATTTCATAAAGTAAAAGTTGAACCCAACCTATGAGTAATTTTCAAAACACATCGCAGTTAAAATTAGCTTCAATTATCTCAGCCTACCTGAATACACAGAGTTGTCTGTCATTGGAGTGGTATATATGTGCAAAGTTGTAACTGTAAATGGAGAATAGGTGGTCACTGATGGCTTTGGCTTTACGTCGGTAGCTGCAAGCAGATAAAGCAGATAAATGAAAGAAAGTATCTTACGTAAAGTGCCCATATGAGTACATTCATAGAAAGATATCATCTATTTATGAGCAAATGGTTTGAATTTCTATAATTTGTAGGTCCTCAGTTACACTTGAAAATGCATATATTCGAAGTATGCAAAGGCCACAAAACTAAATAAAGCTGAAATTTGAAAGGGTTTCAACTTTTTCTGGGGAGTAAATTCCAAACTCTTCTCCGAAGGGGGTTAAAAAATTAGCTTCAATTTTTTCAGCCTGCCTGAACGCATAGTCATCTGTCGGAGTGATATATAGGTGCGAATTTGTAATTGTTATTAGAGAATATGTAGTCATTGGGGGGCGTAGGCATTTCGTCAGCAGCTGTATATAAATAGACGCTTAAAGAAAGGATTCTTCACAGAGTACCCTTAGAAATGCATTCATTAAAAGCTAGACATTAAAATCTTTAACTTTGGATCAAATGGTTGCATATTTCAAAATCTCAAGGTTTGCAAGGTCTTGTTATGCTTGAAAATGCATACTTTGGAAGTATTCAAGGGCTATAAAATTAAACATTACAGAAACGATGAAAATTTTCAATGTAATGTGGAAAGTAAATTCAGATCTTTGCACACATGGGTGTAAATACTATTGGATTTTCTCAGCAGAATTTCAAGTACCGAGAAAGTGCACATTTTTGTTACTTAGCTCTTGAAATATATCACCAGTCGTTTCAATATCTTACAATTTTTCAGTTCCTTTGCTTAAGATGTGTGTATGTCATAAAGTTTCTATCATAGAAACTCAGCCGAACGTGATATTGGATTTTTTTCATACGCCATTACTAAATGCAGAAATAAACCATTACCATGCAACAAGCTTGTGTATACCGCTACTACAGAACGGCATTTCACTCCAGAATATATATGATATCTTATGTTATGCCTTACGTTCACAATGGATGAGTATTACATAAAACAACCGCGACTTGAATTAGAGGCACATTTGCAGTTATTGCTTTTTAATGTCATAAAGTTAATTTGACGGCAATGATAAAATAATTTTCAAAAAGTATGCTAGTTAAAAATTAGCTTCAATTATCTCAGCCTACCTGAATTCACAGAGTTGTCTGTCACTGGAGTGGTATATATGTGCAAAGTTGTAACTGTAAATGGAGAATAGGTGGTCACTGATGGCTTCGGCTTTACGTCGGTAGCTGCAAGCAGATAAAGCAGATAAATGAAAGAAAGTATCTTACGTTAAGTGCCCATATGAGTACATTCATAGAAAGATATCATCTATTTATGAGCAAATGGTTTGAATTTCTATAATTTGTAGGTCCTCAGTTACACTTGAAAATGCATATATTCGAAGTATGCAAAGGCCACAAAACTAAATAAAGCTGAAATTTGAAAGGGTTTCAACTTTTTCTGGGGAGTAAATTCCAAACTCTTCTCCGAAGGGGGTTAAAAAATTAGCTTCAATTTTTTCAGCCTGCCTGAACGCATAGTTATCTGTCGGAGTGATATATAGGTGCGAATTTGTAATTGTTATTAGAGAATATGTAATCATTGGGGGGCGTAGGCATTTCGTCAGCAGCTGTATGTAAATAGACGTTTAAAGAAAGGATTCTTCACAGAGTACCCTTAGAAGTGCATTCATTAAAAGCTAGACATTAAAATCATTAACTTTGGATCAAATGGTTGCATATTTCAAAATCTCAAGGTTCGCAAGGTCTTGTTATGCTTGAAAATGCATACTTTGGAAGTATTCAAGGGCTATAAAATTAAACATTACAGAAACGATGAAAATTTTCAATGTAATGTGGAAAGTAAATTCTGATCTTTGCACACATGGGTGTAAATACTATTGGATTTTCTCAGCAGAATTTCAAGTACCGAGAAAGTGCACATTTTTGTTACTTAGCTCTTGAAATATATCACCAGTCGTTTCAATATCTTACAATTTTTCAGTTCCTTTGCTTAAGATGTGTGTATGTCATAAAGCTTCGATCATAGAAACTCAGCCGAACGTGATATTGGATTTTTTTTTATACGCCATTACTAAATGCAGAAATAAACCATTACCATGCAACAAGCTTGTGTATACCGCTACTACAGAACGGCATTTCACTCCAGAATATATATGATATCTTATGTTATGCCTTACGTTCACAATGGATGAGTATTACATAAAACAACCGTGACTTGAATTAGAGGCACATTTGCAGTCATTGCTTTTTAATGTCATAAAGTTAATTTGACAGCAATGTATAAATAATTTTCAAAAAGTATGCTAGTTAAAAATTAGCTTCAATTATCTCAGCCTACCTGAATACACAGAGTTGTCTGTCACTGGGGTGGTATATATGTGCAAAGTTGTAATTGTAAATGGAGAATATGTGGTCACTGTTGGCTTCTGCTTTACGTCGGTAGCTGCAAACAGATAAAGCATATAAATGAAAGAAAGTATCTGACATAAAGTGCCCATATGAGTACATTCATAGAAAGGCAGACAAAGATATCATCTACTTATGAGCAAATGGTTTGAATTTCTATAATTTATAGGTCCTCAGTTATACTTGAAAATGCATATATTCGAAGTATGCAAAGGCCACAAAACTAAATAAAGCTGAAATTTGAACGTTTTTCAACTTAATCTGGGAAGTCAATTCCAAACTCTTCTCAGAAGGGGGTAAATACCATTTCCATATCTTCAAGCGTAACCTCAAGCTCCTTAAAGTGCATATTTGTGTTACATAGCTGTTGAGATTAATACCAATTCCTGTCAATAACATACAATAATCCACTTTCCCTGTTTCAGACTCGTGTACTTAATCCATCTTCATTTCTTTCTAAAGTAAACGTTGACAACGATGTATGAATAATTTTCAAACAATATTCCTGTTACAAATTAGCTGCAAATATTTTAGCCTGCCGGAATGCACAGTTATCTGTCGGATCGATATATAGGTGCAAATTTGTATTTGTTATTGGAATGCACGTAGCCATATGGGGCGTAGGCTTTTCCTCGGCAGCTGTATGTAGATAAAAGGTTTAAAACAAGTATCCTCCACAGAGTACCTACACAGGTGCATTCATAAAAAAGCCAGAAAAATCATTCACTTTGGATCAAATAGCTTGTATATCTTTATTCGAAGGTTTGCAAGGTCTTGTTACACTTGAAAATGCATACTTTGTGAGTATGCAAGGGCCACAAAATTAAACACTACAGGAACGATGAAAATTCTCAATATGATGTGGGACCTTCACGCACACGGGTGTAAATACCATTGACGTTTTCTCAGCGGAATTTCAAGTTCCGCAAGTGCACGTTTTTGTTACCTTGCCTTGAAATATATCACCAGTCGTTTCAATATCTTAAAATCATTCAGTTCCTTTGCTTTAGATTTGTGTACCTAATAAAGTTTCTATCGTAGAAACTCAGCCAAACGTTATATCAGGTATTTTTCATACGGCATTACTAAATGCAGAAATATACTATTATTATGCAACAAGCTTGTATATACCGCTACAACAGCATGGTATTTCACTCCAGAATATGTATGATATCTTATGTTATGCCTTGCTATCACAAAGGTAGAGTATCACATAAAATAACCGTGACTTGTATTACAGGAACATTTGCAGTTGTTGGTTTTAAATGTCATAAAGTTAAGTTGACCGCAATGTATACATAACTTTCCAAAAAACACACGAGACAGAAATTAGCTTCAAATGTTCCCGCCTACCTGAATACACAGAGTTGTCCGTCGTTGGAGTGGTGTATGGTTGCAAATTTGAAGTTGTAAATGGAGAAGACGTCGCCAATGTTGGCAAAACCTGTACGTCGCTAGCTAAAGGCAGATATTTTTTTTAAAGTATCCTATATAATATGCCTTTGTAAAAAAGCAGACAAAAAGAAATCCCCTTTTGATATTTTTATTCGAAGGTCCTGAATGTGTCGTCAAACTTGAATATGCGTATTCAGAAAGTATGCAAAATCGAGAAGATTAAATAAAGCAGACAGTTAGATTTGTTTAATATAATCTGGCCAGTAAATTCCAAGCTTTGCACTCAAGGGATTAAATACGATTTCCGTATCGTCAGGGGTGATTTCTAGCTCCCAAATGTCAAATTTTTGTTACCAAGTTTTTTGAAGTATATTATGGCTGGTGTCATTATCTCACAATAATCCACTTCCCCTGTTTCTGATTCGTACACTTGACCTATCATCTATGGTAAAACATCTGTCAAACAAATTATGGGCTATTTTTGCACATGACTTTACTAATTGTATGGATATACTTAAGTCATGTAACCTTTCATATAGCCCTTTAACGAAAGGCATTTCACAGCAGAATATATGTCATCTTTTGTGATGGCCAGTTTGATATTTTCTTTCAATACAATTTTGCTGATTTGCTCACAACATAACAAAAATTATTTTCACAAAGAATGAGCATATGTAATAACTGCGATTTGTTTTCAAGGAACAGTACCAGTTATTGTGTTTCAATGTTATAAAGTAAAAGTACGTTGACAGCAATGTATGAATACTTTTTCCAATATATTATAGTTAAAGTTTATCTTCAAATATTTCAGCCTACCATAATACACAGAGTTGTCTGTTGTTGGAGTGGTATACAGGTGTGAATTTGTGATTGTGGATGGAGAATACGGAGTCATTGTTGTCATAGGCTTTACGTCAGCAGCTACATGTAAATAAAGGTGAAAAAATATCCTTCATAAAGTGCCTATAAAAGTACATTTATAGACAAGCGGACAAAGAAATCATCATACAGCTTTGCTCTCTAGGTAGTGAATACCATTTCCATATCCTTAGGCATAATTTCCAGCTCCCCAATGTGGACATTTTGGAGCCTGGGCATTGAAATGTGTCGTGTCAATATCGTACAGTAATCCACTTCCCCTCTTTCAAATTCATGCAATTATCCGCAACAGGTTATTGGATATTTTAAATATGCTATTTCTGATTGCATGGGTATACTATGGTCATGGAACAACTTTCCATATGGACATTCTAACAAAGCGCATTTCACAGCAGAATATATGTTGTCTTTTGTGGTGGCTTATTTTATATTTTCTCTCATTGCGATTTTGCTGATTCATGTTTGCATATTCAGTTAGAATTTGCCATTGACGAGATCAGAAGACAGGAGAACAGTAAGTATTGTCATGAATAGTATATGAAGCTAGACTACTCCAAATGCAAGCAGTCTCTCAGAGGCAGCCTCACCCTTCCCATCCAGACTCCCACTTTAGTCATCTCACCTTACAGCACCTTGATTTTTTACCTTTAGAGGTCACATGTAAATTACAAAATTGTGTAGTGTTACCAGAGCTACAATTTGATCCCGTAATTTCAAGCTTCCGATGTCAAGTTTGTTTCCTGGCTTTTGAATTATGTTATGGGTGGGGTCCATATCTTATCATAATCCACTTTCCCGCTTTAAGATTCGTACACTTAATACGTTATCTATGGTAGAAACTATGTCAAACGGGTTATTGGCAATCGTCCATACGACTTGCTAATTATGTATCGCCCTTCTAAGAAATGGCATTTCACAGTAGAATATATGTTATCTTATGTAATGGCTTGTTGGCTATTTTCTGTCATTACAATTTTGCTGATTTGCTGAAAACATAGAAGTAATTATTTTCACAAAGGATGTGTTTGATATGAAATAACTTTGACTTGTTTTCGAGAAACAGTTGTAGTCATTATTTTTCAATATTATAAAGTAAAGGCTGACAGCAATGTATGAATAATTTTCCACAAACATTACAGTTAAAAACTAGCTTCAAATTTATCTGGCCGCCTGGATGCACAGAGTTGTCTATCTTTGGAATGGTATATAGGTGCGAATTTGTAATTGTAAATGGAGAACAGTTAGTCACTTTTGGCATAGTTTTAGGTTGGTAGCTGCATGGAGAAAGTGTCAGGCATAAGATGCCGATAGAGGTATATCCATAGGAAGGCAGACAAAAGTCGTCTACTTTTGATCATATAGGTAGGCTTTTTATGATTCAAAGGTGCTCATAGCTCGGCACATTTTAAAGTGCAAATTTTGCAACTATGGAAAGGCCATTAAATAAAGCCGAAACTAAGAAACTTTTTAATGTAATTGAATCTCGGCGGTAAATTACGAACTTTGCACTCGCTGGAGAAAATACTATAACGGTATCCTCAGCAGTTATTTCAAACTCCCCAATGTGCACAATTTTGTTACCTGGCTGTTGAAATGTATATATATCCATTGGTTCCAATATCTTATAATAATCCACTTCCTTTGCGTTAGATTAGATGCACTTAATGCATTTTGTATCTTAGAAAATAAGCAAACGTGTCAAATAATACTTTCTGTACGCTATTATTAATGACATTGTCCTTTTCTTTTTCTTGCATATCTCTTACCATAGTAACCCTGAAAGTATTTAATTTTCGCATATGCACAATCTTTAGTTTTCACTTTTGTCTTCTTCATTGAAGTGTTGGTATATAGCCACCAAAACACATAAAAGGGCATAAAACCTGGTCACGTATACTAAAAGCTAAACGTTGATAAACACTGTACATCTAAGCTTCACTGTAATTTCCCAGCTGTCTCAAAACTGAACCATACTGGATATCTTAAGTTGTATGTAGATAATCAAGTACCCATATTTCAACTTACCTCTTTTCGAATTTGCACATGTGTTTTGCTCAGAGGCTGAGTGGGGAATTACTGTCGAGTATTCATCGCTACCAGACCCTGATCCATACAGAAACAAAGCTTAGACAATTACATGCCAGCAGGATATCATTTTGACGTTGTTGTCAAGCTATGAGTTTCACAGGGTTTAGCAAAATGAATGAAAGGAATAATTGCCTTTCCAACAGAGATCACTCTGTTACTCTGTTGTTATCGTCTTATTACCCATATGTGACAAAAACTTGATAACACACGTGTAGGAAGTCAGGTTGTCAATTGTTAAGATAGCAATTGGCAGCAAACATAATTTTTTCATATGTCTATGCTTTGGTAGTTTGACAATCTCAGCTGTACTTCATATGTGGTGTGTATGAAGATGGCCTTCTGGCCTTACTTTTCTCTGGTGAGCTGTCTTATTTCTGTCATGTACGATACCTGGTTGACCGTTACCTACGAGTGATGAATATAAGAAATACCTTAAGGGTTCAAACTACATACCAGTGACTATAACATGTACTGGTATGCTGCCGTCTGATATGGTTCCCCCAAGACTGCAGAAATAAATGGCCTGGTCCTCAGAGTTTATATCAAAAATGGTCAACGTTCCATCTGTATTAACGTTGTATTTATTTTTATAAGAAGGGTTTGAAAGGTTCTTAGGTCCAATGATGCTTTCAGGAAAAGAGCTTCGGTTGTTTGCTTTATACCAGAGTGTGTAAAATGATCCATCAGTCGTTTCTAGACATGGTATGGATATATTTTGGTGTTCTTCCACCATGATACGCCTTTGTCTTCCTAAAAACAAACAAGTTTATTTCACAGCAAAACCCTATCTGTTTGAAGTTTAGTCAGGAGGTCTAGTAAAGCCATTAATATCAACATCATTGGCGTAACAAATATTCTTTCAGAATCAAATGAATTCATGTTTACCAGCCATGTATGACAGAAACATTTGCACAAAACGTAATACATCGGACTTCATTCTCTAAGAAATACCTAACCATATATTACCTACCTAATGTACACGTTGAAGAAAAATCAGCAATAAAGTTGAAAGGCATACATATATATTACTATATTTTGAAAAAAAATATAGATTGTACTTCATAAATTCTTTACCAAGGCATCTAAGTGGTTTGCATATTAATGGCAATTCTATCAGGAAAAAAAGCGATTATCATAAAAGACTATTCCTACTTGAAGGCTTGAAAGGCAAAGGGTTATACGATCGATGAGAAGTCTTATTATTTGTGAAGTTATAATAGATTACTCAAGATATAAAACACGGTGTTGGAAATGCTGTTATGGTCATTTCGCTGTAGTATGCAGAGATTGTTCAGTTAATATGAGAATACTCACCACATTTGACAATTGCGCTTCTTGTTCCAACAGTATGTCTGGTCTTTGAGAACAAACCGGAGCATGTTATGTTGGTGCCAATTACGAAATGATCACATGGTATCGTTAAAGACTTTGCTATTGTACATGTTCCATCTTTGTGATTAATCGAGTTGCTTGATACGTTCAGACCTGTAACGTTCAAGCTCTTGTGGGGCAATGTAAAAATAACATCATAAAGAGAACAATCTTGAATTCTGTCCACAGAACAAATGACCAAGGCAGTTGTACCATTCGCCTCTCTGTTATATGTCAAAGTTATTCCACGAATTCCTGCAAAGGGAAGCCTTCATTATTATATTTCTCGGAAAATATCTAAGTAGCATAGCAGCCAGAGAGACAGAGCTCTAAGTTGTGTGACAGAGAAACTGTATTTTTAGAGGAAGGTCATACTTCAGGTTAATTTACACAACTTACGTAGGTACGTGTGATCAATGTTACTGTCCAACCTGTCATAAAAGTTGATATGGGAGCTAAAGAATGAGTGATAATTCAGACATAGCGATAATACATTTTAATGCGTTTTAAATAAATGCATATATTCCTGAAAGTACACATTATGATACATGTGCGTGCTTGATCTTTTCTTCTCTTTTGTCCTTTATTTCCATTGGCTCAAACTAGGCATCAGCAGGGTTACCGCATAGGATATCTAGGTCTATATTGGATATTGTCTTTTTTACATTGCATTGTACAGGTTATAATTCATAAGATAGTGTGCGAAAAATAATTCTTTGGAATGTTTAAAAGTTTTAGGTATATCAAGAGATAACTTCTTAGAACAAATAGAAATTACCAGGCACCACCAATCTATAGCGTATACCAGGTCCCCAGGACCAGTGGCCATATGACGTACAAATGTGTTCACACCAGTACAAACCATTGTCCTGGAAAATGACATTTGAAATGTGAAGTGAACCATTTTCCAGGATGGCATGCCTGGCATCGTTTGCAATCGAGGTGAGGCTTTGTTTTGCGTTTTTATTGTTACGGTAGGCATTCCTGTGATACCATACTTGTTTCATGTAAGACGCTGAAAAAGTGTCATCACAAGGGATTGTGATGTTTGTGGTCGGCCACGCATATTGATTTATGATGTTCCGATCTTGAAATTTGGCAAAATCTATATGAAAAGAGAGAGGAGTTAAACAATTAAATGATATAGCTGGAACATGGTTACCGAAATGACTTGGACAAAAAATAAGTGAATAAAAATTAAAACCACATCATATGACAATATGTATTCCACAATAGTACATTTATCATGCAGGCCGGTCTAAAATATCTCTTTGTAAAGGATTGTCATTGTTACTTGTGCTGAAACCCACATGTCAATCTATTCTTGATTACTGCATAACTCAGTATTTGAGGCTTGCTCAATGAGAAAGTTCTCTGAAAGCTTTAACGTGCCTTAATTGTCAGTACACTAGTCCCAGGTAATGATTATATTAATTGGTGTGTAGCAGTCACGAATTTTGGAGGTTTTTTTATTATGAAATGATGCATAATATTTGTGGATAGCTAACCCAGCTTTTATAGTTTGTCCGTGACAAGTTGCGGGTTGGCAAAACGTTCTTGCCAAGTAGCCATGTTCGTTGTTTCTATTTTGGCAGACAGTTTGCCACAAATTTAATCTTTTTACATCAGAAAACAAAAAAGTTGAGTGCAAATTTCTTCAAGGTCCCTTGAAAAAGAGGACGGCACTTGGTAAGATCACTGTACTAATATAGAAAAACAAATACACAGGACAGTGGCAGAAAACGAATCAGAAGTTTGCTAACTTTCCAAAAATGTATAGTTTGTGGCATTTTTTGCAAGTTGATTGTTTTGTGAGAAAACGAATACAAGCACCCTAAAATAGCACTGAACTAGACGCTCAGCCTTAAGAGCTTTTGTACAAATCCCTATGGCATGTTTATCTATTCCCCTCCAGAGAGCGTGATAAGTCTCCAAAGGTGGAACCATATGTCATTTTCTTCTAGACTCTCCCCTTCAGATGACTCCACAAATACTCAATGGGGTTGATGTCTGGGCGGCAGACAGGTCAGTCCAGCACCTCAACTCATTCAGCGTCCAGGTAATGCCTTACTGCACAGGCACCATGTGGCCTGGCATTATCATGCATTAACATAAAGTTCTCCCCCACAGCACTAGTATATGGGACTACACGAGATGCAAGGACCTGGTTGATGTACTGCTAAGCATCCAATGTTCCATTAATGAACAACCTTTCGCTTTTGCCCTCAGTAAATTACCCCCCCCCCCCCAACACACACACACACACCATCGGCCACCTGCACCAAATGGGACAACAGATTGGACACAGCAACTTTCCCCTCGTTTTTCCGACACCAAACAGGTAAACAACCCATCTTAGTTATGAAAACCTGTCAGCAATATGCACCTAAATGGCGGTTCTTTTTCGGTATCCACAAATCCATTGTCATGTGTACAAGCTCTGAAGTGTTTCAAACGGTTTCCAGTGTATACTTGGGACAAGATAATTAAAATGTGTAAATGAGCTGAATGTCTTAGGTGTTACGTACACTCCCACTAACACAAGTGATAGCCATGTTCTCAATAGAAAAAGTGCTGCCAGGCATTAACTGTATAAATATGCGCACAGTGGTTGGTCGCAACTTGGCTTATCCACTTGTATGAAGGCGTAGTAATGGAACTGAGTGTGAGTGCCCAGTCTAACTTTTGGTCCTGACTGTATTAATCTAACTAAGAGTAACCTAACAAAGCTGTCGGCTCAGGGAGCTGGTGTGAAATATATGCTCGGTTTGAATAAATGCCATAGACACTCCAAACTTTTTAGTGCTAAATATCTCCAAAATTTGGCATGTAATCAGACGGGAAAATATTTCTCTGACTTTGCCAGTTTGTGGGGTAGCATCCCCTGTGAGGTTACTGTTTCTCCAATGTGTGTCAAAACAGGTCACGGAGGGCACTGTTATTACAGGTACATTGGCCGACTGGCTGCTCAAGTTAGAAGTGTCTCCTTTGCGTGCGGCTTTGGGACTTGTCCCTGGCACTGAAGACGGTATTTTGGCCAGGATGGCGTCGTTGAATTCATAAGACATCCCATCCATCATAAAAAGTTTCATCTCTGGGGCTCAGCTGATAGTAATCTTTAACCTCATCTTTCCAATGCTGCTTCAAAATGTGTATGTCATTAATGTGCCAAACCTGGTTGTTCATTAATCTTCACTTATACCTGTGCATATATATGATTGTTTAATTTTCCTCACTTGTGGCGGGTCAATAAAGCATTATTATTATGCAAGCAGAAACCGCATTCGACTGTCAAAAGCACATTGGTTCATTGTGGCCGCAAAAAATGAGCATGCTCTCTGGTCCACAACAGTCTTGCTCTTTTTTGCTGTTGGTTAAGGGACATTTTCTTTTACAATGGTTCTGACTTTAAAGTTTTCCATTGCCAAATAGTTTATTTTTTCATGAAAGTAAAGGACTTGAATTGCTAAAGCACTTTAGTGAAGAAAATTTGCCTTTGCCATGATGCAATATGTATTTCCTTCACTTCATTGACTATTTTATTGTGTGAAATTGCCTCTTATCTGGTGGTCTCTCTCGTCAAATGTCACTGTGTTCCAGTGTTGTGAAGGAAACTCCACCCACAACCAGCTCAAAAATTAGATTAGTTACCTTTCTTAAGGATGCAAGACGAAGTGCTTTGTGGCATTGACAAGTCCGTATTACCCACAGAGCCTTTATTGTATCGAACATTAGTGTGCTCTGTTCCACACATTTAACAGAATACATGTTCGACAAGACGATTCAAAACATGATACAAATGAGACTGGCAAAGATACTAAAGCTGCTGATCAATGCTGTACTTACAAGATTCACAAAGCCTGAAGATGAAACAGCACCACAGGCACATCGAATTATAACCCCCAAAAACAGCCGACAGGTCGACCGTGCAGAGACACTACAGACAAACTAGTTGAATCAGAAATCATAGGCCCAAATGCAGCAGCTTATAGTTTTATTCTATTGAGTGATTAATAAGAAGGCCTGTTTTTCGAAGGTAAAGAGTGGCATTGAAATGCAATACGTAAGGTTTGGGCATGCCTAAATGGATTAATAATGACTACTATAGGAGGCCACACACCTCAAAAGTTAAGGGAATACGCAAGCACTTGACCACAGCTTGAAGACACATAAGTCACACGGTGGGAGATGCTACTGTTTTGCCTGTCTTAGCGTGCGGCGTATACTGCCGGTTTTGGCAACCATGCAAGACGGCATGCCTTCTTGGTTCAAACATATTTTAATTGCAGAAAAAAAAAAAACAAACCTAAAACCGATGTCCAGTGGGTACAAGATAATTAGCTACAGTACGGTATTCAGTGGTACCTGTACTGTATCAATGGTCCCACAGGGTGGTGTGGGGGGGGGAGTAAAACCATAGACTGTTACGTTATGCTAATGAGCAAATATAGTAAATGAAACCTACCTGCCCACGGGAGACGCAGTAATATAATGAAAAAAATAAAATAGCCAGCCATTGGAAATTATTTCGCATACTGCATGTTAGAATCCTTCCAACAAAAAGAACTGGACCAAATGTGATTGAACCTGCATAAGGAAACATCACATTGTTTTCCTGACTGCCAATTTTAGCATAATCTCCATAAAAATGCATGACAAGGAAGTGCTAAAGTATAAATAGCTTCTTAATTGTCATCTAAAGTTTTACAATTCCTTTATCCTTGACATGATACCAGGTCATTACAAATTTTGCTGAAACACCTCTTGGAATTTTTCCAAGATATACCACAGTAAAAATATGATCCCTTGGCGTTTCTGCCGACAAATGCCGAGTTTCAATATTGTTCTCGCTAAAAATGCCGAGGTTCAAATGAACAGTAAAAGGGTCTTAGCGTTTCTTGGCAAAAACGCCGAGAAACGTCAAGTTAGGAATGGAAATACTTATAATTTAGGGTGAGATTATTATTTCACGCAAGTTTTTTAGACAAGTATAACCAGCATTTATTGTACTCTACACATCAAAGCTAGAGATTCTCCATGCAAACAAGGCGGATTTAAAGAGTAATATAAATGAGGTTGTGAGCGAGTATTAATTGTACTCGGTAATTTATTATAGTATACATATATATATATATATACATTAAGATGAAGGTTGCATGCACCAAATCGAATTAAGCCACTGCGAACTTTTAGCTAGTCCTTGTCTCAAGTCAGGGCAGAGTTATTTTCCTTCATACTATGTTTGATGTTTATGTCTGGTGTTTGTCTATCTTGATCTAACTGGATTGTGACATGGCTTGCTTGATGGTTGAATCTTGAGTACATGGAATATGGTGCAGCCCCTTTGACATCTTAGAAAACTGTTGTCCGCATCTATTTTTCATTACATTCACCATTATTTTATGGATGTTGTCTCTTTGGACTTGATGGCGGATGCATGGCTTGATGAATGTTCAGAACTTGTAGGTAATTGGTCATGTTCGTGTTTAATTAATAATTTGGACAGATTCGAAATTGAACTGAATTTAGAAATCGTTATCAGATCTTGATACATAATGTTCACTGATTATAAGTAAGTTGATCCTAGCTGGATTTTATGCCCAACTCGTAATACGTTTTGTGGTTTAACTCCACAATAGACTCAAAAACAAAGCTTTGACACTCGCGACTTCATTCTCTAAGTTAATTTTCCTTTTACCATCAGCTTGGCGCCTTCCTACAACATACACTACATATGGCGTTTTCTCTCACAACAAAGAGGTACGGTTAACAATGACTATTACGTACTTCGGTGTATACAAGAATGTTTTCTTTCTCGGAATCCAAGTTCAAGTACACAAGCTTTATGCATCAAGTTTTTCTGTTACACCATTCATGGTCATATGACTGGATTTAGAAATTCAAGCATCCAAGGGTATTTGATAGCGAGTTTCTGGTATCCTTACACTCCTTTGCGGTTTACAATTTTGGAGTGCTGATCTAAAGCATTGTAGTTCTGCAGGGTGGTGCGTCTATAATGCAGCCCTAACCATGGGCCTCCTGGATGCCGGCCATTACCTTTCGGTACTTGGACCTGTTCCCACTATCGAGAAAGCCTTCTCCACACAGCTCCAACTTTGACTCAGCGGCTCATGGCTGCTCTGCCCAGTGCCGCTATTCAATTCATAGCCTGGGGGCGATTTCAGTCTCTGATACATGTACAATATTCCTATTCTGGAGCCAACCACCGCCAACAACTCTCAATTTCAAGGCATTGTATTTACATGTTTAGGTAATGCACACACTGGAAGAGTCCAATTATATATTATACATAACAGCCATTGACCTTCAGTTAACAATAATCACACATATAATATGGATGCCATCGAATCAAAAGAATTTTCCCGAATCAGACTGTCCCATGGACTTGGCTGCCATTTTAATAATTTTGGATTCCGCACCCAATGGTTTGTTAAATGAAGATTGTATTGCGATTATCTTGGTGTGTGTGTGTGTGCGTGTGTGTAGGGGGTGGGCGGGTTATAATATATGAAACCAAAAGTATATATTTTGCAAATTTTTCAGAGCATCAATAATATGATATATCCTGTGGCCACAATCCCTTTGAAATGCAAATCAAATTTACATGTGGTTTTATGTGCTTGTCCTGTAATGCATAGCACCATGTTTAAAATATCTGACCAGCATGCATGATTGCCGGCCCTAGTTATGATGTCACATTTGGGTTTGTAACTAATGATGATAACTGCTTTTGAAACAACCGGGCAGGCAGATTAGAATTAAGATAGTAAGTCACGTTTTAAAAGTACTCTAATAACCGTTTCAAATGACCTCACTGCAAAATAACGGCACACCGGCCACTTTCTCAATACAATCTTTCAGCCATGGTTGATAATTTTTTATTAGGGAAGGGCGGCTTGAAACTTTTTTATGTTTCTTAAAATTTGTTTTTATTTTGGATCAGGCCATTTTAATAGGCTTGGTCGGGTTGTTGGAACCACAAATATATTTTTATTAGGCCTTAGGTAACTAGGACCTTTCTCGAAACTTGTTTAAAATGGATTTTCTCCCCCCCCCCCCTTTACATATTATCTGCAGTGACTTCAGTTTAATTTCTTACTGGGGCAGAGCCTGAAGGACTTGTTAAAACATAAAAATCCGAATGCAAGAGCTACAGTGAGCAATACGTCTCCAAGGTTATCAAATCATATGTGCTTATGCAGATGAAGAGCCAGAAATAAAGCAGTGGCTGGATTTTTTTTCACTTGCACTTTTGTGGTCATTATAAGGGTTTACTAACCAAATTTTATCTTCTCAGATGAGGAACACAAAAAGCTTCCGTACCTGATTCTCTGCCTTATATTGACAAACGTGCAATCAAATCTATGCTCTGTCTTTGCCCAAACAGGTCTGCCATGACCCTGTCCGTAGATGAAATGTTGGAACAATCCTGACCCTGTGCATGATTGCTGAGTCTCCCCAACCTTATAAAGCCTTTAGCTATATAGACGACTCTTCCCTGAATAAAGGGTTTAGTTTTTTTGTGCATCTGGTGCAAGCTGAACCCTTAGCATGTAATTTCATTCCACTGAGACAGCTTTGCTTGGATCACCTTGTGTGCCCTAAAGAAAGCTGTTGACAGTTGGCATGCTGGATGAGCTGGGTGCTAGATTCATATTCCTTGTAAAAATACATTTCATTCGGGCAACAGCGTGCTTATAGTTCCTAAGAACATTGTGGTCCTGGTCGATAGCTTTCCTCGGCGCCCTTTCGGCGCAATGTGCCCACAGCGCGTCGAGGAAAGCTGTTCATTCAGTCCAAAATGTAGCAATAAAAATATATAAAGCATTACAGTGCCTGGAATTCCATTGAAAAGTGATTGTTGTAATACTTCTACATGAGCTGTTAGTTTGCCAGCTCTTTTTCTCAAGCCAACAAGGCTATCACTGGAGCAAAACGCGTGAGAGTTAATACCTCAAGCACATTGCACAACATGTAATGGTTCAATAGACTATCTTCTATATACCGCTTACTAATTCGTACATGCAACTCCAAATTTGGCACTTACGACTTAGCATGGAATAAGTACGAGATGCTTATCTTCTTTGTGGCGACAACAAAGTTTGGTAGTTTTTACCTCAGATGACCTGTCAGTCATCTGAGCTTATTTCTTGGTTCTACATGTGTCCTTGTCCATCGTCCATAGTCTGTTGTCCATCATTAAAATTTAACATTTTTGACTTTTCAAAACCCAAGGTGAGATTTTAAGCAAGCAATCCCTAAATGTATGCTGGGTAGGTGGCACCACTAAATTGAATTTCCCATAGGCGGCCATTATAACACATCCTAGCGTATCTGAGAGCAAGAGCTTTGACTGTAATGAAGACGATGCTCACCAATTAAGTTCAAGTCTGCCTTACACAATAAGAGGCATTAACATATATGATGAACACCAAACTTTTGACTCTGCCTCACCTGAACGCAGTCATGTTGGAGTTTTAGCTGTCCGCACCCAATATCACCTTTAAATTTCCGACCACCCCAGAAGAAAATTATGCCCGAAACTAATTATTCAAATCACTGTATTTTGTGATGGCAAAATCTGATTTAAAATTATATTTAACAGATTTGAGCCTGCCACAAATTCCACCACTCTGGTCAAGCCAAATTCTACAGTGGTGGTCATTAGACATTATAACTTTGTGCTGCCCTCTGTGGCCAATTTAGGGGTGCAACCGGTAGTACTCTACCAGGTTTATATAGTTGGCCACGCTCCATTGATTTTCTGTTCTTCAGTTTTTGGGGAAAATCTACACAAAATTGGACAGATGGCATTAAATGAATACTGTCTTTTTCTTGTGTCTGAATGCATATATATTCATATAAGTACATATAAACACACATGCACAAACACATATATATATATATATATATGTAACGCAGGGTAATGACAATATCACTCTGTTATGGCGATTAATGACCTTTACTGGTTATTTACCTTTCATTTGTCATTTTTTTTGGAGGATTCCAGAAAAAAATTCAGAACAGAAATGACCATAAAAAAGCAACCAATGAAACCTTTTTGCACTTCTATATGATACAATTCTTTGCTCTCAAATGTTAAATACCCCCACATTATAGAGAGACGAATTATATTGCGAATGTACTGTTTTGTCGCTCAGAGTAGCTATAAAACATTAAAATGTATATTTGTGGTCTACCTCTTCACATAAATAGGCCTTGTCACCTTTTTAAGATGAGGGTATGGCCACCAAGACGTTATCGAGTCACAAATGGTGTAAGGGACCGAATGCGGTAAAATGAGTTTCAGGTAGTCATGTAGCATTTAGATAGCATAGTCACAAACAGATTGCAAATGGACAATCAACAAATGGACCAACAGATAGCCTGAAAATATGACAGTGCACGCTTTTTATAAAAACGCTTGCACTTAAATATGGAGCTTGGATTTTAAACTTGAAAACTATAGACCGATATATTTTACATGGTTTGCTAAACAGGTCAAGCATATATTAATCACTGTCCATGGCACAGAAGGTGGCGTATGCTTTCCTTCCCACTTGGTTTAGTGGAGGAAACCACAAAACTCGGACAGAACCACCGTGCACAGTCAGAGTGGTAGGAACTTTTTCCACTTGCTTCTCTGGCCCTGAATCCAAAACCCAGGCTGCAGAGGTGAAAGGCGAGTGTGTGTGCAGTTCCACCAACCGTGCACCCATTTTATTTTTTTGTGAATATAATGAGGCATATTCAAATTATCGAGTAAAAGAAAGTCATATTCTTTGGCCAAGGGATTTCTAGATGCTTTCAAATTTAATATTGTAGCATTCATCCTACCAGAGGATGGTCGACCAAGAGGACAAATTAATATTGTTCCTTATGGAGAAATAGATAAATTCAGTCCAATGGGATTCGTTATTTAGCATTTAATTGATGACGAAAAGTGGGAAACCTCCTTTATCGATCATTTCTTTCTATTGGATGTCCTCAATGTTGATTTACTCTTTTGCAACAGATCAGGTCAAAATTACGGAAAAACTATGCCTATTTCTGTTCTTAAAACAATTAAACCTCTTTGCATTCCTTTTACATTTTGCACAATGGTCGCTGCTTGATGTATATAACTGTACCTCCTTCCGATGAATGAAATGCTTGTTATGCATGCTGTTCAATTAAAAACTCATCTCCCAGCAAACATGAAAGTACAAAATAGAATCGAATAATTAAAGACTCATCTGCAAGTAAAAATGAAAGTACAAAATTAAAATCGAATATGTACCAAGTCATGCTGAATCAAGTGCAATACTAAAGCTGGTCCTGGAAATACAATAAAGTTCATAATTTGGTGATCACCATGTCTTGCATTGAGGTTCATTGCGGCTTAGCAATTAGTTTACTAATGGCATACTGATGCCTTTTGAAGCTACCAGATATCTCGAAACCAGGTGGTGCTTGTATCTCCTGATTTAAAAAAAAAAAATTACAAGAGCACACACAAACAGAGTAAGATTAAGCATATGTATGTACAGCTTACTACAAACACAGGTAAGCTCATCCTTTTCCAAGGTTTGTTAAATAGCCAATTAAGTGATTTTCACAGTTTCTGTTAAATTATTTGGAGAATAATTTACCTTCGCTACTGCCATGAAGCTTCCCTACCGATTACTGTGAATTAACGACGGAATACCACCAAGTGCATCTAGACCTAATGAGTTCTCCTATTGGCACCAAACTCATGTATTTTATGACTGTTCCTGTGTTTGTTATACTTTCATATGACTTTTCAAATATGCTCATTTGACTCTGTTGGACCCTTATAAGCGTATGCCATCATTTTATGACCTTGTCATTTCTCGCTTTTACGATTTTGGTGGGTATTTACCTTGAATGGGTCTTCGTCATCTTTATCATTTCAATTGATCACACTTTTAAATTGTGATTTTGAACTCATATAGGACGGGATACTTAGAAGCTTTCTTCTCAAAACTATTGATCCCTTAATTTAAAATGACACAGGCGAACATCTTACAAACCTTAGTTCGATAAGCGTATGCCATCATTTTATGACCTTGTCATTTCTCGCTTTTACGATTTTGGTGGGTATTTACCTTGAATGGGTCTTCGTCATCTTTATCATTTCAATTGATCACACTTTTAAATTGTGATTTTGAACTCATATAGGATGGAAGACTCAGAAGCTTCCTTCTCAAAACTATAGATCACTCAATTTAAAATGACACAGGCAAACATTTTCCAAACCTTAGTCCCACTCGGTTCATATGGCTTACCTTGACCTTATGTCACAAGACAATTTTACAAAATTAAAACGCAATTTTGATGAACCCGATTCTAGGGTAATATTTCAGGATTTGCGTTAGCTAAGAGTGAATCTTGACACGGTGGACCCTTCTAGGGCGAGTTTATGGATTGCAGTTACATTGAGGAACTTTGACCGAATATTCAAGGCCACAAGATTACCTTCATGATTTTGCTTCAAGGTGATAAGTTTCTACATAAACTATTGGCCTACTAGTGCACATAAGCCTGATCCTCTATAATCACTAAGCGAAGTACCGCACATAGCTGAACTGAGTGAACGTGGCTTGTAAACTACTTATGATAACACTTGTATATTGCACATTCTGGTGCTGATTTTTGATAGCAACATGATATATGTCACTTTGCATTTGAATGTAATTACATTAAACCTAAAATACAACACATAAAAACTAAAATTTACTACCATTGTGCTATGACCTTGAAATAAAAATTCAATTTATTCTATGTTTGAGAGGAAATTATCATTTTCTAGAAAGTATTAACTGTAGATCACATGACATTGTTACAACCAAATAGTGACGTGTCTGCATCAATGACGTGGTGCATTCACATTGAGACAAAATTAAATGTGGGACATGGATGTTTGATTATACGCCACACATAACGTGGAAAAACTACAACAAAAGTAGACAAACACGATACACCAGGTCGGCGTTGAAAGTAGGCCTAGCGCACATTTTATGCGTTGAATATCCAATTAAACACAGAATAAACAAAATCTTGCATGCCTTGGAGTGAGTTACTGTTTTGCTGTCACGAGGGATTGTTGTTGGTGGGGTAAATCACGAGTGACCGCAGGTCACAAGTGATTTTCCATCTCTACTTTATGTGCTTTTGGTTTATTTTACGCGTTTTTCGAAAAGGGAAGTGTAACTATGGAAACAATATGGATCAAGAGATACTTCAATGCTTATTTTGAAGAAATACTCTTTTTGCCATATAAGAAACATTTAAAAATTGTATAAAGATAAGAAATAGGAAGTTTCACCAAGGTTTAAAGTTAATATTTTTGACTTCATATTTATTTTATAAGCATACAATACATGATATAATATAAATGTTTCACCCGTGTCGATTCTACACCTGACACCACGTCCATCCAGACATCGTCAATTCCCAGTAACATGGAGAGTGAATTACACTGTACATTATTAGTATATGCAGATCTTTCATCCATTTTACTTTCGCAAAAGCTTCGTACATTTTGCACTAGCACAACGTATTACCGAAAATTTTAACTTTACATGAATGTAAAAGCAAAAGTGAAACCTTACGTTTTGCTTTGACATTACATTTTAATTCTTTGAAATTTGGGTATCAAATGCTTGATTTATGCGTGTGCTGTATATTTACATCAGCGCTGAGATTCGTCTTATAGCTGTCCATATTTTCCTTGTCATAAAGAGCAGGTGTCCTAGGCTGAAGAGTGGAGAGTATGGACGAAATCTGCGCCAAAACATTAATTTGATTTGTGCACTTCCGTTCAAATTTTTTTCAGTTTGATGCATAACTCATTTAAACTCCATGTGGTTCTCCCTGTAGTCTATTTCTCTGTAATCTGTTCTATTCGCTTATGGCGTTGACCTAGTTATCCGTGTTGACAATGAAAAATCACTGTTTCCATGCACATCCTTTGATCGCGTGACTGTGTTGTGCCTACATTTACACAATAAAGTGGCCAAAAATGTCTCTCGGAACCTTCTGAAATTTCAAGAGAAAGACTAATGACATAATAATTTGCCCTTTGAATATGATATCTGTTTGCCGTAAGCCTTTGTAAAGTATGTGTTAAGCACTCTTAGAGTGGGACTGGAGGATGGTGCTAATGCACGAGGGTTGAAATCCCATGTGAGGCTTATTTATGGAATTTTTCATTATATATCATATATTACATCTGAAAACATATTCATTGTTGGTGTTTAACAATAGCAGAGCTCGCGAGTAGCAATTGTATGTGTAACATTCTCGTGGGCTAGAGATAGGTATTTCTATTAGATTTTATTTCAAAGTAGCATTCAATTCATTGGATACTTTTGCAGCAAAAGTTACCACATTTACAGTAGTACTTAAACTGTATGCAGCCATTTACCAGAAGAAATTTGGTGTTTCTAGCACTGGTTTTAACGTTACACACCTGCAAATTACAATGGTCAAATGGAAATACACATATCTAGCCCACTTGCTTAGCCTCTACTGAGAACCCACATGACCCAGCTGATCTTGACCTTACCTAGTATGTTAGGGGTACACCCGTTTCAATGCTCATAAAACATTGTAAGGTTCACTTCATCGACATAAATCTTGGTGCATCAAGGGGATTGTAATAGAGAAGTGCTGTTGTTAGTACAAAAATATATGAGTTTCTGACGTACTGTAACCCTGTTTCTAACTACCAACTTCAGAAAAAAATATTTCTAATAGCTATGCTGTGCTATACAAATTTATTTAACTGTCAGCTCAATGCTTTTATTTATTAAACAGAAGCGCTATATACCGTTAGCTGTTAACCTTGAGGCTAAGCCTGTCAAAAGTTGTAATGCAGGTGCTGGCACTAAGGGCTTAAATGCCAGTTCATTTTGATGCCTCGTAAATACGGGTGTATGCAGAATAGTTCCCCATCTATTAATGCACCGAACTAAGGCTACACACAATGGCAGATCCGTTTGATTCAATCGTATTGAGACCTAATATAGGGAACGAAATGATGAATACTTTACCACATCATGTTAGATATTTCCTGTTTTATCGGTATTTGTATGCTTTCTCCACTAAACCTCCCCGTTACCCTTCCAAAAATTGTTATTTCGTTACACTGATTGTTTCGCTGATTTGCAGCCGTGAAACATTCATGACATGCCGAAATGTTGGAATTTTATTGCCACTAGTCGTATGCAAAATTCAACATATCTTGAACTGCGTACTGCATATCTGAATTCCATATCTAACGTTGCAGTTTACCCATACATGTGTATATAAATATATATATGTTTGGCGTTAAATGTAATGTAATGTTGTGGTCCATTTGCATTTCGTCCAATCCAAACTATATTACACGTGCCCTAACCACATGCATGAATTTGTAAACAGACACACACAATATATGTACATATATATATATATATATATATATATATATATATATATATATATATATATATATATATATATATACATATACATATATATACATATATATGTATATATGCATATATGTTATATTCATAAATATATAAAGCGATTTATATGTCCACAAACAGGGATAATTGTTCCATCAATGTCCCTTACCTTGAACAAAGAGGGTAAATGTAAGGAGTGATTGAGCTATTTGCCAATCCCAAAAGATATAAGTTGAATCGTATGCCATATTTGGTGTCTATTTCTCGGAATTTCTTTGGTAGAATTTATAAACGTAGGCCAATGAGCACATTTAAAATTATTGTCGGTGCCCAACATAAGAAAAAACACAAAACTACCAGAAGCATCATTTTTATGACCTGTAATAGCAAGAGCAAATCCTCTTGAATTACAATTGATCAATAACACCAATGATTACGTCAAAGACATAGATGTCTTGTAATAAAAAATGTCAATTCTTATCCAGAGCAATCTGCCTTTCCATGGTGCTAAACAATAATCTATTAAATTCAATCATGCCTATAGGAGTACCTGGCATTCTGCAGCATATCATTTTCACACACATAAGTAGTATATGTACTTGGGGGTACTGGAACACGGGGGATGGAGACCGCAAAAAGCCTTTAAAGCCTCGGGGCGTCCTCACGTCAGTTGCCGTAGGTTGTCATCCCAGTATACACTTGGGGGTACTGGAACACGGGGGATGGAGACCGCAAAAAGCCTTTAAAGCCTCGGGGCGTCCTCCCATCAGTTGCCGTAGGTTGTCATCCCAGTACCTGCTAAGGGTTTTATGTAGTCGAGTGGTTAATCTCGTGGGGCCCAAAATAAGTTCCCTTAACTGATGAATTTATGAAAGTATCACCACCAGTTATCAGGGAATTATGTATGGCCTTCCTCGAGCGTGTCTTGAAGTGCCTCAGCCCGCCTGCTTTCATGCGTGTGGCGACCCAATACTCAAGTCCGGATCCCCCGGTATTTCATATAATAAAAATTGGTTATATATATAGCAAAAAGCAGGGAGAATCAGTAATATTTTGTACTATTCTGCTATTATGTGTCCTTGGGGATGTGTAGACACATGGAGGACCGGTTATTGTAACTCTTGTGAATAAAGATTATTTTCAATAAATGTTGTATACAGTAAAACGCAAGATTCTTCACTATAAAACACTTGTGAAAAGTTCACTTTTGAATTCATGATCTAAACATGAACGTTCACATCAGAAGCTGCTGGTCACATATTTCAGATGAGTCCACTGGTGTGACACAACTAAAATTATTGACCACAATTTTAACAATAAAAACAGTTGTATACTTCAATTTAAAGGTCTGAAAGTCATCAGCACGACGGATACTATCATAGATATTGTTGTAAATAAGTGTACCGTCTTAGGCCAATGAACATTTGACATTTTCTACTTAATTTAATGAAAACAATGATCCACCTCATTTGAATTGTGGGAATGTCAATTTAATTTTGTAAATGTCGAAAACAATAATTTGAAAAGTAACTTTAATATATTGATGAATTGTAAAGAGATAACGAAATTATACTTCTTGTGAAAAAATGGGAACTACACGGTTGGAATAAGATGCTCTTGTGAATAATTTCGCAAACTGTATATGACTGTAATTTTTGTATTGCTACTATTCACACATGTGTAAGTTGCGTAAACCATATACTGTATTGTATTCGGTTTGTGCAAGTCCGGCAAAATGCCTCCACTTTTGTATCTGAGGTGTAGCAGTAAAGGTTCATTCATTTGTAATATATAGACTCCCAAGGAACAGATATACCGACAACTTACAATTTATATGTATACTCGACACTGCATTTGTTTGACATGAATGCAATACTCCTTTTACATGTCTGCTCTGACATAGACCCTTGTGGTTCTTGAGTCGTGAATTCCTTTCTTTGCTTCATATCAATTTGTTACTTTTTCACCTTGTTTAACACAAACTTTTATCTTTGTCTTTTGACCATGCATATCATACATCCTTTGTTTTTACAGATCACGTTTTATTTTGTAGATATTTTAGTTTCGTTATTTGTATGTTCCACCAAAATGTTTTGCTCTCGCTTCATATCACGCAACATTGATTCAAATTGGTAGAAGATTTATTGCAAGATAGTATCTGTGGATTACAATGTGACGTGTTGTTTTCGGGTGTTAAAACAAATGAATGGTTGATAATAACGACAATTCCCTTAATGTTCACAATATTAATGGCAGGTAGACAACCTGCTTTAGCTTTTCAGGCAAAACTGATGTGGAAGACTATTTAACACACTCTGTCCTTATATCACCTTGCCAAAAATGTATCTCCTTGGTGCTTCGTACGGTACAAGTTCCTGGTCTTGTCAGTCGCAATGAAAATAAGGTTGAACTTGTCTTCACTTTGATCATATTTCTTACCTCCACTTGTATACGCATTACATTTAGCGACTTCACGGGTCACCTAAGTGCTTTTTATGACGCATGCTCGTGGTTGCTTCAATTGTCAAGTTCCTGGTCTTGTAAGTCGCAATAAAATAAGGTTGAATTTTTCTCCACCTTGATCACATTTCTTACTTCTAGTTGTATACGCATTGCATTTAGCGACTTCAAGACTATTTCTGGACCACCACAAAATTTGGGATCCAGTACATTGTCAGCTAGGTTTAACACAGTTTTCATTTTTGTCTTTTGGACATATGTTACATGCAGAAATATATACTGTATTAACAACACAGTACATGAAATATAACTGCGGTGACAATATTGAATACAGTGTAGTGGCACTCTTCACTTGAGCACAAGGGTTCACTTCCACATAGGTTTTGTGACACGTTTTTGGAGGATTGTTTGCTGTCCCGTCCCAGGATAACACTAAGTTGTCAATGCATCGAGCGTCCCTTTTCTTATGTTCTGCATCACTTTCCCCATCGGTGACTGTTCCGAAATTGTCAGGTTAATGATTTTTCGCAGGTGATTTCCAAGATAATTATCACGCGTTTCAAGCTTGTTTGTTCTTCAGTTATTCTGTTTAACATATATTGTTTTCACCGGTCACGCGTTGTATTCTGTAGATTTTTAAAAAATCTGTTTCACCAAAAAAAATATAATGCTCACGCGTCATATCAGTAGATGTTGTGAATGTAAGAAGGGCACACGAACGTCGTGGTGGATATGTCGAGGGGAACTATAGTGAGGACGAGTCAGTTTTGTCATCCCCTCGATTAACAACGCTGACTCCGCCCTAAGTTCCTTACCAGTTTTCACCACGTACAATTCCCAACTTTTGCGGCACTTTGTCATGCGTATGTAAGAAACAGTTAGTCTCAGGAAAGTTGGACGTTCAAATGCACAACTTGCATTACCCAGGGTTTATTCATAATCGTTTACTTGGAAATAGTTAGCTCAGATATATGTGGGCGCGGATCAAAAGCCGAAGGTTTGAGAAGCTGCCAGATTTTCGGGGTTTTTTTTCGTATTTCTCCTGCATTCCTTACGCGGCACACGCGGATACGTCATCTATTTGGAGCGACTTTGTTAGAGGGGTGTGAGGTAAGTGTGATTTCATTGGATCATGTACTGATTGCAGAGCCCAACAACCACTTTTCTTCCCTTTACTTTCATTAAGGAATGTTCCAGATACATTATAAAACACGGCGCATTTCGAAGCGCCTTCACTTGTTGAACAGTCGACAACACAAGAACGAACTCTCCGAAATATCCAGGGTCGACTTGGATTGCTCGTTGCTGTAACTTTGTGGGGTTGCACGTTGTAAAAATATCACTGTGTTGTGATTTATCAGTGTTGTGGCAGTTACTTTTAGGTTTTTGTCTTTCTTTCAGGTTGGGGTTCCGTTGAATCTCGCATAATAAGCAAATGTAATATGTATGATCTTTTGGGTGTTTTCTGAGATTACATCCGTTTAAATACAAGTTCCATGTTAAGTACCAACTTAATAAGAATCAAAGGGAGTTCGCTTGAAAGCCAAGGAAAACATTTCAACATGAACATAGCAAGGTTCACAAGACCTGGTCAAAATTCGTCGGCGAGCAAATACATCACTTTGCTGAAAGGTCGGATAGATTTTTAAAATTTTGTATTTGACTAAAGAAATTAAAGAAAAACGTTGCTTCATATTCACATTTTTTTGCAAAGACTAGTCGTTGTTGTTGAATTGTCCATGAAAGAAAATGTTTTGAAAGTTGTGCATGGAATAAATAACATAGTATTGCTGGCATCAAGCGAGGTTGTGAGCCATTAAAACAAGTGTGTCGAACAGATTTACAAACGTTCAAGGAGTCTGAGTTGTGTCAGTTTAGTAATGATCTGGTTAAAGTTTCTAATACTATTTCTGTCACCAATACACAGCATTTATATATAAGATTAAAACAACCTACTAGAGGGCTGCACAATATAATACCTAGCGCTAAATACAGCGTGATAACTTCATTTATAGCAAATATTACATTGGGAGGAGTTATAAAGAGAGTCCAACACAAACCTCCCCCCCCCCCCTCGTTTTGCAATACACAACCGAAAATTGATTGTGACTGCAGAATGATTGCAAAGTTTTCATTTTATTCTGGATCGGGAATACTTTTATCCCCTTGCTGTTTGGCCTTTATTAACCAGGACGGCCCAGCTTATTATCAAAAATAATGGCTCAGGACAGCTTTAGATTTCTGTCGCTTTTGCCGAGTTAAATTCAACAAATGCTTAAACTGCTACCTTAGCAACGTCTATGGCTTAATGATTATGATGGATGTACAAAGTATCTACCCGCCCTCACAAAGAAAAAATACCGGCGGAAGCACCTGTTAATTTTTGCCAGCAAAATTAAAGTACAACGACCAAAAAAGTTTCGCGAGCTCTGAATCACAACCAGATTTGAAATTTCAAAATTATATTCCAGTTGAAAATGTATATATCCGAAGCGGTTATGCAAGAAAATTAAAATCTTTCCGGAGCCATCAGGGTGTTTTTTAGGGTTGTTTTGATTTTTTGTACTGGTTTTTACATTGTCCGATATATTGGTATATTTTAAAAATTTGGATGTAGGTTATAAGCACTTAGGCTCTTTGTATAATTTTTCTTTTTGTTCTAAATTTGTACAAAAGTCGTTTTCCTTTTTTAAAACCTTGTGAATTGTGTATAGTTTATTTCTGAGACACATACTTGGTGCGATTCATTTTTAAAGTTGAAAATTGATTTCGTCTCTAAGCTATAAATAACGGTTGCACTGATATCACCTTTAACATGATTGTATTCGTAATAATGATCCAGGAATGGGCCAGATTATATTTTATATATATTATATCATCACCTGGCCGTATATGACAGCCACAGCGGGGAACAGTTGTCACAGACTGCTAAAGAAGGACTCACGGAGTGCGGTAAGTTGCATGTCATTTAATTGTTTGCAGACATAAACACAAATACTCAGTATCAAAAACACAGACTTACGAGTCTTGGGGATTTTACTCTTGTGGTGAAAATTGGTATGGGACTTAGGGCGGAGTCATTGTTGTCAATCGAGGGGGCAACACAACTGGCTCGTCCCCGATATTGTTCCAGAACACCCCTCGACATATCCACCACTTGAGTGTCGACTCTCGTGCGACATGCTTTAAAGGCATAAAGTTCCCTGCAGCCCCCCTTTGGCGGGCAGCCCGAACATTTTGGGAAGACTTGTTTACACATTCACAATAGAAACAACGCTAATCTATTTGATATCAATTATTGACATTAAGGACCATGCGTGTAGGAAATAGAAGTGTGAATTAAACAGATATAATATAGTATGTACTTATTTTGCTTTCGAACATAGTCAAGACAAGATGTGTGAAGGTAAGGCAGGTAGTCAACATAGGAAAAACATTAGATGTATAAATTTTGTGTTTCAAAGGACGTATTCAGACAATTTCCTGTGATGCCACAAACAAGGTGTCAGTCTTGCTCCGAAGCAGGAAGACAAGCTTAAGTAGAGACTAGCAAAGCTTGTAAATCTCCTATGATGAGATGAACTCTAATAGCGGTAGCGACGCAAGTTCTGACAGTTGGAGTAAGACCAGGAAAGTTTGCCTTTGGTGCCGAAGGTACGCTGACCTAGTGCCAAATAAAAAATATTGTATTAGTTGCAAAGCTAAATGTTTTAGGGAGTGTGTTCGCTGCCATAGACCATTTCCTGACGCTAAGTATTTCTCGGAAAACAAAACGAGGTGCAATTCTTGTTCAAAAAATACGTTAAAGAACGGGTCAAACGGAACAGCAAAGTTACTTCCAATATGGTAGATCTTATCAATAAAGATCTGGAGTTGAGCGACGTTTCTAGCGAAGACTCCTTTGCGTCAGAGCCACAAAGAAAACGAAATAAGCACACTGCTGTTGGCGAAACCACAGATGTAGAGGAAGATAAACAGCCAAAAGATAAAAGCGGAAATATGATAGTAGTGCCAGGAAAGAAACGCTCCGCCAAACCGAAAGGAGTTAAAAACGGCGATGCTCCTGCCCCCAAGAAGCAACAGCGGGGGCGACCTCGCAAAGCTGCTGTGAAAAGCTTAGACGAACGGATACACGATCTCCTCACAGAATGGCTGGCCTTGAAACGCGAAGAAAGCGGTGATGATAGGAATAGGGTCGGGTTTATGCCGGTATTTTTTCGTTAACTGTGCTAAATGGGTCAAACAACAAACGTTGAAAATTTTCAATGTCAGGTTTATTGTTGCATCATCCCTGATGATTTACCAGACAATTCGGGTAAGGTAAAAAGAAGAAAATGTTGTTTTCCTTGGCTTGCCTCTTGTTTTGCAAAAAACAATAACAATGGTAAGACGTCAAGCACCACCTGCAAGGTTATAAAGAATTCTAAAACAAATATACTATGATCCCTCGCACCCAGCTAGTTTTAGCACTGCACGCGACTTGTACACTTACGTAAAAAAAATAAGAAAAAGGGCCACATTTCACGACGTTCAAGATAGGCTTTATAAGCAAAACCCTTACACGTTACATCGACGAATTGTTAAACGCTTTCCTAGACGAAAAGTGCTTTCTAGGGGTATTGATTATCAGTGGCAGACCGACTTGGTAGTTTTGGATCAAATTTCAAAGGAAAATAGGGGAGTGAAGTATTTGCTGACTGCAATCGATACATTTTCAAGGTTTGCTTTTGCCGTTCCTATAAAAAGCAAGACAGGAAAAGCTGTTGTTAAAGCATTTGAACAAATATTCAAATACAGTAAGCGTAAACCAATTAAGATTTCTTCAGATTCAGGCACTGAATTTTTGTCAACCGATTTCCAAAATTTCTGTAAGAAACACAGGATTGTACATTTTGTCACTTATCAGGATGTCAAGCAACAAATAGTTGAAAGATGGCATCGCACTTTGAAAGAAAGCATGTGGAAATATTTCACAGCTAATAATACACTTAGGTATGTGGACGTCCTTCCACTTTTAGTATTCAGGTATAACACGAGAAAGCACCGTATCTTAGGCTGTTCGCCACAAAGTGTCGACAAATCTAATGAAAAACTGATTTGGGAAAGACTGTATCAGACATACTTACACGAAGCCCAGAAGGCATTCTAATTTGACATTAACGATACCGTCAGAATTCAAAAAAAAGAAAAACATATTTGAAAAAGGCTACGTTCAATCCTGGAGTAAAGAGATTTTCGTCATCTCTGACCGGTTATTTACAAATCCTCCTACGTACATTTTAAAAGATAGAAATCAAGAGATCATCAAATGCACGTTTTATGAACCAGAACTAACTAAAGTAATTATCAATGGCTAGTCAAGATATGATGGAGCATCCCGTGACCTCGTTTGATGCGCGTTTACAACATCCCTTTAATATGATTGTAGCAGGGCCTTCGCAATGTGGTAAGAGCACTTTTGTTTTAAATCTATTAAAACAGTCCGAAAGATTGATAAGCTGTAATTATGATTATATCGTTGTGTTTAGCGGATCAACAGAAACGCTATTTCAACAACTGGTTGGGACGTTGCCAAATACAAATATAAAATTTGTGCAAGGGCTACCCGATGATATAGATGAATATATCCTGCCAAATCATGCGGGCTTATTTTTGTTCGATGATCTCCAAAGGCAAGCCTCCACTGAGGATATAATAGGCGACATTTTTACCAAGAGAGGGCACCACGAAAACCTGAGTGTGTGTGTGATTCTTCAAAACCTGTTTCACGAAGGTAAAGAAAACGCACATGCCAAAGGTCTTGTCATTATATGATACTCTTCCAAAATCCGTTGGATAACAGTATCACTTACAAGTCATTCCAAAATAAATTGTCCATTCCATTCGGACAATGTTGCCCCATCATTGTATCTCCAGTTCTGCTCATGTTAGAAGCACTAAATTTGGACAGTGTGTAAAGATGGGTTCTTGTAGTAAATTGGCACAATTTTATTAATATTACTACACTCATAATTGAGTTATGGAATTATGACTATTAATAAATTCTCAGGAATTTAGGCAATTTCCTGGGGTTTTAGGCAATATCCTGGGAATTTAGGCAATATCCTGGGAATATAAGCGAGTTCCTGAGAACATAAGACCGGTCCTGGGAATGTATAGCGAAGTCCCAGGAACAAAGCGGTAAGCTCCCAGGATCATAGTGGCAAGTTCCCAGGAACATAGTGGCAAGTTCCCAGGAATATAATTATAAATTCCCAGGATTATAACTTTAGTCCCAGGAATTGAGACTAAAGTTCCTGGACTCTGAGTAAGGTTTTAAAATAACAGGTAACGTATGAGGAGTGCATGCGTACATGCACTAAGCATAACTTTAATGCTTCTTCATATCAAATTCATTTCCTGCAAATTTTCCTTTGCTAGATTTTGCACAAAATTAGAGGCTCAGTCTGAGCTAAACCAACTTTATCGAACGCTGTCTTGAAAACAAGGGGAAAAAAAGGAAAAAAAACCTCGCCAAATTGTGACACGTATTTAGTGCCTGGGTTATCATCAATACCCGCCCCCCCCCCCCTCCCCTGGCCATACTCATGGATTCTTTCGGAGTTCTGAAAGCTATACAGAGGAATCCTTGGGAGGCCTAGTCTGTACAGCCATCCTAGGACAGCCATGCATGACCAAAGTGGACACTGATAAATTTATATGAAAATGAAACAAATGTCCCGCTTTACTATCCTAGATTGTAGGCCTAGGTCTACACAGAGCGTGTGTTCCCTCCCCTCTCTCGCCCTCCCCCCCCACCTCAAACTCTCGTCAAAATGCAGCCTCAAAAAAGGGTAAGTGGGTCCTAAACTCCAGGAAGAAAGGAAAGATGTGTCATACATGTAGGCCTAGGTCGAAGCCTATATGGCCGAGCCATGTTTTTTCCCAGGTGGTACGGTAACAAAAATGCGTGGCCAAGCAAAGTGATTCAACATTTGTTAAACATTGCTAACAATGCCTATACATACATCTTTTGATGTATACACGATGTAGGCCTACCAGTTCTCTATAAGCTGAGCCGTGCAGTTCGTGAAATGCAGCTCAATACGTCACTGACCACAGATGGGAAAATAATTGCTTTAAATCAGAAACTTCTGGTTCTAAGCTGTACTTCCATGGTAAAACTAGAAAAAAAATGTCTTTTCTTGTCGAACGGAGGTTTTCTGGGCAAGTCATGTCACTTCAACCCTACAGAAGATCTTGTAAAAACCGTGTACCTAGGCCTATTCTCGTTATAGCAACTGAAAACTCCTCATTGATATTGATCAAGCAAGTTCGGAGCGGGTCAGTGGGGCAAACTTTTTTTTTTTTAATGAGCATTAAAAACATAAAATCAGTTTATGAAAAATCTAAAAAGCTAGGGTCTCTACGATTATTAAAATGTGTGCGTTCTCTGAAAAGTCTGCTTTTTACTTAGCATAAAGAACCCAAATATGAGTTTACCCTCGTAACAGAGACGCAGGCAAGGGAGCTAGACATCCTTACACCAATTTCACAGTTCAAAGACTGACAACTCATCACATATAAAGAATGATTAGCAAGTGATAATCACAATGTTCTTGCCCACCCTATCAACAATAGGCCTAATTTGTATTTTGTTCAAAATATTATGATCGAATAAAGGATTTCTGAGTCTGAATAGCAACATATCGAGTATAGGTACATCAAGTAAGTACCCTTGATAGATCTATTAATTTATTACTTTCATAATAATAGGCTAAACCCTATAATAATAATAATAATAATAATAATAATAATAATAATAATAATAATAATAATAATAATAATAATAATAATAATAGTTTTTGTGATTCCTGTCTGTACCGCTATTATGTGGATTTGTTTTATCCGTCAGTCATTTCATCTCATGTGCTGACTTATGTCAACAGCTTGGCTAAACTAGCCTAGAATGCCTGCCTACCACTTTTCTTATTTACTCCGCTGCTCTCAGTTCCAATGTTTACTCAAATTGGTTGGAAATTCATTCTGATTAAAAGTCCACTGGATCTTCAGATCAAACTATAACCTAATTGAGGAAACACTATCCGGTAGGCCTATTCGTGGTTCATGAATCATGGAAAGGGCATGCTGCATTGTTGATGCAGACAGACAGGTGCCTTTACTTTTGGCTAATCAGAACACACGTAGCAGCGTCGCCACGGCTGCAGTCACTATAGCGGACATGTTGCCGTCCACTGATCAAATCTGTGAACCATGCAAGATTATCGAGGCAGAGAAAACTGCAACAGTTAGGCCAAGGAGGGCAGAGTCGGCCGCTGATAACGATCTCAGTAATAACTCGACCCATCAAGTAAGATCAAAGCAAAAACACCAATTAATTGGATTATGACACTTTTTATTCCAAACAAAGTTGTTTGAAACCCAGAGACTTCCCTCCTCTCGAGTTTCAGTCCTCCATGACATGGTAAGACCAAGGAGCCTATATTTTTTGGCCTCATTGGTTAGACACGAGCATCACATTTCAACCATTCCAAATCACGAAATACTCCTGTAGGCAAAAGTGAATGTCATTTGGAAACAAGTGGCATAGATTAGATGGGCAAAATAATGGTGAAATTATGACATTGCCCCAGGTTCTTTCCCGGGTACTTGAAAAGGAGTGGGGGCGGGAGGTAAGGGGCTCTCCGGCTCTCCGTACTAGCGTCCTGGGCATTTTTATTTGCTTTACGCACAAACTGGAATCCTTTTTAATTTCTATACTTCATAGCAACAATTATTTGTACATTTTCTCATTTTCTGTACCTTGTACTAGGGCATAATTATTATTTGTACCAGCGTCCAGACCGCCTCCCCCCCCCCCTGAAAACGTGTCGTAACTTTTCTAATTTAACCTACTTTGCAACTCACTGCTGACTGCTTTGTTTGGCGGGGGGGTGTCTTTTCTTTTCTTTTCTTTTCTTTTTTGCACCTTGTTTGCCAGGTCAATTGCCCAGACACAATCAATCAGGTGAGCAGGAGGTCAGTCACCATGGAAAGTTTAGTGATTTTCAGAATAATAGTGTTTGAAAGAAACTCTAGACAAATATGGTTGAGAGAGAGAGAGAGAGAGAGAGAGAGAGAGAGAGAGAAGAGAGAGAGAGAGAGACAGAGAGAGAGAGAGAGATTGGAAAAGCAAATTCTATGATTTAGTCATAGTGAACACGTGAAGTTCTAGAACTGTAATTATGATCATGATTAAGAAAAAAAAAGATGTCATAGACGTACTGAAAGAGTGATGAAAGACAGATATCCTCACTCATTAAGTACATCTATGAACTTTTAAAGGGAGTTTGAATGGATATATTGCAAAGTTTCTTCTGGTGTGCATAGAGGTAGTCATGTATGCAGGCTGCTGAGAGGCAGAGCAGTATGTCATCAAGTGTGTGTGTTGGGGGGGGGGGGGGAGGAGGGTGAAGGGTATTTGCTTACTAGCGCCTTCATACTGGGGTAATGTGTTTCCCATGCCAGTGAACTGGAGGCCCTCTTTTTTCTGTATTTCTGATCATCATATATATTCATACTGGCCATTATGTTGGAATATTCCTATTTTCTGAACTTTGTTATGGCAAAATTATTTCCTGTGCTGGTGTACTGTGACACCCCCCTCCCTCCTCCCTTTCCCTGGGTGCAGTCTATCCAGTATATCCGAGGCCCACTTGTGATCTTTCACTACAAGTTGGGCCACTGGATAAACAGGCCAACAACTGTTAATTGCATGGAGGTGTAAATGGTAAATTGGGTGATTGGTTTTGTTGTTGTATAGTGTTTACAGAGCCAGTCAAAAGCTGCCTTAACCTGGTAATGGGGGGGGGGGGGTCAATGCAGTTAGTAGGGGGTGGTAAAAAAAATCCAAGACCACATATTTTTTCTGGTTTGATGTACTTGCTGCACATGCATGTTTTGCCCTTAAACAGACTCTAAAGACTGTTAACTCAGGGTGTTCAAATAAGATGGAATCCAGCACATTTTACCCTCTGCTTCCAGGGCCGGTGCTGGCCACTCAGTCTTGTACTCTATGCAGGATGTCATCATGGACATATAAACGACCTTGTGTATATGTCCATGATGTGATGAAGTGATTTATATTGCTCACCTGGGTTAACTTTGGGGTGCCCACAACTTTGTAGCCAGTGCCAGGCACTTTAAAACATTTTGAACATCCTGCAAACCCCCTCCCAAGTTCAACTGGGACAAGACTGTGCAAGTCCTGGTCTCAGAGATACAGTTCATATGCAATTTAAGACCACTGTTGTGTGACCACATTTCTGATTGCACAACAGTCAAACTTCTTTGTAGATCTACCTGCAATTTAAGACCACCTGTTACATGTATATATGACCATGGAGGAATAAACTATTCCTCCATGATGTGGCCACTTTTTGTTGCCTGATAAGGTGGTCTAAACAGCAGGTACTATGTACTGTAATATTACTAGTAATCAGAAGACAACTTTTTATGTTGGTGCCTGCTTTGCTGACTCTGAGGTCATTTTGTGTCTGGTGGCCTGTAAGTGCCCCTTAGTTCTGAAGCTATTCAAGATTTAAGTTTTACACATTCACCTAATTTGCAAATCTTACAACTTTGGTCTGTGGTTCATTGGATGTGGCTTTAATTGCCACAAAAATATAATTTGAAGTTGGAATGACATTAGCATGTACACGTGTAAATAGTAAAGAAGATATTCAGCTTTTAAATTTTCCATAGTCTTAATTAACATAATTTAAAATTCTACATCTTTCATTTACTGTCCATTATTATTTTTGGCAGTTGTCACTAACCTGCAGATGCACATTGGAATTCTGATTCTATCTGCAATAGTTTGAAATATATGGAGCTCTTAAAATTTTAATTGCCCTTTATTTGCATGATTATAAGCGACATGACTATTCGAAAAGATATACACAATTTCACGATAGGTCAGTCACCATGCCAGTTTGGCGGTTTTCAGATTAATAGTGTCAGAAAAACTCCAGACAAATTTGGTCATAAAGCAACAAAGAGATAGAGAGAGAATGAGAGTGAGAGAGAGAAAGAAAGAAAAAGAAAGAACAAAAAAGAAGAAAGAAAGAAAGAAGAAGAAAGAAGAAGAAAGGAAGAAAGAAAACTGAACATATTAAGTTCTAGAACTGTTATTATGGTCATGATTGAAAAAAAAAAGATGTCATAGATGTAATGAATGAGTGATGACAGACAGATATCCTCACTCATTAAGTACATCTTTGAACTCTGAAAGGGAGTTTGAATGGATGTATTGCAAAGTTCCTTCTTGCATGCATAGAGGTAGTCATGCCTGCCAGCTGCTGAGAGGCAGAGTAGCTTGTCATTTAGTGTGTGTGTGTGTGTGTGTGTGTGTGTGTGTGTGTGTGTGAGGGGGGGGGGGGGAGGTAAGGGTATTTCCTTACTAGCATCATGCTGGCACACTGGAGTAATGTGTTTCCCATGCCAGGGAACTGGAGGCCCTCTTTTTTCTGTATTTCTGATCATCATATATATTCATACTGGCCATTATGTTGGAATATTCCTATTTTCTGTACTTTGACATGGCAAAATTATTTCCTGTACTGGGACTCACCCCCTCCTCCCTTTTCCTGGGTACAGTCTATCCAGCATATCTGAGTCCCACTTGTGATCTTTTACAAGTCGGGCCACTGGATAAACAGGCCAACCACTGTTAATTGCATGGAGGTGTAAATGGTAAATTGGGTCATTGGTTGTGTTGTACTGTGTTGATAGAGCTAGTCAAAAGCTGCCTCAGCCTGGTTATGAGGGGGGGGCCAATGCAGCTAGTAGTGGATGGTATACTATGCATAATCATAGACTAAATTGAAAACTAAGAGGGATGAGGTGTGGTTGGAGTCATCAAAACAACCCTATGTAAATTACTGTCTCAATTATCAGCAGTTATGTTGTAACTGATACATTCTGGTCAGAGACCAAGATTTTCAACACTTTTTTGACAAACAAAATCTGAGACTACATATTTTTCTGGTTTGAACTTTGACTTGCATGCTCAACACGCATGTATCTTTATTTATGCTATGTTCTAAACTTGTTTAGTCTCTTTAGACATTGTAGTTAAGCGTAGTTGATCATTTCTGTTTTTATTATTTATATATATATGTCCATGTACCATACCACTGTAAAATTGGTGAATGTACAGTGGTGAATGTTCAATAAAGTATCCCTTGTTCATACACAGTGTATTGCCCTTAAACAAACTCTTCAGACTGTTAACTCGGGGTGTTCAAAATGAGCTGGCACCCAGCACATTTTACCCTGTGCTTCCAGGGTCCGTGCTGACTACTCAGTCTTGTATTCTATAGAAGAGGTGATGCAATGATTTATAGTGCTCACCTGGGTTAACTTTGGGGTGCCCACAACTTTGTGGCTAGTGCCATGTACTTTAAAACATTTTGAACCCCCTGTTAACCTCCCCCTCCTAAGTTCAACTGGTACCAAGACTGTGCAAGTCCTGGTCTCAGAGATACAATAGAACCTGCAATTTAGGACCACTGTTGTGAGGGACCACCTGACTTGTGTTGTAACTACATTTCTGATAGCACAACATTCTAACTTCTTTGTAGATTTACCTGTAATTTAAGACCACCTGTCACATGTATGTATATGTGACCACTTTAGGCTGGCAGAAGGGATGGTCCCTAAAAACATTACAAGGGAAAAGTACGTTGCACTCTACTACATGTACTGGGTTTCCCATAGGCCTACATTGTAATGTTACAGACAGGGTCATATCTTTAAAATATTTCAAAGGCCCTTATTGAGTAAGTCAAAGATTAAAACATTAACTTGAGTCAAACACAATTTTAAGTGCCATGTTTTGTGTGGTATTTACTTGTAACTGAGTGACATAGTGTCACTTAGTGAAAGACGACTGTGCTACTTCACAACCTGCGGACTTTTGCAGGGTACAGGTAAAACCAAATTTGGATGGGTGAAACTTAACCCCTTTGTGCCCTGTCAAACAGGTGAGAAAAAATAATCTCACCCGTGTTATAGTCAAAATGACATATATATATTAAAAATTCCAAATGATCATTATTTTGTTCAAAGTGAAGAATGCTGCATGAGTCTCATGTCAAAATGGCTGAAATGCATGCAGCTATATTTATTTTTTGTCACAACGTTGCTTGCCTCCTAAAGCTTACCTGCTTATAGTTATAATTAGCTCACTGGATATCAGGGTATTTTTTTATCTGGCTGGTGGCCTGTGAGGGTATGAGCACCCCAGTCTACCAATCAAAGGTCCTAGGTCCCCTAAGCAGACAACAGCTTAGCAAAGCACATCATTATAATTAGGCAAAGTGTGATAAATGACCATTTGCGTTAAACTTTGCTTTTATTTTATTTCATTATTGTTTTTCAGTAAAATATGCTTCAACCAATTATTAAAGGGAGATGCTATTGAGAATGATCATGGACCTCCCTTCAGACCAGATATGAACAAGCCAAATTAACCTTATTTTACACCATAGACCTATTCTTGTTAATGGGTCCACGTTTACATTCACCCATCTATCACTGGTCAATATGCTATCCCTCCCCTCATCCCACTTGCTACCGTGACCAGGTCCAGGAGCCATCAACAATGCTTTTTTGCCCCATTCATCTGTTTATCAGCATGTCTGATTATCTTATTTTCCAGTGGAACTTATTTTTTAAACTGATCAGAGCTTTAAATTTGGCAGCCTGTGGAGTGAGCATTTGTGCACCCATGGGTGACACTTCAGAGCAGCTCCCTGCAAGGAGCAAAGTTAGTCATTTCATTGATTACATCATACTAGAGTGAGTGGGTGGACTCCAGCTGTGTCCAGCCAAAGTCATTGTTGCCAGGGTCCTCTTTTCCATCAAGACAGAGTATTTACAGTGCATATAAATTGCCTGTTTAGCAGACCTAGGGCTTTTAACTGATTGCATGACTGGGGCCCAATGACAGGCCACCAGCCACACAAATGGCCTGACATACAGCTAAGCAGGCAACCATACAAAAAGTTGTCTGCTGAATATTACAGTACAAGACCACCCCTTATGCCAACCTAAAGTGGTCACATGCATCAGGTGGTCTGAAATTGCAGGTAAATTTGCAGACAAGTTAGACTGTTGTGCCATCAGAAATTTGGTTATAAGTCAGGTGGTCCCTCCCAATAGTGGTCTTAAATTGCAGGTTCTACTGTACCTCTGAGACCAGGACTTGCACAGTCTTTATCCCTGTTGAACTTGGGAGGGGGTGGGGGTGGGGTTACAGGGTGTTCATAATGTTTTAAAGTGCATGACACTAGCCACAAAGTTGTGGGCCCCCCAAACTTAACCCAAGTGAGCAATATAAATCGCACTGCATATTGTATTGAGCACAAGACAAGGTGGTCAGCACTGCCCTGGAAGCAGAGGGTAAAATGTAATGTGAGCCAGCTTAGTTTGAACAACCTGGGTTACCAGTTTTATGAGTCTGCTTAAGAGAAACACATGCATATGCAGCATGTAAATCAAACCAGAAAAATATGTGGTCTCAGATTTTGTTTGTCAAAAAATGTTGAAACTCTTGAATCTTGGTCTCTGACCAGGATGTATTTGATGTATGCATTGTAATCAGTTACAACATAAGTGCTGATAATTGAGACAGTAATTTATATAGGGTTGTTTTGATGACTCCATCCACACCTCATGCCACATGGTTTTCATTTTAGTCCATGATCATGCACAGTATTCCATCTCCTACAAGCTGCATTGGCCCCCCATTACCAGCTTGAGGTAGCTTTTGACTGGCTCTGTCAACACAATATAACAACACAACCAATGACCCAATTTACAATTTACACCTCTGTGCAATTTACAGTGGTGGGCCTGTTTATGCAGTGGCCCAACTTGTAGTAAAAGATCACAAGTGGGACTCAGATATACTGGATAGACTGCACCCAGGGAAAGGAAGGAGGGAGGGGGGTGTCACAGTACACCAGCACAGGAAATAATTTTGCCATAACAGAGTACAGAAAATAAGAATATTCCAACATAATGGCCAGTATGAATATATATATGATGATCTGAAACACAGAAAAAAAGGGCCTCCAGTTCAGTGGCTTGGAAACACATCACTCCAGTGTGCCAGCATGGTGCTAGTAAGGAAATACCCATCCCCCCACACACACCACACACACACACTAAATGACATGTTGCTCTGCCTCTTTGCAGCCTGTTTGCATGACTACCTCTATGCATGCGAGAAGGAACTTTGCAATACATATATATCCATTCAAACTCCCTTTCAGAATTCATAGATGTACTTAATGAGGGAGGATGTCTGCCTACCATCACTCTTTCATTACATCTATGACATTTTTTTTTCAATCATGACCATAATTACAGTTCCAGAACTTAATATGTTCAATTTGACTTATTCATAGAATCTTGTTCTTTCTTTCTTTTTTTTCTTTCTTTTTTTTCTTTCTTTCTTTCTTTCTTTCTTTCTTTCTTTCTTTCTTTCTTTCTTTCTTTCTTTCTTTCTTTCTTTCCTTCCTTCCTTCCTTCCTTCCTTCCTTCCTTCCTTCCTTCCTTCCTTCCTTCCTTCCTTCCTTCCTTCCTTCCTTCCTTCCTTCCTTCCTTCCTTCCTTCCTTCCTTCCTTCCTTCCTTCCTTCTTTCTTTCTTTCTTTCTTTCTTTCTTTCTTTCTTTACCAGTGAATTTGTCCCAGCACTTTTCTCTGGCACTATTATACATAGAAACTCCAAACTTGGCATGATTGTATCTCTGTACAAAAAGTTGGGCCTTTTTATACAGGGGAATAAAGATGTTCAAAATTATGCAAATTAGGGGCATTTGAAATTTTAAATCTTGAATGTCTTCAAAAGTATAATAGATAGCAATGCCATTCCAACTTTTACCAGGGGATTATTGACCATTGGACATCCAATGAATTTAAAACAAAAGTTGTACCAATTTAAAAAATGCTAATTAGTAGCATTTGAAACTTTAAATCTTGAATAGATTCAAAACTATTATGGCTACAGATGTGATTTCAACTTGTACTAGCGGGTTATTGACCATTGCACATGTAAAAGATCTAAAACAAAATATGTGGAGGTTTAAATTATGCTAATTAGCAGCTTTTGAAATGTCAAAACTTGAAAAAACTATTATAGATAGAGATTTCACTTCAACTTTTATTAGGGGGTTATCAACCATTGCACATGTAATGAATCTAAAGCAAAAGTTGTAGCAATTTAATTTATGCTAATCAGCAGTACTCGAAATTTTCAATCTTGAATATCTTCAACATTATAATAGAAAGAGATGTCGTTCCAACTTTAACTATGGGGTTGTTGACCATTGCAAGTTGTAGCAATTTAAATTGTACTAAGTAGAAATTTTAAATCTTTAATAACTTCAAAGCCTTAATAGATGGAGATGCCATTCCAACTTCTACTCCTCAGTTATGGAATACTTGTACATTGCCATACCAATATACTTTGAAGACACACACACTGATTTCCTATGCAGCTAATAATCTTTTCTAGTTTCAATTTTTTGTATCTCAAGGCCTAGTTGAAAGTCATACCATTTTAGGATGTGACTATTGAAATGCGTCATAATCGTTATAAACATAGATTTGGCATACAGATTTGTTACAGATGATTTAAACCCTATAGGCTTTGAAATTACCACTATTTTTCCATATGCATGCTGTTAAGGTTCTTTTGTATCAATGTATATGTTTTTTGTTTGTTTATCCTTTTTTCCTCTTTTTTTTCAACCTAAAGTACCATGCGGTAATTTGTGTATGATGTGTATTTTGAATTTTTACACTAGACTATTTCCACAATCATTCCTAATATTACATGTATCAGCAGTTTTTCTCTGAATTCCTGGGACTTGAATAGCGTTCCTAGGAGCTGACCTCCATGTTCCTGGGACTTGAGTAATATATTCCAGGGATTTTAGCTATGTTCCCAGGAACTTGCCATTATATTCCCAGGAACTTGCCACTATGTTCCTGGGACTTCTGTTAAATTCCCAGGGCTGGCATTATATGTTCCTAGGAACTCGCTTATATTCTCAGGAAATTGCCTAAATTCCCAGGATATTGCCTAAAATCCCAGGAAATTGCCTAAATTCCTGAGAATTTATTAATATTCATAATGCCATAACCCAATTATGAGTAAAGTAGTATTAATAAAATTGTGCCAATTTACTACTAGAACCCATCCCTACACACTGTGAAAATTTGGTGCTTCTACCACGAGTAGAAATGGAGATATGATGATGGGGGCAAAATTGTCCGAATGGAATGGACAATTTATTTTGGAATGACTTTTACATAATAGCGTCGCGCCTAGATCCCGTCAGAAAAAAAAGCGTTAGCCACTCTCTTAACTAGAGTTTTGCGCGCACATCGTTATATCTTAATCGACGGAAAGCAAGACACTCCTCCTCAGGCTAGGTTAAGAACTGACATCTTTAATAACTATCAGAGGTGTTTCTATCTTTCATAATCGTAACAAACCCGCTGTCACGGGTCGGAGAAATCGGGTAGACGAAACAGGCATGATGACAGGCAAGTCTGTTTTAAAGAGGAAAGATTTTTTGGGTTTACTTGTTCGCAACAAAAACAATAAAAAGCGCAGGAATGCTCTTGTAGACATTGCAGACACCTCTGAAATTTCCTGTCATAGGAGCGGCTTTATCGACCCTGCTGAACTAAATAAGAACCATAATGGTCGATTTCAAAGAGTCTATCATTATACCATTAGCTGTCTTTAAACAACTAAATTTCAAAGACTTTGTGGCACAGACTGAGGCTGAACAAGCAAAAAACAAACACGCAGAAGAAAAATCACCAACCGACATCTTACACGATACGCGATTGCCTGTGGACACTAAAATGAAATTATATGCCCAACAAAAGAAATTTTATTCGGAAAAGAGAAAAAAGCCATACCCAGTGACCTTAGATACTTCCAATCTTTTAAAAAGTAAACCCAGCGTTAGTAAAAAGAGCGATATATCGTCTATAGGAGCATTGTTCAAAGACATTGATCAGCCTGCAGTCAATAATATTTTAGAAACTATATTAGAACATCCCGCTAATATTTCATGGGACGAAAAGCTTCAAGTTGTCATTAACGGTACAACCATTGTAGGATCAAACTTGATTGACCTGTTAAAATATATCAGAAACGGTGCTGTGGTGACAAGCGAGAGCGATATACCGCCAGGTATCGAAAGCTTCTTGCAGATTTTACTAGAAATTGGTGTCCCCCGTGCCTGGATCAAAGCACCTGCACGTAAGAGTCGTCGTAATCAAGTAGCTAGTTGGATAAGTTACAGATAATGGAGCATACATCAAATTTCTACATGGTATTACCAAGTAATGTAAAAACAACGGGCGAATTTGAAAAGAACAAGATTAGTCATTATCATTCCCCCATGCCGCGACCCGTTCAACTAACGGGTGGTCAATGGGAGTGTGCCTTAAGTGAAATATTTTATCCGCACAGTTGGTATAATATAAAGGGACCGCTGACACGTTTTGAGGTGAAATGTGGTCACGGTCTTAGACGAAGCTATAAAGTAGCCGTGAGCATTGCAAAAGGTTTCTACACGCCCAAAAGCTTAGCAGATGAAATAAACTCTAGATTTAAAGCAATTACTACTGCCCCTTTTTACGGACGTGTAAAATTCCTCGAGTCAGTAGGATTCATGAAAATTACTCTGCGACATGGAGAGACGTTAACTGTGCATTCCCATTAAGCACAACTAATGGGTTTCGATAGAAAGGTTTTCAGATACAAGGCGGGGAGGCAGGTTTCTGCTAACGACTATGTTTTCACAAGTAACAGAGCGAGCGATTTAAACGCAAATCTGCACCAGATTTATGTTAATTCAGACTTAGTCAAAGAAACTTTGGTAGGCGACTCTTATGTTCCTTTGCTTGCGGTTCTCAATGTGAGGGGGTGGCTAGGGGACAATATGCATGAAGTATTTCAAAACCCTCACTACACAGAAACGAGCGGCTCGACCATCAACTCCATTGAGATTGCTTTGTGCGACGACCAGGGTGAACTAGTGCCTTTCCTATACGGAAAAGTTATTGTGAAGCTCCATTTCAGACGGAAAAAGAAAGATATCTTTTTGAGTTAATGAAATGAAAGTTCCATACAAGTGTGATACGAGGTCATACTGCTATCATTATGCAAATCAAGCAGGCGGCAAACTTCCGTATTTCTCTGGAGACTTAACGCAATCCGGATACGGCTTAGGTAACTTCTTCGGGGGGTTAGCCAAAAAAGCATTACCTTTTCTAAAAACTGCTGGCAAGGAACTGCTAAAAACGGGTGTTCAAGTGGTCGGCGACGTGCTATCAAACAAAAACGTAGGCGAGTCCATACGAGACAGAGGCAAAGAAAGGCTGATTGCCATGCATCGGAAAGTTTCTGAGATAGTAGACGATAGTGATCCTCGAGATAACGCTCAGGTCTATCGCTCGAGCCAGCCAAAAAAGCACAAACGCGAGAGAATTGCAGCGGAGCCAACCCAAGGAATTCCCATCAAAAGACGAAAAAAACAAACACTTAAATCGCACGACATATTCGTTTAAGAAAGGTAACAACATGTCCCTGTTACACGAACTCTCTTGCGACTGTCTAAAGTCAGAACTGGAATTATTCAATGTCCCACCCACTCAAACTAGCATCGAAAGTGGTTTTTTCTCGAAGTATTACCCCGTCACAACTTTAGACCGGGGTGGTCCCATTGAATTTAAAATAACAGTCGACAGCGAACACTACGTCGACCCAGCTCACATTTTTCTGTATACCAAATCACGTATTTTAGCTCAAGACGGAAGCCCCATCCCTGGAGAAATTGAAGTATCTGGAGCTAAAGCATTTAATGACGATGCAGTTGTGTTTCCGATCAATTATTTTCACGCGAGCAGGTATAAAAATGTGGAGATATTCCTTAATAATAAAATGATTAACCAAAGTGATAACCTCTATCCTTATAAAGCATTTTTTGAGTGTCTCCTATCACATGAAACCGACTCGAAGAGAAACCAATTAAAAATGGGGCTTTTCAGTAAGGATACAATGGCAATGGACAACAACTTCAGCGATTTCGACAAGCCTGTTGCAAATGTAACCAAGGAAACGCACAACATGGGAGCCAGATGGCGCTACGAAACTTCCAAATTCAGCCGAATGTTTGAAATGTTTGGGCGCATACATTCAGAGCTTTTCTCTCAAGGCAAATTGCTCCCTGGTAATTCGACGATCAGAATAAGGCTGCACAGGGCCGATCCTTCTTTCTCACTAATGGCAAAATCTGCTTCAAAAAAGTATGCAATAGCCATCGAATCTGCGATTTTGTATGTCAGGCGAGAAAAAATTAGTGCTGGCGTCTTGGAAGCACATCAATTAGCTCTCCAAAAAGGACGATTTAAATATCCAATGAGACGAATTGAAGTGAAATTTTTCACAAAAGGAGCTGGTCGACAAGACATTTCTGAAAATAACCTTTTAGAGGGTGTTCTACCTCGCAAAGTGATTATCGGTTTGGTAAAGTCAAAAGGCTTCCACGGTAGTTATCAATCATCCCCATTTAATTTTGCGCATTTTAACGTTTCACAGATGACACTGCGTGTTAACGGACAAGCTTTGCCGTAAGATAGCTTAGAAATGAACTATAGCAAAAAGCACTATCTTCAGGCCTATTTTTCCATGCTGATAGCTTCAAATAAGCTCTTTCGAGATAACGATCTGGACATTTGTCCTGAGAAAGATTTTCCAAACGGCTATGCAATTTATGGCTTCGACTTAACGCCAGACTTGAGCAATGACTGTCACTTCCAGCTGGTGCATGAATTAAAGCTAAGTCTCGAAATTAAACTGGATCACTCCTCTACATCTAGCAATACCGTGGTTTGCTATTTCGAGTATGACAGCATTCTGTCTATAGATTCTGATGGTACAGTTTACTACAATGAATAATGTGGCAATTACGCGGATACTCGCTGGTCACAAAACCACACAAAATATATTTAAAGGTGTATTTCCTTCTGATCAAATTCCTTTGTCGAGGCCAAAATTTAAACCCGTATGTTACGTTGCCAATATCGACCCCGCGCGCTTTGCAGGCAGTCATTGGGTCGCCCTGTACTTGACCCTTGAAGGCGAAAATGAATACTTTGACAGTTATGGTCTGCCCCCCATTCTCCCCAGGTTCTTAAAACTGCTCAGATTCGATTATCGTTATAACGCAACCCAACTGCAAAGTTTGAAATCGACAGTTTGTGGACAATATTGTGTATTTTATGTCTGGAGAAAAAGTTTGGGAGAAAGTTTAGAAAGAATAATAAACTATTTTTCAGATGAAAGACACGAGAACGATTTAATAGTAAACCAAATTGTGGAAGACGAATTTAACGTAGATTTAGATGTCGTCAGTCCTGATTTTATTTACAGCCAGATGGCGTCGACATTGCACAGATTCCAGCTTCATCTTAATCTTGCAGGGCTTCGCCGCTATTAACAATGGATGAAGTGGAACATATAAAACTATTTGCTTCAGACTCAGAGGAGGAGGAAGAGGAGGGAGAATGTCCGCCAACGCCGCCTGCAGCAAACAGCACGAGCAACCACGAAGAATTCGTATGCATTAAAAAAACCCATAAGGACGCCTGGATCCCAACCCGGGGTAGTCCAGGCGCTGCAGGTTTCGATTTGTATTCCTTGTCTGAAGTTTATATAAACCCTTACAATATTGCCAAAGTTCAAACTGGTATAGCAATCGTCAAATTTCCGGAAACTTGTTACGGTCGCATTGCTGCGCGTTCCGGATTGAGTGTTGTGTACGGACTGCACGTGTTAGCCGGAGTTATCATTCCTGACTATAGAGGTGCAATTTGTGTGGTACTGCACAATCTCGGCAAACACCAAATCTACTTGCCCCCCCCCCCCCCCCCCCAGCAGGGTGGCCCAAATTATTTTTGAAAAATTCATGACGCCCACCGTTCTTATGGAAACTGAACATCCGGACCCTGGTACAGAGAGTGCCAGGGGAAGTGCTGCGTTTGGCGAAGCCAGTGGTCTATTTTAACTTTCGACACCAAATAGCCAAGATGAAAACATTGGGAGGCTTGACTTATAATATAATGACAATGTTAATACTGACTTTACAAGGAGAGCTGCCATGTGACATTATTTTATCCTGTTTATAACGTTAAGAAACATTTTAATTATGCTTGTGTTAAATTGCTCGTTGTTCTGCTGTCGGGGATACGGTAAAACCTGCACGTCGTGTTCCGGCAGGTACAATGCGGTAGGGCTGCACTTAATTGTGTTGGCCTTTAATCCCTCCGTGACAGCAGAACAACGAGTTTGTGTACATCAAATGTAAATGTTTAGGTATAGGTAAATGCGTTAGCGAGGAACACCTTCGACATCGAGAAGCCACGTCGAAAACATTGGGAGGCTTGACTATAATATGACAATGTTAATACTGACTTTACAAGGAAAGCTGTCACCTGACTTTATGTAGGTTTTTTATGCTGTTTATAACGTTAAGTGTTAAATTGCTCGTTGTTCTGCTATCGGGGATACGGTAAAACCTGCACGTCGTGTTCCGGCAGGTACAAGGCGGTCGGGCTGCACTTAATTGTGTTGGCCTTTAATCCCTCCGTGATAACAGAACAACGAGTTTGTGTACCTCAAATTTAAATGATCAAGTATAGGTAAATGCGATATAGTTTACTCTACTATTCATAAGTTAATTATTGTGGTAACCATAAACACGGGCCCCAGTGTGCTATTCATTAATGGTTTGAATTTTTCCCGTTCACTATGGAAAGCATCAATGACATAAGAAAGTTGTATATTTCCGAGGCACGCTTGCATAATTTATGCAAGGTGAGTGGATACTTTCAAAACATTGCCAGCAGCTTGCCGCGTGTTGCTGACCGTGTTTTTGAGGTGCAGGTTCCCCCACTCCCTGGGGCCTTACCATTTGAAACGTTCACCACGGGAACCTTAATCTCCGTTATTTACCATCTAGGCTATTACGACCAGCCTCGACAGGTGGCGAACGAGATACCTCTGCTCGAGGTGCTACACGCGGCAGTATTTTTATCCGCGGATAGTTGGTTGATTTCCACATTAGATGCTAGGTTAAATAAAAATAATATATCCGAGATCTTTGATTCATTTTAGAAAACATATGGTGCGGACCACATAGCTACAAAATATCTGTTTAACAAATTTTATATTTGGATCGGGTATAAAAAAGATAAAACACTTTCGCTTGTATGTCCAGAAAAAAAGATAAAAAAAAACGCAAAAGACAACATCGCTCCAGGTCTGTTGTTCGCTACCTGACGGACCGCCAATTGGAAACGCTAGCTCAAAATTCCACACATTTTAGTGCTTACAAGCATTTCACAAATTGTAACCAAAATATGATATCATATAAAATTCCCGTTGGTCTGTTTATCCCCTTCAGACCGCCTGCCTTTATTACTTGTTTAGATTTTCTGTTAAACCCACAGAGCATTCCCGATATGGGAGATATTCCCATCTGGGAATTTTATTTTGTAGCTATGTATCTTGATTCACCATTAGTTGATATTCTTTTATATCATCACTTTTTAAACTTCCGTAATGTAGTACATCTGGTAATAACTGTCGAGCGTGATGTTGGATTGTTTTCAACCGCAGGACAAATTATATTTGCACACCTAAATTTTCACTTTGGGCTATATCCCGACCTAATTGTCTGGTTATTTTATGCAGAACATTATGATTGCGGCGAGCAAACCCTAACAAATTTCATTAAAAAATACAATTCCGGACTCACTATGTATTTGACCCGTCCACCTAAAAACGGAGCTTGTGCTTTTTGTTCGGGCAAAATAAGTTTTGTTGAACATTCTTTTATTGGATTCGCAAAAACGCTTCAACTTACCCCATGCTGTTTCCATCCTGTGCACGCTGAGTGCTTCAATAATAGGACCAAAGGGACACAATGTCTCTCTTGCCGAAACTTGTATTTTTTATAGGGTGCATGCCAATTTAAGTATGAAACATATCCATGAATAATCAAAATGATTTCCCCGGGTGTTGTTCTATCACTAATATATTGTCACAAACGAGCTTACGTTAAAATGACTTCTTTGACTTTTTTTGACAACAACACAGTTACACATTTTGTGTAAACTAAGTGACTGTATTCAGGCCATGAGTAGTCATTTACCACGGGGTGACGACTATTTCGTACTTCGAGTGCCCACGCTTCCGGGGGTTAATCATCCTGGCACATTTAAGAGCGTCCTAAATTATCTGACCTCGCCAAGTATAGAACCTGTCCCGTCAATAGCAAGCAACTTGCGCGAGGTCATACACGTGGGTATTTGTATATTAGCAGACCCGCTTTTAGATAACATCCTTGACTATTACCTAAATTACCGCACCGCGCACACCATTTTTGTGTCCCTTTTAGAATTGCTTGGACCCGATAACCCCAGGGTACAATATTTATTCACATTTCTTTACAACCACTACGGTCTCCCTCCATCCAAAGTCTTAGAGTTAGTAACCGCCCGCACTCATTTGCGCACGCGTTTGTTAGGGAATTTTATTCGAAATTATCACAGAAAGTGTTGTTATTTTTGGTCTTTCCATCCAAACGGCGCAACCTGTCAATTTGTAAGACAGCTATCCCAAAACACAGTGCTTTCGAGGGGCTGCAAGCCACAGTCAGATTCATGCCGTGCTGTTTTACTTTAGTTCACATTTCGTGCTACAACTCAAAAATCTCTGACTATCCAACAAATTATTGCCCATAGTGTTTTACAATGTTTAAATTTGGTTTAGTTGATGTATCTGTCAGTGCCCGATTATACTTTGGAGAAAATTTCCAACGTGAATGCCGCAGGGAAAGGAACGTCGAACCTACGGCTGTATGTCCTCATCCTGGCCATAGGAATCCTCGGCTTTTTCCCATTTGAACAGACGTGATGGTTGAAAACACTGCAATATCAGCAAAAATTGGATTGTTGTATTTTGACATTATTGTTGTATTTAATTGAAATAAAGATATACAGTGAAAACACGTTATAGACACCATCTGTTAACGTCCTATGAAATGCGTCAGATAAGTGCATTATGTCAGACATCTGAATGTCTTTATAACGTGGTCTCACTGTATAATTAAAATCTTGTACATCTGACTTTTTGTTTTTTATTGCCACCACGGTTTTCCTGATGGAATGTGAAACTTTCCTTCAAGGAAATCAACGAAAACCGGACGACAATGAGGTGGTTGGTAGCCACTGATACCCAACGTGTAAGATCTGTTCCTCGCTTTATATCGAGCAAATCTTACATAAATGCGGTAGTTTGTGATGGAAACGGTTAACCTTACCATTTTCTACCTTGTCAGGTTGATAGATGGGGAGGGGAAAACCCGAGTCGTTTCCATGATACAAAATACCGGGGGATCCGGACTGTGTATAAATACACACACACACTTTCTGTTATTTATATGTCTTGTTTCCATGATATGAAATACCGGTCGCCACACACGCACAAATGCGGGCGGAGTGCGGCACTTCGAGACACGCTCGAGGAAGGCCATACATAATTCCCTGATAACTGGTGGTGATACTTTCATAAATTCATCAGTTAAGGGAACTTATTTTGGGCTCCACGAGATTAACCACTCGACTACTTAAAACCCTTAGCAGGTACTGGGATGACAACCTACGGCAACTGATGGGAGGACCAGGCCCGTAACCAGGGGGGGGGGGGGGGTTCGAGGGGTTCAATCGAACCCCCCTTTTCAAACGAACCCCCCTTTTTGTCAAACGAACCCCCCCCCCCCAAGTAACATTGTGAAACTTATTTAAAGCCAGCCACCTAGTACACAGGTGCAGTGAATGTTGATCATTGGCGCCCTTTTAATATCGCCGCTTTGCCTCATAGATATTTATCATTTAAAACGTCTCATTCTTCAAAATAAAATATACTCACAATTGTGGAGCTCGTTTCTCATGTTTTAAATAATTTCTGAGCTTTCACTTGAAGATACGCTGTCCTTTTGAATGGTAAAACGTTTAACTCTTTCAGGTTCATCCCCGTATTCAAGACTGAGTCAACAGCTATATAGTGCACTTTGCATGACACAAACTCGCAAACTGTTGATCCAGTCTCGTTGTGCATTACATGATTAAAAGCCCTGCGGAAAGCTGTTGACTTAGCCTATATTATTTTTCAAAAATTAAATCTACACATAGGTCTAGCATAGTATACATATATCATATTAAAGAGTGCTAGCTCTATGAACGATTTGATATATGTGCCTATTTAATATGTTGGTCTTATATAGCCATTAGATATACATGATGGATCTCATTGAAATGCTCAAATATCATTGGATGTATTCGTTGGAAAGGTCTTTTCACGAGGAATACAAATATGAAATTGTTATATTGATATTGTATCATTACTGAGGGTCCGTATATATACGGACTCAGACTGCAAAGTGTTAACTTGATTCTTCATGATGAAAGGCATAGCCTCTTTTCTTTATGATGGAAGCCATAACTCATTTCTTCATGGTGGAAGCCACAACTACTGTGTTAATTTGAGAAAAACTTAGGAAAAAATTCTCTTCAAAAGCTGTCCTCGGTACATGTGACAGCAATGTGATTGTCACTGAGTGTGAAATGTATCTAAAAATTCACAAGGCAGTCTAGAGCACACAAAAGGACATATTCATATTGATAATATATATAGTATTATACTTTATTAATCTAAAGGGATAGTCTATCTCATCAGAATTATAATGAACTAGCCGTATACCAGTGAAAATCACGGGTTTTTTGAAAGAAAGATCAACCGTTTTGATAACATTCATTGTAATGTAGGCTGATTCACTGGGAAATAAAGACAAAAAATAAAATCTTTGATAGTAGTAGGAGTAATCATTATTATAGCGTTCAAACAAATACAAAATTGCATGTGGGCCTACAGGTAGATCTATATTAAGAATCACTCATTTCAAGATTTCATGGAAGACTATTTCAAAGTTGTGCAACCAAATAATATTGATTTTGATTATTTTGAATATTAAGTCCTTGTAATCGCTCCCACTGTAGGCCTACATGGAAAATGGAAAGCTGAAAGTTGTGTTTTCCCGCATTTTTTTCCAAAGTCAGATTGCGTGGGGGGGGGGGGGTCTTTCTGTTATGTCGGGCAAGGCCTGCACGTCAGACGGCTAAAATTGCGTTTTCGGCTAGTGTTCACGTTTACTGTTTTCAAGTGGAATTTCAAAAATTATTTAGAAGCATAGGCCTATATATAACATAGACCTGCATGTAGGCCCTACAACTGACCTTTACATAGGTCCTTACCTACATTTTCATCAAACAAAATGCAAATAAACTGAATTTGTCAATGAAACCAAGTAATGAAAGATAGTTTTTAATGTTGCACTTAAAAAAACTAACTTAATGCAAGAAAATGTATATTATGTGGACAATGATCGGCTATGCACGCAAATTCAGTAGACTTGTAGTGCTCCAGGGCCTAGTGCCTATGTAGGCCTAGGCTTACATGTAGAAGTCAGAAACAACTCGCAGCGATGAACGCTAGGTGGCTCTCTATCTACGTCGCTTGTCCTTATATAATGACGTCATTCAAAATACAAAAGATTTGCCCTAAAAAATCGATTAATTGCCGATATTTATCGATTGGCCCAACGAAATGAAAAACGGTGAGAAAACCACGCTCAGGGGGCCCAGGGTAACACGTGGCCCGAATTTCAAGGCATTTCATCCAGTAGTTTTAAAGTTTTTCTATCCAAAGCTGTGTATTATATATAGATATCGCTGAAGTAAATCACTTCAATATTTTTTGCCGTGAAATAAGCATATATGAAAGACAGAAAGTAAGGGCAAAACCCCCCTCAGATTGCAGGAAATGCTGTTTTTAGGGGTTCTTTTTTGAACAATTTCCCGGGGGAGCATGCCCCCGGACCCCCCTAGCAGAGCTTCGCGCCTTCTTTGCTCGCCAATGTCACTTTATCATTGCAAAACGAACCCCCCTTTTCAAAAGGCTGGTTACGGGCCTGAGGACGCCCCGAGGTTTTAAAGGCTTTTTGCGGTCTCCATCCCCCGTGTTCCAGTACCCCCAAGTACATATACTACTCCTGTCACCACAATGTTGCATCATTAATGGTTATTTACGCTCCACTGAGTCAATGATATGCTTCTGGTCTGCAGTAAACTAATTAAGTGTATTATCCATGACAAGTGAATGATAGTTGGCTACATCTTGTGCTCAAAGGGATGAATTAACTCCTTTGTGCTTTAACCTTTTTATACCTGTCCAGAAGCGGCCAATTTTCTTCTCATGAAAAAGGTAATTTAATTTATTATACTGGATATTAATCTCGTTACCCATGCACTGTCTACTAAACCTTCTAAATACCTTTTTGTGCCCTTGTAGCATTAGTTATCGATACAGGTTGTAAGCCGAACTCTTTGAGTCCATATATCCCAACATTTTGTTTTCTTTTAGCTCATTTTACTAAGCTTATGGCACCAATGTTTTTCCAGTTTATACGTGTTTTTTCCATAAACAGCTCGACTCTCGAGCTGCATCATGCATGGCATCATTACTCTGTGATAAATAGAGACCGACTTTATGTTTGATTTCCTCTTCACTCAAACGTTTCGCTGTCTATTTTCAAAGGGACCATACGAGATAAGTTGCTTGTCAAGCTCGCATTATACTTATCAATACGCGTCTAACTGACCAAGATTAAAGGTAAGGTAGAGTGCATGTTATCTCTGAATACTTTATTTTCTTTCGACTTACTACTGATTTGAGACGTAAGCGTTGTCGTAATAGGTAGGTGATCAGTTAATGTTGTTTACCCGGTGCGGTGCAAGGCTTTGGTGTTCGTAGTCAAAGTAATAAAAGTATTGTCCTTCCCCGAGGCTCCACACTGAATTGAGGCTTTAGGGACTCTGGTCTACAGTCAGTGTCTCTGGAACGTGGCGCCAGCTGGTCACGGTCACTGGGTGCGAGTCTCCCACTGACAGGAGGCTCACCAGATGATTTTTGAACCGGTACGTAGTGCCGTCCGTCGACTGCGGATTGAAGCCGCTGAAATAATCCAGTCCTCGTTTGCTTCGCAAACTCACGCCGTGTGTCAGTATTTCGCGGTCCAATCAACAATCATATAATATATGTATATATTTTTTTCTAACTAGTGGGAAACAGCAACATGTCAACGAGGACTCGCCAGTCTAGTCATACATGTATATGGCAAGTTTTGGTTCATAATGGAAATAGTAATATTATTATGCTTATAGGTCTAATGAAGTATGGACATTTAGACTGAATATTATGCTAAATCCCTCATGTGATATATATGCAGCATATGGGGGGCTTCTGAATGACGTGCTGTAAACAACTTTATTTTCACTGTTATTGGTAGTGAATTTGAGACTATTTTTATAGAATCGGCACAACTTTCTACATGTTTGGCTATGCGTTGATTTATATTTTATTAAATACAGTCATACTGACTGTTTATCATGCATATAGTAGGAGAATGATATTGGTGACTTAGCGATCTCTACAAGTATTTACAGAAAGCGTCACAAACAAAGAGTATGTTTTTGTCGTTCCCCACCCCCTCCCAATTACTGTACTTAGCAGCTGATGTTCATGTGAGTCCTAGGCCCAGTCAAAATCACAGTGATCTTTCGTTTTGTCGTTCAAATATTCGCAGCTTATCCTAAGACAAAATAAGGTCAATAATTTTTTGATCTTACGCCTGAAGTGGACATTATATCTTTATCTCAAACTTTCATTTCAACTTATTCTACTGTTGATATTTTCCATGTTTCTGGTTATTACGACACCATTCGTCATGATAGATGAGATGCTGCCGTGGCGGCGAAAGCAACATTTGGATCACCATATATTGCTACCTTTTTACATGTATCAAGACACGGTATTTTAGAAATTGATGACCTCGAGGTTTCGTGGTGTGATATAAGAATTTAAAATTTCATTTCGATCCGTTTGGTGTTGTATATAGATCCCCTGATTCACAAGTTTCTTTCTACGATAAATTTCAGGATAGTTTGATCTGGCCAAAAGTTCTAGAATTCATATTATTTTCACGATGATATACATAGACGAATAAGAAACTCGATCAGTTTACTCCATCGAATTTTTAGCTGAGCTGAGCTTTTATGAGGATCTATCGCCCGTAGTCCGTCTGTCCGTCCACAATTCACATTTTCGGCTTTTTCTCAAAACCGTTGGCTAGATCCACTTCAAACTTGGTGGGGATGTGCCTTGGGTGGGTTTCTACCAAGTTTGTTCAAATGGTTCTGGTCCAGAGATTTTTGGATTTTTAATGAATTTTTTATCCATTTTTGGAGGAAATTTTCAAAAATCTAATACTCCCTAACCACTTGGCCAATTGCTTTGAAATTGCATAGCGACACCTCTGGGGACCCCCAGACCTTAAGTTGTTCCACAGATGGCGCTGCAATTTTTTTCTTTTTAAATGAAGTTTTTGTGTGTTTTTGCTATTTTTTACTTCTTCCCCAAAATACTCTTAGATTGTGCTGAAAGTTAGTGGAAATGTTCCTTGTTGCAGAGTCACACAAGACTGTTCACCAGGTGGCCTTGCTGTGTATCTCTGATTTTAACGAATGTGTCAATTTGGGTACTTATCTGTCAATGCATACATTCCCGTTGATTACTATGTAAGCCATGGGGATTAAAATGGTAATCCATCAACAATTCACATGTTTGACTTCTTTTCAAAAACCATTGGCCAGATCTACTTTAAACTTGATGGGAATGTGTCTTCGGCAGGTCTCTACAAAAATTTTTAAATGGTCATCGTTCAGTAATTTTCGGATTTTTTATCATTTTTCTTTTTTTTTTCATTTTTGGCCAAAATCTTAAAATATCTTCTTCTCTGAAACCATTTGACCAATTCTTTGAAATTGCATAGGGACACTTCTGGTGGGCCCAAGACCTTAATTTGTCCAACAGATGGCGCTGCAATTTTTTACATTTTTTAAAATTAATTTTTGTGTTTTTTTGCTATTTTCAAATGCTTCTCCTAAACCATCTTTTACATTGTGCTGAAATTTGATGGAAATGTTCCTTGTGGAAGGGTCACATAACAGTCTTCACTAGGTAGTGTTGCTGTGAATCCCTGATTTTTTATCTAATTTTTCAATTGGGGTACTTGTCGGTCAGTGCATACATTCCTATTGATTACTGTCGAAGTCCATTGGGATTACAATGAATACTTAACATTTTCGACTTCTTCTCTTCCAAAACACTGTCAGCTAGATCCACTTCAAACTTGGTGGGGAAATGTTAGCTATACCTGTTTGATGATAATACTATTTTAGGCAAATAGAATACCATTGGATACATTTTCAAGAGGAATATTTATTCTTAAATTTTCTTGAGCAGTGACAGCTCAATATTTAACTCCAAAATATCATGTACTATTCATCTGCATGGTGTACAGATATAAAGCGAGAGGGGGGGGGGGGAATGATGATAACGCCATATATAGGTTGAGGTTGATCGTATACAATAAACAACAAATAGAGTCGCTTTGCTGTTCATCGATGGGTCAACATTTTCCAGAGGTGATTTTTAGAAATAAAATGAGCAAACCTAACATTGGAAAAAGTAGCGACTGGAGATAAAAACAGATTTTCCTTCAACTTGTAACATCATAGTTTATTACTGAAGATTATTTTTGTTAATTTTTCTGGGGGGGGGGGGAACAAATCTGGGGGGAAAAAAATATACGGGAGATTTCATGCCATACGGCCAGGCATCTGCCAACACACTTTTATATACAGATGGCCTTGTATCTTGAAAAAAGTTGCTCTGAATGACTTTTGAGTCTCTCAAAGTTGGACCCTCAAGACTGAAGTAAATGGGTCCCAAGGACCCTCTGAAAAATATCCTAGCGGAAATCCTGTAATATGTGTAGGGCTGGGAGCACTATGTAAACGATGGAATAAAATAAAAATGATATATTGATAAAAATAATCAATTGACCCCCAATTTTCAGAGATGCATCTATTCAGGACATTACCTGGTCGTGGTCTTGGAAGTGCTTGAAAAGCCTTGACAGTTAAAATATCAAGCTGTATGAAACATGCTGTGCAGCTGCAGGGTTGAAATTGAATATACACAGTGTAAAACACAGATACTATTCAAATTAAAGATGTGCCACAGATTACCTTATAGGCCAGTGGGCCTTGTTAGTTCATTTTTGGGCCAAATTTTCAAAATCTGTATCTTGTCTATACACAGCCAATTACCTGCATAGGGACACTTCTGGGTATGAGGATGAGACATGTACAGTAGGTGAGTGACCTTGACCTCATCTCCAAGGTCAGAGGGTGAGGTGCATGAAATTCACTGTTTATGTGGTAACTTGAGAACTATTAAGACTAGGACATTCGTAGTGCACATGCTAGTTGTCCTTATTGAGGGCCAGACTTAGACAGTAGATGAGTGACCTTGACCTCATACTAAATGTCATGGGGCCATTTGCTCAAATTTTACTGTTCACCTAACAAACTGAGAGCTATTTGAACTTGGACCTCAATGTTGAACACGATGGTTGTGCTCAGCAAAGACCAGACTAAGACAGTACATGGGTGACCTTGCGCTCATTACCAAGGTCACTGGGACGCGGACACTTACGTGAATTTTACTCTTCACATTGTAACTTGAGAACTGTGGAAGGTAGAACTTTGATGTTGAACTTGTTCGTGGTCCTCTGTATAGGAAAGATTAAGACCGTACATTAGTGACCTTGACCTCATTTTTAAGGTCATAGGGCCACTAACATGAGTTTTATTGGTTGCGTGATAACTTAAGAACTATTTGTACTGTGACTTTGATCTTGCGCATTAGGATGGCCCAGTATGAGAGTCAGATTCATAAAAGGTCAGTGACCTTGACCTCATTTCCAAGGTCACAGGGTGACATAGTCAGCTGAGCACCGGACTGTCACAGTCCTCTTGTTAACCGTACACGTGGAAGAGCCCACCCATATAACTGAACAGTCTAAAACTTACATAGACCAATGATTTCAAAGAAATTCAGTTACCTTTTTGATACTAGTGTTTTCCCTGCACTTTCAATCTGGGACCATTGTGTTGTCGGCTCAAAAACTTTACTGTTTCGACGTCCAAAGGAACCGGTTTAGAAGCCTCATATTCGGGGTATGATAGAGCTTAATTCAAGGTATTTTTTAATTGTCTTAAAGGCGCTAATTGGATCTCGTGGGGTCAGATGATATTGACTAATGTTGTCATTCTTGGTTCAGTAAAAGGATCTCGTGGGGTCAGATGATATTGACCAATGTTGTCATTCTTGGTTCAGTTTTACTCTACAAGTTTCTAGGTTATGTATTCCAAATTAAACAAAATCAGGTTAGACTGTTGGAACATCTTTGGTACGAATCACAATTTCGATCACTTGAGCGTCAAGCTAAATGTTAATTTTACAAGGCCGAAAGTCTTTGGTACATGGAAGGGATGCCTGGACGTCTTTTTGTCAGGTCCCTAGCTATTATCAAGTACAATGAAAAATACACAGGTCAGAAATAGAATGATAACCTCCCGGCAGACCTGAATAATTACTGTCGCAAACATAAGGGTTGGTGGCTTACCGCTAAGCACCTTCTTAGCCGCAATCATTCTTCTCCCATTCCATCTCTTATTTGCTGAGGATAAACATGGATCGGATAATTTTATTTCTCGTATTCTGATCATTTCAAGAACTTCCATCCTATCTATACCCCAGCGGTTTTTTGACACGAAGTATCACGCACCTCTGCATCAGAGTTATGCTATTGACGTTTCAATATTTGTCGTGAATGTCAGAAGATAATTTTGTGCTAACTTACCTTTCACAAAAGTGTAGCTCCAAAATTGTACGTGACTTAAAAATCATGAATCAGCTTTCAACTAAACGAACGATTTTGGGAGATCGTTTATTGATTTAGCTTAGTTTGCTTATCTTTGTATCTAAATGAAATATTTTCTGGGCTTTTTTCTTGAGCCCCCCCCCCCCCCCCCCCCCGTAGTAAATGTGCAACTCTATAAGTTTTTCCCCAATAAAGTTGACAAAGAGTGAAAAAATTATGCAATCATATCTTATATCAAGGCCCATTAGATCGACACGCTAAAGCAGTACTGTGGGCGTGTCCTGCATAGGTAATGTATTCAGTAAAATTAAACTAGATTAAGGAAATAACTTTACTCAACCACCAATAACCAGTGTCTAGAATGTAGGCATGAACAGATCCATTCATTCTGGAGGCATTTACGACCTTCCTTTCCATTGATATATACAAAGATAGCTGAATGTGAGTTGTGTCATAAATATAACAGACAAAAAATATCTATGAACACGAAGTACCAGTTTAAAAAACAAGACATAATAAGGAAGGGTTAAGACATAATTTATTTTCTCACTCTGTTCGAAATTATGCTGAGACTGTTCAAGCAACATGCTTAAGTAAGGATGTCAACATATAGAATGTTGTTACTTCGGATGTTATCATAAATTCACGGATTAAAAAAAACAATATGGCATTAGTTGGCATTTATTCATATGCAAACATTTTTAATTCAACTGTTGTAGTGTACAATTATTAAATGAACGCATATTTGTCACAACGGTTCAGAGAATTGTACAGTCACAATTCCGCATCGTTATTGTAACTAAAGGCAAACCAAAGTAATTATTAAAGTTCATATCACACAATATCATGTACGTGCATTTCCTGTTCCATATCAAACAATTCCATGTATGTTCATGTCCTGTCCAATATGTTTCTGAAAACATTGGAGATTGTAAGTAAGAATGTCAACATATAGGATGTTGTTACTTCTGACTCATGTTTCATTACAAAATATCCCTTTGAGAAAGTTTGCACTCGAGTAACAATATATGTAACAAAATTCCATTTCTGAAATAGGTGAACACGGTAATATTAAAATCAGCAAGGAGTTATTATTTTTAATGTAACCTGGTTCCACCACTTTTATACCCGTACAGAATTAAAGAAAACATTCACATTCAGATAAATTCTCACGACACTATTTTGTTCTATGTAAATGTAACTGTATCTATGTCTGTATATTTATATACATGGGTGTGTGTTTAGACATGTTTGTCTACGTGTGTGAATTGTCGCGCAGTTATATACCAGATATGAGAAATGCCTACCCAAATGAGCAACGTCCAGCTTATTAAGATCGCATGCACACAGTCTTAATCTTTTAGACATCTGATCACCTCGCATCTGTTCATATTTTATTATTCATCTGAATGAATCAAAAACTTTCTTAGAACAGGATTGCTGCAAAAGTTCAAGAAAGCTTCATGCATAGAGATGAAAGCCTGACACCCAATCTATCTTATCAAATACTGTCTGTATCCTCAGCAAATGATGCCTTAAAATTTAGTCTCCCTTTTTTCCTGGTAACGATGAAACTTTGAACAAACGCAGGGCCAGGGCCACTTCCTTTGCTGCCTAAATAAACATCAAAATGTACCTGAAGCCACTGCCTGCATTTTTTTTCATTTCTAACTCTCTCAGTTCCAAATTTTGGACTGAGTCAACAGCTCCTCTTGTCGCGCATTGGGTGCATTGCGCCTATGCACGCTGAGAAAAACTGTTGACCTGGGCTAGTGTCTCTGGTATGCTGGTATTTGAATGAAAGATCTTTTGACAAGGTATACAATTCTAGGATCTTTATAATTCAGACTAGTTTGATTTACGTAAATCGACTGAAGTCGCGCTTGGAACTGAAAGATTAAGTGGACTCGTCCCTTTAATTTTTGGGAAGAAAGCCTGTTGTACGATAAATATTCCATGGCACATATTATTTAGCATGACAACCTATACAACAAAATGTTATAATGATTTACATTGTAAGCACTGAAAATGACACATTTGTATCCACAAAAAAGGTGCCAAAGCGCACAACATCACGGTCATTTCGATGAAATAAGATGTGGGTAAACAATCGATTATTCCAATGTGTTCAGGAGACTGGGAATTGCAAAAGTGAACAAAATGAATTCCTCAAATACTTGGTTTTCACGCGTATAACTGGAAAGTATTCTGCAGCATATGCTTTGTATAAGACATCAAATGGGATCTGGCAACATTCAGCCCAACTCATTTTTCTATGATACAAATCAATGGTATGTTGGATAGAAGTACAAAACATATTCTCAATCACACCAATAACATTTGGCCGTGATTTCTGAGGGCACTTTGTAGCATTAATTCATTTGATGTCACTTTCACTGCCAACTGTGACAAAAGTCGAAGTGTTTAAAATGAACTTCTCTAATTTTTTAAAAAATGTATTAATATCATTTGTAAACAAGGCCTTTTATTTAAGAACCAACATACTTGTCGTCCAACTCAACAGCTTTTCTCGGCGCGCTTGGGGCGCATTGCACCCAAACCGCACCGAGTAAAATCTGCCGATCCAGTCCAAAGCTTAACACTGAAAGAATTAACATTTCAACGGATCCAAGAGACCGTTTTATTGACTGAATGTCACCTATGTTATTCATGATCCTGGAAAGGATGCCTGATAGTTACAAAGAGTTTATCGATAGATCTCTTTGAGAAATACTTCATGATGCCAAGCGGTGGCAGCTACTTTTTAATCATATTTAGGATATACTTGTATTGAAATAGCCTGTCCCTCTGCCGGTAACTTTTCTTGCATGGGTTTGGATATTCAGGGCTTATGGTCAATGGAAATGTCACTGAAAATTTTTTGAGATACTGCATTATCAGACTGTCTGTCAGCGATCCTTTCTGGAGAGGTTATACTCAGAAGAGAGGCTATCCTATATAATATTAATAATCACGTAACTACACATCAGTGTTGTAAACAGGACATTAGTATACTTGATATTATATCAATGTACATGGGTTCATCGTTCAGCCAAATCAATGTTGGACACACGTGCTAGCAAATTTCAGTAAAGTATCTCTAGGAATCCTTCATCATTTACAGGTATTTAATTCTTTCAGTGCTACCAGCGAGTTAAGTCAAAATACTAATAACGAACTGCTTTGAGTAATGATAAGGGAACTAGATTCATGTAGTTTGTCAAAAGACATTTCATTCAAGTACCAGTTTGCCCGTAGCTACATAGACTATAACAGTCCAGGTCAACAATGGGACCAAAGTGCACTGAAGAGAACTGTTAACTAAGTACAAAATGTGGCAATGAAAAAGCTCAATGGAGCTAATACTATCACATTATTTATGCACATAAAGCAATTGCGTGATACGAGCATAATTTAATGCCTTGTTGTATAATTGAACCAAAATATTGAAATAATCATTGCAATCTGTTGATAGATATTTTCATGGTGTAGATACAAAGAATGCCGATATATTTTTAATGCACCCAAATCTAACAAGCAATATCATTTGAATATTATGCAAGTAGTTTAGTATTAAGTAATGAATACCGTTATGCACCAAACTGGAGAGTTCTTATCAACAGCATGACTGATCATGAAAAGAATCTGAAGCAAAAAGAAAACTGACACCCTTTCACAGTCATTTCTGTAATAATTTGTAAAAAACTGATGACATTATACTTTTGAGCGATTATAACTTTACAATTAATGATAAATCAGGAAATCAAAAGGAAATTGAAGTACCATTCACATGTTCGATAGTGCACACAAATATCAGACGACACATGCAAGTACATGGGCCATACTGTCTGTAACTACCATTATGCTTTAAGAAGTTTTTCATGGTTCGCTACCAACTTCTCGCTTTGGAAAAGGAATTGGTCAAGTGAACATGTAACTAGTATTCTTGTTCAGCTTTTTCAGATTCGCCCTGTAAACAGCTGGAAATTGACAATTTTGAAAACTATACTAAGGCAATTGTATAACCATAGCATATATATATATATATATATATATATATATATATATATATATATATATATATATATATATATATATATATATATACATATGCACGTAAAACTCTGAGCAATATATTATGATTTTCTTTCATATAAAATGTATTTCAGTAGAGTTATACAGACCCCACGTATTATCAATGTAGAGGAGGTCACACCTCAGTTGACTGCACAGTAAACTGCAGTTAGGTAATACATTAAACAAGCTCATTCTCTAGTGTAGCATCCAAGTGTAAAAGGGTTCAAATAATATTTTGTCCACGTCCATTTTATTTTTATATTGTGCTGATCTAGGCTTCCATCATTTTTCATCGTCTTTTGCCATGTTTGTTGTTACCGGGAGTCTGTTTCACCTGCATGAAATAAATGAGCTCGTTCCAATCATTACTGTTATTCCAACATTTGATCTCCATATGGCGCTCACCAAAATGACGTTTACCATGCATAAAAAAGAAAAGACCCCCTGAAAAAATAATACTGACATCTAAAGTCATTCTTCATATCCAAGATTTAGGTGCACCCTGTCTACTTTATAACTGGTGCAGAAAACTGAGGGACTCAGATTAAAACCACACGGCTCAAGGGATTAGAGATCTGTCCATCTACGACCACTCTAAGCACTTAAAACAGTAAATCAGTGCATGCTGAGCATGCTTAGGCTCAGCCGACTGTTTTTGAAGATTCAAACAAAAGCCAAAGCCAGATTGGACTTGATGATTACAACAGTACTCCGTAATTAAGATTAGGACTAGCCTTCATCATTGGACATTAATATGACATGGATTTGGTCCAACACTAAGAAAACCAAATCATATAGAGATATAAAAATTAGTATTTGATACTTTTCGGTAATCGATCATTTCCTTGTAATGCATACTTTCTGTACTGTTATATGAAACAGTTTCGAAACAAAAGGTCACTTACATGCTTGTGCTCCTACTGGCTCATTTGCTCATAATCTGAAATTTCCTCATAAATCCCCGCTACAGATGTTCTGTCCTTCTCTCCATTAAAAGACATGTCAGCCATTCCTGATGCGCGCATACAAGTTGTGGGTGTTTGAAAAGGAGATATTGATCCTGGATTGTTTTCAACCTCCATGATGTCCTCCACACACCTGCTGCTCATGACTTCATTGCTCTTTGATGTTTTGGGTAGCATTCTCTTCATGATTTTTGGTCTTGCTTCCGATGCCCAACATTGTCCTGTAAAATTAAGATGCCTTTGTGTTTTTGCCTCTAATTTCAGAAAACCAATGGTGCTGCACAATTTGCAGCAATACCAGGTGCTGTGCACGAATGTGGAATGAAAAGTAAACATGAAAAAACCATTTTAAGCTTTTTTTTAATGTGGTAATGTAAACGACATTTAACTGATATACAAAATTGCAACCATTTGACACAAAAGGCAACATAAGTTCGTAATATTAATTATGAGCCACATTTTGTATTTTCGTGCCCTCTATATAATGATTTAGGAGATGACTTTGTTAAGGATATTACAGTATAATGGCCAGATTATTTTCAGCTCTCCAATGCACAAAAACCTAAATGCGTTAGAGATGACTTAAAATGCTTGAGTCCGATAAATTCAGCGAAATATTTTGGTAATCGAAGGCTAGAACAATGCATAAACGAAATTATAAAGATGTATGCGCGTACATCTGAATAAAATACCATCCTTATTTAGAGTACTGACGTTAATAATCACTTATGTTCTTTGAAAACTGACAAATATGTACCGACACTACGAGTACTTGAATAAGTATGTACCTTTAGCCATTCGTATACTTCGTAACTTAATTACATGGTAAGGTTCACATTGTGAGTTTTTCGCATTGTTGTAATATACTATACATCAACAACTTATTTCCTTTTAAACCATCTATTGCAGATTTTTCCCACAGACTTTTCAAGCAAACTTGTGTCCCAAAGGCACAAAAATAAAGGACTTTAATTTGGACCTTGGTGTAAGAAAAAACTATACTGCTACTACTATAGTCGGTCATTGTGGACAACTAGCACTCATGAAAGTTACAATACAAAGTAGTTTTTTTTGCAGTGCCATTGCACCTCTTTAGAAAAGCCTGGGCCATTGTTACAGGCAAGTTATCCAATGCGTATAATGGGACACCAATACCTTCATTGGAACTGTTGCTATAAGTACCATCCCCGTCTCCCCGCAAGAAAATATCTAGCCTGTTGTCCTTAAAAGTGATTTTATGTGCGATGACATTTGTTCATTGTTTTTACCTCGATCAATGGTTTTCATAATTGTTTAAGAGTTATTTGTTCTGTGCCGTTTCTTTTTTCTCTCGTCATTAGTTTTTTATGTTTTCTGTAGATTAACTTTCTTACCATGGATGGCAACAGACGTTTTCCTGGATATAACCCTATCATACGGTGAGTGTGGTGGAGATGCCTGCACAAGACCCAAAGCAGCATATGAAAGTGTATGCTTTTGTTCCTTTCCTGGTTTTGCTCTTCCATGCCTTTCTGATGCTGCAGGCCCAGACACATTGGTAGAAGTGCCACTGCTGTAGGTGATAGCTATGTATTGATCTTTTTCGTCTGTACTTCGGGCTGCTCCTACAGAGAAAAAGTTCAGGTGTTGAGGCAGATGTTTATTCAAGTTGTTGATATATGTTGAGTCTAATGTTTCATTTAGGAACGACACCTGCTTATACTGTACCTTTATTAGCTATTCAAACTACATTCTCATCCATTTTCATTCTGTATTTATTAGCTTTTATGTTGTCGTTCGCTGCTGCCAATAACCTTTTATGGTATACACGGGTATATGAACACGTAATCAATCTAAAGAATACATTTCACTTACATCACATTTGTACGTTCAAAGATTACATATCAAAGAACAAGAAGACAAGAGATTTTGTTTTCTTCTGAGGGAGTAAATGCCCTTGTTAACGTAAAAGTGTATATGTCTTTTAGAATAACTATTTTGTTCTTATCAGTTCTATCCATTTCCACGAGGTTTTAATGTTGCTCACTGTGTTTAATACTCTGAAAGTATATCAATGTAATCATGAAAAATATTGATGACGTCAAGTGATGGCATCACACTTTCTCTTGTTTCGATCAAATCAATATCTGACAGGAGCAGACACATGGGTAGCATACGATAATAATATGGGTTACTGAACATCTGGACTTGGAAGTACACACACATTACTTTGGAGTGCAAACTCATCTTAACTAGCTCCTGGAATTTCGGTTGTTCCCTACGATTCCCTCGTTTCTGTTTGGGAAATATTACTTATATTTAAGTTAGTTAAGGACCTCCACCATAAAAGAAGCATTGATTTGACATACTATTTGGTTTCACCTCACTACTTTGTTCAAGATGTAAAATTAACTGTTTGGAGAAAAGACATGTTGGTATATGTCTACTATGAAGATCGGGATTCTAAAGGTGCAGTAACCAGTCCAGGATGAATTGCCCAAAATAAAGGAATGGACACTTGCCTATGACAACATATGGGGTATTTTGCAACAATAATGTGCCTCTGGTAAATGCATTTTTTAAAATGTACCATACAATCAAAATCAAAATATTTAAATGGGCATATGTATTTTTCATCCCTTTATTTTTATGATAAAACTTTTAATTTTTTAAACATTTACAAAATACTTTATATCACATCAGTACCTCTCCAGGGTCTCTAACGGCTTTTGCTAAATGTTGCAACATGGTTCTCGCTCCCATGGCGGTTTTTGATAGTAATATCAATTCATTATTATAAATTTTTGTCTTCACTCTTGCTGAGGTTTTTCCATTCTTTCGATGGTGATATTTTCGTAAGACTATGATGATTTCCCGCTTTGTCCAATTTTCTAGAGCGCCAGTAGTGTCTTGATGGGGATTCCTGCAAACCTCTCTTACTGTTGTTTTGCCTACTACCCCTCCAAAATCTTTTGCCATCTAAAATACTTCACTCTTCTTTTAAGTCACAAATCTAGCCTGAGCTATATAAAATTGCCTAAACCTTGCCCACTCAGTGAGGCAAATGCTATTGGACAGTGCTGTATTGCTCAACGAGGACCATGCTAGCTGATACCGTGTCTGAAGTAATGAGACGATTATATATATATATATATATATATATATATATATATATATATATATATATATATATATATATATATACATATATATATATATATATATACATATATATATATATATACATATATATATATATGTATATATATATATATATATATGTGTATATATATATATATATACATATATATATATATATATACATATATATATATATATATATATATATATATATATATATATATATATATATATATATATTATGTGTGTGTGTGCATGTTTCCATTGGTAATTTTTTCAGGAGGGTCACAAGGAGGTACAATCTGCGGAGAAGGCTAGACATCACCACTTTTACATATGATTAAACAAAACTTGTGACCCTTTAGATTTTTCTCAGAGGGTATTTCAGGTGTTGAAAGGATAATTTACCCCCATTTGGGGGTTAACAGAAACACTGTATTTTTGTTTATGATAATGAGACGTACATTGGATTTTTATTCCACTATCCTCCAATGTTTACTTATAACCAACATTATATTAGCACACGTACTTAACTTTCAATTTGACGTAGTTGCTGGTTATATCAATTTAAATTTGTCGACTCTAGATATCTGTATTCCGTAATAGCAATACTCTAATTCAAGAAGAAACATAAAATAGTAACACAAGTTGTATTAACATACCTGCATATGAGATGTTGGCCATTTCCACACTACTGTATAAAAACATGTAAAAGCTGTTTCTACAGAACAATCAAGGAAGACAAATTTTGCAGAAAAATAAATATGAACCATTTTGCGGTTTCACATTGAAAGCGTAGGAGAATAATAACTTCTAAATAGCCCATCTATGGGATCAATTCTAAACTATAGAACCTATCACACACACTATTGTCGAAGTTCAAAACCATGAAATAGCAAGTATATGCAAATCGTTTACACCACACATAGACCATGTTTGTAGACTTGCATGTGGCTGAGAACACATATCTGCTCTTCCCTCTACTCTTACCAAGGCAGAAATGACAATCCATAAAAAGTGCTAATTGTTGTTTTATAGTTTGTACCTTTTGAACATATCATATGTACATTAAATTGTTTAAGCATATGACCCTATACTTAAATCGGTTTTTCAATTGAAATGTTTTCCATAAAATTTTGACTATCAACTATATATCTGTTGGTTACAACCATATATGATAGAACACTAGGCTATTTTTAGTTCGCTTCACTTTGTCAATTTTGATCATCAAGAAGGGGTACGTACATTTAAAACAGCATGTACAAGTGCAAATGATGGCATACCTATTTACCGGAATGCTTTTACTCTGCTTCATACTATACTACATGTATTTCCCACCAATTAGATCTAACTTTGGCAGATACTGTGTGTACTGGGCTATTTACAGTGAAATATAGACACAAAAGTGTTAGCCAGACACATGCAATTTCAAATGTAACTTTAAGGTTTGAAGCTAAATAGACAAACCTGAAACACAATAGGGCAAACAACATTTAGAAATATCCTATCTTAGTTGTCTATAGTTATTTTCAATAAGTTTAGGAACAACTACGTCAATAACAGAAATTCAACAGAATGGTTTGGATCGAGTTTTTCATATAAAGTTAGTTCAATGTATAACTTGGCGTCTCCAAAGGGCAAAACAGCAGAGCAGAAAAAGATCCAATACTACGTTATACAAAACAGCCCATACATAGCTTATGTTGAAAAAACAATCAACAAATCAATTAACCGAAAATTGTGCTGAGGATAATGATAAAACCATAACACATACACCTAGAGCATAACTCTTTAAGCAACAGTGATACCAGGGGCTTAAACATTTTTACAATATATATGGGAGTGGCAATCCAATCAGTTTTAAGAACACTGTCATGTGACCAGCATTTGATCTGCACTACAGGACCGATCTCGTTTTAATATCAAGCAGACAGTGCACGTAAATGCCGTTTTCAGGGAAGGGCACAACCTGTTGACTAAGGTCCAGTACCGGAAATTTAAAATCATCAACACCTGGACATATTTTGTGAATTTTAATATCATATAAAAAAAATCTAAACTAATATCAAACATATATTAAAGCATGGCTCAGATGGCAGAAAGAATTGAAAAGGCAGATAGTAGTTTGAGGGCCCTCATGAGCCTTAAGTTTCTATACAATCTTCTCACATCCTGTGCCACGCGTTAATCCTCATTATAGTGTCAACTTTTGAGAATGCGGGTAATTTATTCTGAACAATTCAGTACAGCACATTTAGTCATCCTTAGAAAAACTGCCCTTTGACGTTGGTAAAGAACACAATTTGTGATGTATAAAGCAAATGCTGCAGCAGTAATGTCGACTTGTCTTGCTATAACACCTAATACTTTAGACTACTTTACCTATGTTGATCAATTCCAACCCTACAAAAAAGCAAATTGATTCAACAGTTATTAAAACATCATGATTCATCTTCCGAAACCAAAGTGAAGAAACAAATTTCACTCCTGACTTGAGACAGGCAGTCATCCATAAAAAAAAACCCAAATTCTTGTTTTAAACCAGTCCTCTGAATCTTTGAAATATTTTTCATTAACTACAGACTGTACTGTTTCAAAAACATATAGCCCTAACCACTCAAACCCAAATTGTATCACTTGCGACTAAGATAAAAAGGAGACCTGGTAGGCCTGTCACTTTTTGTTTCTTCTGATAAGTCAATTAGCTGAGTTAAAAGTGGAAAAGAAAATAGGGCTTGTGATATTTTTCAATCTTGAGCCTTATAGATACACTATACCTCAATTATGACCATGAGTTTGAGAACACAGCCCACAACACAACATAGCCAATGAAGTATTTCTCAAAATTAATAGTTCAGAAAAATATTACTCATATTCATAAATTCCAACCCATCAATGACAGCAAAGGGATTCAAGAGTTACTGAAACATCAACTTTCACTTTCCAATACCAAATTTAAAAAAGAAATTTCACTCCTGACTTGAGACAAGCTGTCACCCATTACAGACCACTGGTGGTCTTTTGTTTCAAAAATAATCTTCTTAAAGAAATCCTGGTATGTTTTTTCAGCAAAAAAAAAAAAAAAAGTTGACTGATTGCATATGTACAAAACTGGTCCAGACACTTACCAAGATGATTTAGTTTACTGAAACATACATTTAAGATCAAGTGCATGTGTCTGTAAGGTTTCATTAACCACCAAAGTAGAAATGTTTCTTCAGACCAAAAGGTAAAAAGGCAATATGTTGCATTGTGGCTATGGGCTTTTTGTTTTTGTTTTTTGTCTTTGTTTTTGTTTTTGTATTTGTATTTATGGTGTTTGCTCTAAAGGTGTGCAGTGCTAGAACAGTATAATAGTGTCACTCTCCTTACCGATTAACTTGTTTACATAGGAATGTGCACACTTATTTGGGCATTGATGATTAGGTTGTCCAATATTGAATAAGCTTTTATCCAATACAGAATATTTTGATTTCAATTGTGGGTAAAATCATGATCACTTAATATTTATAAAGAGTATATCAGAAAAATTTTTCATTCGATAGAATAGATGCTTTTTTAGATTTTGAACATTCAACGCGTCATCCCTATGCAATTTCTATGGCGATGGCGCACCTAAAATACACAAGTAGAAAAAACTACTATATCTGTGTTCTATATTACTTGCCATTTTATATCAAAGAGAAATCTCGCTAATATCCTAAGAGAAAATAGCCTTGGGAATTCCATGGCAACGGCAATAATTTGAATCTGTGGAAAAATAACAGATGTTTCTGTACCTTTACTAAGCCAGTGTAATACAGGGACCTCTGGTGTCATTAGCCACCCAGCCAAATGCTAATAATTCAATTTAGCCAATAAAAGTTGTGAATGGCCAATTTATTTTATATTATATAAGAGTTCGGTTGAGTTCTGCGGTTCTGCTTCCCAATTTGGCTACAGATTTTGACGGCCTAGAGCTGTCACTGTAACAAATACATTTATTAAATGTAACAGGAACTAAAATACATTAAAAGCATTAAATGGAAACAGTACATTCAAGTGAGGACATTTGATTGAGGTATACCTCAGGTATGTTGAAAACATTTTGGCTGCTGTTTTGCAGACGCATAGCAAACTCTTAGGCACACAAAGACACAAGGAAAACTTGCAGCAGTACTCGCTGAAAAAGTGAAAACCAGAAGTCCACAACATTTGACTGAGAGATTATGAAGAAAATATCAACTGCAGTCATGCGTTCCAACCAGGCTGCAATAGGGAACTAGACGAGAGGGCGGACAGATTCATCTTTGAAGCCTGGACAAATGAACCCTTATGAAAAGAGTAACAACTTGCACAAACACAAGGATTAAGAAAAGTCATTCACCAAGTTTTAAAACATACAAGATGCAGTACATATTTAGAATACTTCATTTGTGTGTTAACAAAGTGTTATTTTTCAATGGTAAAGTAGCATGACTGTTACAGGTGCCCTCATCAAAGTGGAAGCAGCATTCCATTGCCTAGGAACTGAGGGAGCAGCGCAGGTCTGTAGTTAATATGATAAAATATGAATCATTCCTATTACCTAGCTGTACGAAAATAAAACATTTAGCATTTTTATGAAAAATACTTCCCCCCCCCCCCCCCAAGAGAAGAGAAGGTATATTTGGAGCGTGACATTTTGAAATAACTTCGTAAAAAACTTGCACCAGGTGCAGTGCAGCATATTTGAGTGCTCATACAGGAATGTGCACTGGTATCTACATCTAATATGGCAAATGTACGTTCATCCATATATATGTAATTTCAAATATTGGTAAATATTGAAAATAAGGGACAGCAAGAGCCTTAAACATTCAATGGGTATTATGGGAATTCGATGAAAGATCCCCATTTAAAACAGGTTAGGGTCTCTGAATGTGCAAAGGTTTCTATGTACAAGGGGATCAAATTACTACTTCAAAGATGCTAAGGTGCACCACCATCTTGGTCGTATTCGTGAAAATTCATGCAAGGTACATATCCATCAAGCTTTAACAATATCCATTTTCTTGATAAGTAAAAAAAAAAGTAAAATAAGATGCACCAGTGCTCATCAACCAGGAACCGACACATGATTAATAGTAAACTCAGATGACTGCCAAATTAGCTGGATTAACCATTTGACATATGGCATTGATGCGTTAACTGTTTCATCAAAATGAAAATGGTACTTACACTGCGTTGATACTCCTCTTGCCTGAAAAATGATATTGATATTATATTTTATATTTAGAAGCAGATTTGAGAAGCCACTTAAATTTGGTTTAAAAGGTTGAAAGATGCCTCAGGTCTAACGATAAAACGCGAGTTGTAATTTTTTATTGTCAATTACAGGACGCCATGTTTGAGTGACGCCAGCGAAAAATAAAAAAAAAGTTGTAAAGTTGGTGGAAACATGGTATTGGACATACTGAGTAACGGGACCCAATATTGTATACACTTTTATTCTGAGAAAAAGTGGTTGTTTTCTATGTTCATCCAGTGCTACCATAGTCCTGGTATTAGGGTGCCTATACTCGCTGTTTTCAAATTTACAATCATATCTCTCCCTAAAGTATATGTATTTAGGATACATTAATCTAGAACCGAAACAAAGAAAGAATCTGCTGCCGAATAGATCACACATATACTTACTTGCCTCGATATTTGCCTCACCTACTTCGAAGATGGGCGTTCTTCTCTTTAACGATACATACACAAATCTACAAATTAACAATCATGAGCACAATTTTATTTTAGCGTTAGTGCATGATGCAATTTCCTAAATTACGCTATATCAAATTCTCTCAATATCAAAGTGATAAACATTGTGTTCTTCTGAGTTACTTAGAGAAATCGAATGTCACATTCCTGGCTAAACCCCGCTCACACAAGAACTGGAATGGCATTATTGGAATGGTAAAAGTCAATAACTTTCCCATTCAGTTTGGATTCAGAAAATTACAACCAGCATGAATTCTGTTCCAAAGAATTCAGTATACGTAATACAGCAATAACAAGCAGGGGAGTACGTTTGAAAGCTTGAATAAAGACTTGTTTAAGGACCATGAAGTGTAGCCAGATCATTGATTTATTGAAATTAGAAGGACAAGTGATTCATTTATGCAAAACAGGAGCCCGTGCCAGGACATGATATGACAAGAAACTTTATTCAGAGGATGTTAACAACATTTGGTGCATGTAAAGCTGGTTGTCCTGTGTATTAACGAAATGACACTTACTCCGGCAACGAGCCGCCTTTCCCTTATAGAAAAGAAAACAGGAAACGAATTGTTATATACTCTCAATATTCACCTGAAGTTTATGAGCATGTGAAATGCCAAGAAGCTTGGTAATATTGTTAAATACATGTTTGTGATTATATCTCGATGAAAATATACTACCACTCAATAGGAAATACAACACACAGATAACAAGTTTTCACAAGTAAGGTTCGGAATTAAAACCCCATCACTGAAAGATAATGCAGAAAAATATAGTGCCAAACTCCACTGACTACATATACGAAAATAAACAGATCACCAAATTTAATATCTTCAATCAACTGCTGGACCTTTCCTTTATATACTATCTTCCTGTGTCATACAGCTCAACGTTCACTAAACCATTAAGTTAATCGTAATGATTTATGAGGAAAATGTTCAAATTCTGAAACCTTTGCCTAATAAAAAGGTGTTTCGTAATAAAATCTGTACACTTTTTCATAACTATACAGTGAAAGAATGAGGCATTATGTATTTATCAAAATTAATCTCATTTTAACCTTTTTTCAACCTCTTGTCAGGCACATGAGACATTGACAGAATAGTTATATAATATTACATATATTAATAGGTACTAGTATACAAACAAATATTTTTAAATGAGATGCAGGAAAGAAAAAAGGAGGAAGGTGCCCCTCACCTTTTAAAAACTTCACCATCACCAATCCACCTATAAGCATTACTATTATTGTGGCTACAAGAAGAACCACCCCCATCACAATCTGTGGCACGTACTCTTTTGAAAAGAGGAAAAATGAATTCCTGTTCAGATAACTACTCATTATGTATCATAAAGTGGTTTCAGCTTAAAACTTTCATATATATTCCCCACACAAATTTGAGAGTAAGTTCAGCATTGGAAAGGAAAAAAAGTGATCGCCTCTTTGAAGTTTAACCGAAAAACTTGATTATCAGCTTGGTAATTATTTGAATATTGTTAACTAAAAGCTGACCGGAAAGGACATTATTTATATATATGCATATATATGTATATATATATGTATATATATATATATATATATATATATATATATATATATATATATATATATATATATATATATATATATATATATATATATATCTGTGTGTGTGTGTGTGTGTGTGTGTATGCTTCCCTCGTGTTCTATTGTATACTAAAGGAATTTATCTGCTTATGAAGATTAAAAACGTCACCAAATATAACAGAGTTTAAGTATGGGTCTGGTCCATACAATGCAAGCAAACTGTGCACATGTACAAATATCATTTAAGGAAATGGTGTTGCTCCTAAAAATACTTTAAATGACTGATGCGGGCTACCTTCAACATGTGTGTCATATGTTGGTACATGCAGGTTCCTATACACTTTATGTACTTTTCATGGTCTCGAAACTCGATCCAAATATAATATAATGCCGTGAAATTATTCTTGTTAATGGAAATACATCAATAATGCTGAAAATATAGGAACGACATAAAGTTAATGTAAGTTGTTTTGAAACAATTAAAGCTGCAGATAGTGCATCACAATGTCACAATTAAATGTAGGCCCCAACGCATGAGTCATTCCCAAGAGATGCTTCAATCATAAAAGTCCCTTGAAATACTTCCGCCTCTCTGAACACCCACACCCACCCACCCACCCACCCACACACACACACACAAACACAAAATGGGATTTCAGAGTAGGATATATGTTATCTTGCATGCGGCATTTTTGATATTAGATCCAATTATGATAAATTACGCTGATTCAAATTTATATATATATGTATAGTAAGGATTGTCCATTGACGAGTTGAGGCGACAACGTGACAATATTATTTTTCACAAAGGATGAGTTTTATATGAAATAGCTGTGACCTGTTCTTGAGATGAGTAGCAGTTATTGATTTTCAATTTCATAAAGTAAAAGTTGAACCCAACCTTTGAGTAATTTTCAAAACACATCGCAGTTAAAATTAGCTTCAATTATCTCAGCCTACCTGAATACACAGAGTTGTCTGTCATTGGAGTGGTATATATGTGCTAAGTTGTAACTGTATTTCTATCATAGAAACTCAGCCGAACGTGATATTGGATTTTTTTCATACGCCATTACTAAATGCAGAAATAAACCATTACCATGTAACAAGCTTGTGTATACCGCTACTACAGAACGGCATTTCACTCCAGAATATATATGATATCTTATGTTATGCCTTACGTTCACAATGGATGAGTATTACATAAAACAACCGCGACTTGAATTAGAGGCACATTTGCAGTTATTGCTTTTTAATGTCATAAAGTTAATTTGACGGCAATGATAAAATAATTTTCAAAAAGTATGCTAGTTAAAAATTAGCTTCAATTATCTCAGCCTACCTGAATACACAGAGTTGTCTGTCATTGGAGTGGTATATATGTGCAAAGTTGTAACTGTAAATGGAGAATAGGTGGTCACTGATGGCTTCGGCTTTACGTCGGTAGCTGCAAGCAGATAAAGCAGATAAATGAAAGAAAGTATCTTACGTTAAGTGCCCATATGAGTACATTCATAGAAAGATATCATCTATTTATGAGCAAATGGTTTGAATTTCTATAATTTGTAGGTCCTCAGTTACACTTGAAAATGCATATATTCGAAGTATGCAAAGGCCACAAAACTAAATAAAGCTGAAATTTGAAAGGGTTTCAACTTTTTCTGGGGAGTAAATTCCAAACTCTTCTCCGAAGGGGGTTAAAAAATTAGCTTCAATTTTTTCAGCCTGCCTGAACGCATAGTTATCTGTCGGAGTGATATATAGGTGCGAATTTGTAATTGTTATTAGAGAATATGTAGTCATTGGGGGGCGTAGGCATTTCGTCAGCAGCTGTATGTAAAAAGACGTTTAAAGAAAGGATTCTTCACAGAGTACCCTTAGAAGTGCATTCATTAAAAGCTAGACATTAAAATCATTAACTTTGGATCAAATGGTTGCATATTTCAAAATCTCAAGGTTCGCAAGGTCTTGTTATGCTTGAAAATGCATACTTTGGAAGTATTCAAGGGCTATAAAATTAAACATTACAGAAACGATGAAAATTTTCAATGTAATGTGGAAAGTAAATTCAGATCTTTGCACACATGGGTGTAAATACTATTGGATTTTCTCAGCAGAATTTCAAGTACCGAGAAAGTGCACATTTTTGTTACTTAGCTCTTGAAATATATCACCAGTCGTTTCAATATCTTACAATTTTTCAGTTCCTTTGCTTAAGATGTGTGTATGTCATAAAGTTTCTATCATAGAAACTCAGCCGAACGTGATATTGGATTTTTTTCATACGCCATTACTAAATGCAGAAATAAACCATTACCATGCAACAAGCTTGTGTATACCGCTACTACAGAACGGCATTTCACTCCAGAATATATATGATATCTTATGTTATGCCTTACGTTCACAATGGATGAGTATTACATAAAACAACCGTGACTTGAATTAGAGCACATTTGCAGTCATTGCTTTTTAATGTCATAAAGTTAATTTGACAGCAATGTATAAATAATTTTCAAAAAGTATGCTAGTTAAAAATTAGCTTCAATTATCTCAGCCTACCTGAATACACAGAGTTGTCTGTCACTGGGGTGGTATATATGTGCAAAGTTGTAATTGTAAATGGACAATATGTGGTCACTGTTGGCTTCTGCTTTACGTCGGTAGCTGCAAACAGATAAAGCATATAAATGCAAGAAAGTATCTGACATAAAGTGCCCATATGAGTACATTCATAGAAAGGCAGACAAAGATATCATCTACTTATGAGCAAATGGTTTGAATTTCTATAATTTATAGGTCCTCAGTTATACTTGAAAATGCATATATTCGAAGTATGCAAAGGCCACAAAACTAAATAAAGCTGAAATTTGAACGTTTTTCAACTTAATCTGGGAAGTCAATTCCAAACTCTTCTCAGAAGGGGGTAAATACCATTTCCATATCTTCAAGCGTAACCTCAAGCTCCTTAAAGTGCATATTTGTGTTACATAGCTGTTGAGATTAATACCAATTCCTGTCAATAACATACAATAATCCACTTTCCCTGTTTCAGACTCGTGTACTTAATCCATTTTCATTTCTTTCTAAAGTAAACGTTGACAACGATGTATGAATAATTTTCAAACAATATTCCTGTTACAAATTAGCTGCAAATATTTTAGCCTGCCGGAATGCACAGTTATCTGTCGGATCGATATATAGGTGCAAATTTGTATTTGTTATTGGAATGCACGTAGCCATATGGGGCGTAGGCTTTTCCTCGGCAGCTGTATGTAGATAAAAGGTTTAAAACAAGTATCCTCCACAGAGTACTTACACAGGTGCATTCATAAAAAAGCCAGAAAAATCATTCACTTTGGATCAAATAGCTTGTATATCTTTATTCGAAGGTTTGCAAGGTCTTGTTACACTTGAAAATGCATACTTTGTGAGTATGCAAGGGCCACAAAATTAAACACTACAGAAACGATGAAAATTCTCAATATGATGTGGGACCTTCACGCACACGGGTGTAAATACCATTGAAGTTTTCTCAGCAGAATTTCAAGTTCCGCAAGTGCACGTTTTTGTTTCCTTGCCTTGAAATATATCACCAGTCGTTTCAATATCTTAAAATCATTCAGTTCCTTTGCTTTAGATTTGTGTACCTAATAAAGTTTCTATCGTAGAAACTCAGCCAAACGTTATATCAGGTATTTTTCATACGGCATTACTAAATGCAGAAATATACTATTATTATGCAACAAGCTTGTATATACCGCTACAACAGCATGGCATTTCACTCCAGAATATGTATGATATCTTATGTTATGCCTTGCTATCACAAAGGTAGAGTATCACATAAAATAACCGTGACTTGTATTACAGGAACATTTGCAGTTGTTGGTTTTAAATGTCATAAAGTTAAGTTGACAGCAATGTATACATAACTTTCCAAAAAACACACGAGACAGAAATTAGCTTCAAATGTTCCCGCCTACCTGAATACACAGAGTTGTCCGTCGTTGGAGTGGTATATGGTTGCAAATTTGAAGTTGTAAATGGAGAAGACGTCGCCAATGTTGGCAAAACCTTTACGTCGCTAGCTAAAGGCAGATATTTTTTTAAAAGTATCCTATATAATATGCCTTTGTAAAAAAGCAGACAAAAAGAAATCCCCTTTTGATATTTTTATTCGAAGGTCCTGAATGTGTCGTCAAACTTGAATATGCGTATTCAGAAAGTATGCAAAATCGAGAAGATTAAATAAAGCAGACAGTTAGATTTGTTTAATATAATCTGGCCAGTAAATTCCAAGCTTTGCACTCAAGGGATTAAATACGATTTCCGTATCATCAGGGGTGATTTCAAGCTCCCAAATGTCAAATTTTTGTTACCAAGTTTTTTGAAGTATATTATGGCTGGTGTCATTATCTCACAATAATCCACTTCCCCTGTTTCTGATTCGTACACTTGACCTATCATCTATGGTAAAACATCTGTCAAACAAATTATGGGCTATTTTTGCACATGCCTTTACTAATTGTATGGATATACTAAAGTCATGTAACCTTTCATATAGCCCTTTAACGAAAGGCATTTCACAGCAGAATATATGTCATCTTTTGTGATGGCCAGTTTGATATTTTCTTTCAATACAATTTTGCTGATTTGCTCACAACATAACACAAATTATTTTCACAAAGAATGAGCATATGTAATAACTGCGATTTGTTTTCAAGGAACAGTACCAGTAATTGTGTTTCAATGTTATAAAGTAAAAGTACGTTGACAGCAATGTATGAATACTTTTTCCAATATATTATAGTTAAAGTTTATCTTCAAATATTTCAGCCTACCATAATACACAGAGTTGTCTGTTGTTGGAGTGGTATACAGGTGTGAATTTGTGATTGTGGATGGAGAATACGGAGTCATTGTTGTCACAGGCTTTACGTCAGCAGCTACATGTAAATAAAGGTGAAAAAATATCCTTCATAAAGTGCCTATAAAAGTACATTTATAGACAAGCGGACAAAGAAATCATCATACAGCTTTGCTCTCTAGGTAGTGAATACCATTTCCATATCCTTAGGCATAATTTCCAGCTCCCCAATGTGGACATTTTGGAGCCTGGGCATTGAAATGTGTCGTGTCAATATCGTACAGTAATCCACTTCCCCTCTTTCAAATTCATGCAATTATCCGCAACAGGTTATTGGATATTTTAAATATGCCATTTCTAATTGCATGGGTATACTATGGTCATGGAACAACTTTCCATATGGACATTCTAACAAAGCGCATTTCACAGCAGAATATATGTTGTCTATTGTGGTGGTTTATTTTATATTTTCTCTCATTGCGATTTTGCTGATTCATGTTTGCATATTCAGTTAGAATTTGCCATTGACGAGATCAGAAGACAGGAGAACAGTAAGTATTTTCATGAATAGTATATGAAGCTAGACTACTCCAAATGCAAGCAGTCTCTCAGAGGCAGCCTCACCCTTCCCATCCAGACTCCCACTTTAGTCATCTCACCTTACAGCACCTTGATTTTTGACCTTTAGAGGTCACATGTAAATTACAAAATTGTGTAGTGTTACAAGAGCTACAATTTGATCCCGTAATTTCAAGCTTCCCGATGTCAAGTTTGTTTCCTGGCTTTTGAATTATGTTATGGGTGGGGTCCATATCTTATCATAATCCACTTCCCCGCTTTAAGATTCGTACACTTAATATGTTATCTATGGTGGAAACTATGTCAAACGGGTTATTGGCCATCGTCCATACGACTTGCTAATTATGTATCGTCCTTCTAAGAAACGGCATTTCACAGTAGAATATATGTTATCTTATGTAATGGCTTGTTGGCTATTTTCTGTCATTACAATTTTGCTGATTTGCTGAAAACATAGAAGTTATTATTTTCACAAAGGATGTGTTTGATATGAAATAACTTTGACTTGTTTTTGAGAAACAGTTGTAGTCATTATTTTTCAATATTATAAAGTAAAGGCTGACAGCAATGTATGAATAATTTTCCACAAACATTACAGTTAAAAACTAGCTTCAAATTTATCTGGCCGCCTGGATGCACAGAGTTGTCTATCTTTGGAATGGTAAATAGGTGCGAATTTGTAATTGTAAATAGAGAACAGTTAGTCACTTTTGGCATAGTTTTAGGTTCGTAGCTGCATGGAGAAAGTGTCAGGCATAAGATGCCGATAGAGGTATATCCATTGGAAGGCAGACAAAAAGTCGTCTACTTTTGATCATATAGGTAGGCTTTTTGTGATTCAAAGGTGCTCATAGCTCGGCACATTTTAAAAATGCAAATTTTGCAACTATGGAAAGGCCATTAAATAAAGCCGAAACTAAGAAGCTTTTTAATGTAATTGAATCTCGGCGGTAAATTACGAACTTTGCACTCGCTGGAGAAAATATTATAACGGTATCCTCAGCAGTTATTTCAAACTCCCCATTGTGCACAATTTTGTTACCTGGCTGTTGAAATGTATATCCATTGGTTCCAATATCTTATAATAATCCACTTCCTTTGCTTTAGATAAGGTGCACTTAGTGCATTTTGTATCTTAGAAAATAAGCAAACGTGTCAAATAATACTTTCTGTACGCTATTATTAATGACATTGTCCTTTTCTTTTTCTTGCATATCTCTTACCATAGTAACCCTGAAGGTATTTAATTTTCCCATATGCACAATCTTTAGTTTTCATTTTTGCCTTCTTCATTGAAGTGTTGGTATATAGCCTACCAAAACACATAAAAGGACATAAAACCTGGTCACGTATACTAAAAGCTAAACGTTGATAAACACTGTACATCTAAGCTTCAATGTAATTTCCAAGCTGTCTCAAAACTGAACCATACTGGAAATCTTAAGTTGTACGTAGACAATCAAGTACCCATATTTCAACTTACCTCTTTTCCAATTTGCACGTGTGTTTTGCTCAGAGGCTGAGTGGGGAAATGTTACTGTCGAGTATTCATCGCTACCAGAGCCTGATCCATACAGAAACAAAGCTTAGACAATTACATGCCAGCAGGATATTATTTTGACGTTGTTGTCCAGCTATGAGTTTGACAGGGTTTAGCAAAATGCATGAAAGGAATAATTGCCTTTCCAACAGAGATCACTCTGTTACTCTGTTGTAATCGTCTTATTACCCATATGTGACAAAAACTTGATAACACACGTGTAGGAAGTCAGGTTGTCAATTGTTAAGATAGCCATTGGCAGCAAACATAATTTTTTCATATGTCTATGCTTTGGCAGTTTGACAATCTCCACTGTACTTCATATGTGGTGTGTATGAAGATGGCCTTCTGCCCTTACTTTTCTCTGGTGAGCTGTCCTATTTCTGTCATGTACGATACCTGGTTGACCGCTACCTACGAGTGATTAATATAAGAAATACCTTAAGGGTTCAAACTACATACCAGTGACTATAACATGTACTGGTATGCTGCCGTCTGATATGGTTCCCCCAAGACTGCAGAAATAAATGGCCTCGTCCTCAGAGTTTATATCAAAAATGTTTAACGTTCCAGCTGTATTAACGTTGTATTTATTTCTATTAGAAGGGTTTGAAAGGTTCTTAGGTCCAATGATACTTTCAGGAAAAGAGCTTCGGTTGTTTGCTTTATACCAGAGTGTGTAAAATGATCCATCAGTCGTTTCTAGACATGGTATGGATATATTTTGGTGTTCTTCCACCGTAATACGCCTTTGTCTTCCTAAAAACAAACAAGTTTATTTGACAGCAAAACCCTATCTGTTTGAAGTTTAGTCAGGAGGTCTAGTAAAGCCATTAATATCAACATAATTGGCGTAACAAATATTCTTTCAGAATCAAATGAATTCATGTTTACCAGCCATGTATGACAGAAACATTTGCACAAAACCTAATACATCGGACTTCATTCTCTAAGAAATACCTAACCATATATTACCTACCTAATGTACACGTTGAAAAAAAATCAGCAATAAAGTTGAAAGGCATACATATATATTACTATTTTTTGGAAAAAAAATATAGATTGTACTTCATAAATTCTTTACCAAGGCATCTAAGTGGTTTGCATATTAATGGCAATTCTATCAGGAAAAAAAGCGATTATCATAAAAGACTATTCCTACTTGAAGGCTTGAAGGGCAAAGGGTTATACGATCGATGAGAAGTCTTATTATTTGTGAAGTTATAATAGATTACTCAAGATATAAAACACGGTGTTGGAAATGCTGTTATGGTCATTTCGCTGTAGTGTGCAGAGATTCTTCAGTTAATATGAGAATACTCACCACATTTGACAATTGCGCTTCTTGTTCCAACAGTATGTCTGGTCTTTGAGAACAAACCGGAGCATGTTATGTTGGTGCCAATTACGAAATGATCACATGGTATCTTTAAAGACTTTGCTATTGTACATGTTCCATCTTTGTGATTTATCGAGTTGCTTGATACGTTCAGACCTGTAACGTTCAAGCTCTTGTGGGGCAATGTGAAAATAACATCATAAAGAGAACAATCTTGAATTCTGTCAACAGAACAAATGACCAAGGCAGTTGTACCATTTGCCTCTCTGTTATATGTCAAAGTTATTCCACGAATTCCTGCAAAGGGAAGCCTTCATTATTATATTTCTCGGAAAATATTTAAGTAACATAGCAGCCAGAGAGACAGAGCTCTAAGTTGTGTGACAGAGAAACTGTATTTTTAGAGGAAGGTCATACTTCAGGTTAATTTACACAACTTACGTAGGTACGTGTGATCAATGTTACTGTCCAACCTGTCATAAAAGTTGATATGGGAGCTAAAGAATGAGTGATAATTCAGACATAGCGATAATACATTTTAATGCGTTTTAAATAAATGCATATATTCCTGAAAGTACACATTATGATACATGTGCGTGCTTGATCTTTTCTTCTCTTTTGTCCTTTATTTCCATTGGCTCAAACTAGGCATAAGCAGGGTTACCGCATAGGATATCTAGGTCTATATTGGATATTGTCTTTTTTACATTGCATTGTACAGGTTTTAATTCATAAGATAGTGTGCGAAAAATAATTCATTGGAATGTTTAAAAGTTTTAGGTATATCAAGAGATAACTTCTTAGAACAAATAGAAATTACCAGGCACCACCAATCTATAGCGTACACCAGGTCCCCAGGACCAGTGGCCATATGACGTACAAATGTGTTCACACCAGTACAAACCATTGTCCTGGAAAATGACATTTGAAATGTGAAGTGAACCATTTTCCAGGATGGCATGCCTGGCATCGTTTGCAATCGAGGTGAGGCTTTGTTTTGCGTTTTTATTGTTACGGTAGGCATTCCTGTGATACCATACTTGTTTCATGTAAGACGCTGAAAAAGTTGCATCACAAGGGATTGTGATGTTGGTGGTCGGCCACGCATATTGATTTATGATGTTGCGATCTTGAAGTTTGGCAAAATCTATATGAAAAAAGAGAGGAGTTAAACAATTAAATGATATAGCTGGAACATGGTTACCGAAATGACTTGGACAAAAAATAAGTGAATAAAAATTAAAACCACATCATATGACAATATGTATTCCACAATAGTACATTTATCATGCAGGCCGGTCTAAAATATCTCTTTGTAAAGGATTGTCATTGTTACTTGTGCTGAAACCCACATGTCAATCTATTCTTGATTACTGCATAACTCAGTATTTGAGGCTTGCTCAATGAGAAAGTTCTCTGAAAGCTTTAACGTGCCTTAATTGTCAGTACACTAGTCCCAGGTAATGATTATACTAATTGGTGTGTAGCAGTCACGAATTTTGGAGGTTTTTTTATTATGAAATGATGCATAATATTTGTGGATAGCTAACCCAGCTTTTATAGTTTGTCCGTGACAAGTTGCGGGTTGGCAAAACGTTCTTGCAGCAGCAGGTATTGGTGTGATGCAATTATATTTTGTGTGCGTGGACAGCTTAATTCATTATGACACCGTCATTATTTACGTCAGTTCATGCCCTGTGGTTTTTAGAGCTATAAATACAATGGTCAGCAAGCTCTAAGCACTTTCAAAAATGGCACTTGAAGCCCTGTTAGTTGGATTCAAAACTCAAAAGGGAACGCGTCAGCCCATATTCACAAGGTTGTGGATGTCTGCTTTTGTTATGTAAGGATAGCAGTGAAAACTTTATGAAATTGTGGACGTTTCATTGAGGTAGAGTAGTTTTTCTTTCCAAGTTTGTTGATGGGAGTTGGCCACGGCGTCTCGAGCAGAAAAACGTTAATGCCACTTTGGTCTGAGAAAGAAATTTTATACTACCAGAAATATGCCCTGTTCAAAAAATGAAGCTCTCAATACAAATCATGTATTTTTCAGATGGGTTGTTAGGAACCGTGTTTGGCGTTTCTAGTTTTCTGTTGGACTGGGTCAGCTTAAGATTTGTTAGGCAAGGATATTGTAAAGAGAAAACACTTATGATATGGTGGGGGGGGGGGGGTAAGAGAAACATGTATAATCTTGATATATGGGGGGAATATAATTGTACTCTTGGTTGGAGTTATGGTGAAATATACACTGAGACATAACGTCAGTTCGTGCATAATTTATGCAGATAATGTTTTCTGGTTGAACGAACAGGTCATATGCGCTAAAAGTGGAACAGAACTAAAGCAGCAAAGCGTGAAAGTTACTCCCCACATGAGTTTCAGTTGATTTTTTTGTTTGTATGGCCTAAAAGTCAGCAGAATTTGTGCAGTTCTTGTCCATCACGTCTTTAAATTTAGATAAGGTAATGGACTTGAGCGTCCCCGGATAGATTTATTGCGTGCATTGAATTAGGTATATAATTATCATATGAATCGGTCAGAGTTGGTGACACGCAGTCTATTTGTAGCAAACTGTATGCAGAAATAGAATGTATCAGGGCATACACTCTCATCAATATGTACGCTGAAATAGCCATGTTCGTTGTTTCTATTTTGGCAGACAGTTTGCCACAAATTTAATCTTTTTACATCAGAAAACAAAAAAGTTGAGTGCAAATTTCTTCAAGGTCCCTTGAAAAAGAGGACGGCACTTGGTAAGATCACTGTACTAATATAGAAAAACAAATACACAGGACAGTGGCAGAAAACGAATCAGAAGTTTGCTAACTTTCCAAAAATGTATAGTTTGTGGCATATTTTGCAAGTTGATTGTTTTGTGAGAAAACGAATACAAGCACCCTAAAATAGCACTGAACCAGATGCTCAGCCTTAAGAGCTTTTGTACAAATCCCTATGGCATGTTTATCTATTCCTCTCCAGAGAGCGTGATAAGTCTCCAAAGGTGGAACCATATGTCATTTTCTTCTAGACTCTCCCCTTCATATGACTCCACAAATACTCAATGGGGTTGATGTCTGGGCGGCAGACAGGTCAGTCCAGCACCTCAACTCCTTCAGCGTCCAGGTAATGCCTTACTGCACAGGCACCATGTGGCCTGGCATTATCATGCATTAACATAAAGTTCTCCCCCACAGCACTAGTATATGGGACTACACGAGATGCAAGGACCTGGTTGATGTACTGCTAAGCATTCAATGTTCCATTAATGAACAACATTTCGCTTTTGCCCTCAGTAAATTACCCCCCCCCCCCAACACACACACACACACACCATCGGCCACCTGCACCAAATGGGACAACAGATTGGACACAGCAACTTTCCCCTCGTTTTTCCGACACCAAACAGGTAAACAACCCATCTTAGTTATGAAAACCTGTCAGCAATATGCACCTAAATGGCGGTTCTTTTTCGGTATCCACAAATCCATTGTCATGTGTACAAGCTCTGAAGTGTTTCAAACGGTTTCCAGTGTATACTTGGGACAAGATAATTAAAATGTGTAAATGAGCTGAATGTCTTAGGTGTTACGTACACTCCCACTAACACAAGTGATAGCCATGTTCTCAATAGAAAAAGTGCTGCCAGGCATTAACTGTATAAATATGCGCACAGTGGTTGGTCGCAACTTGGCTTATCCACTTGTATGAAGGCGTAGTAATGGAACTGAGTGTGAGTGCCCAGTCTAACTTTTGGTCCTGACTGTATTAATCTAACTAAGAGTAACCTAACAAAGCTGTCGGCTCAGGGAGCTAGTGTGAAATATATGCTCGGTTTGAATAAATGCCATAGACACTCCAAACTTTTTAGTGCTAAATATCTCCAAAATTTGGCATGTAATCAGACGGGAAAATATTTCTCTGACTTTGCCAGTTTGTGCGGTAGCATCCCCTGTGAGGTTACTGTTTCTCCAATGTGTGTCAAAACAGGTCACGGAGGGCACTGTTATTACAGGTACATTGGCCGACCGGCTGCTCAAGTTAGAAGTGTCTCCTTTGCGTGCGGCTTTGGGACTTGTCCCTGGCACTGAAGACGGTATTTGGGCCAGGATGGCGTCGTTGAATTCATAAGACATCCCTTCCATCATAAAAAATTTCATCTCTGGGGCTCAGCTGATAGTAATCTTAATCCTCATCTTTCCAATGCCGCTTCAAAATGTGTATGTCATTAATGTGCCAAACCTGGTTGTTCATTAATCTTCACTTATACCTGTGCATATATATGATTGTTTAATTTTCCTCACTTGTGGCGGGTCAATAAAGCATTATTATTATGCAAGCAGAAACCGCATTCGACTGTCAAAAGCACATTGGTTCATTGTGGCCGCAAAAAATGAGCATGCTCTCTGGTCCACAACAGTCTTGCTCTTTTTTGCTGTTGGTTAAGGGACATTTTCTTTTACAATGGTTCTGACTTTAAAGTTTTCCATTGCCAAATAGTTTATTTTTTCATGAAAGTAAAGGACTTGAATTGCTAAAGCACTTTAGTGAAGAAAATTTGCCTTTGCCATGATGCAATATGTATTTCCTTCACTTCATTGACTATTTTATTGTGTGAAATTGCCTCTTATCTGGTGGTCTCTCTCGTCAAACGTCACTGTGTTCCAGTGTTGTGAAGGAAACTCCACCCACAACCAGCTCAAAAATTAGATTAGTTACCTTTCTTAAGGATGCAAGACGAAGTGCTTTGTGGCATTGACAAGTCCGTATTACCCACAGAGCCTCTATTGTATCGAACATTAGTGTGCTCTGTTCCACACATTTAACAGAATACATGTTCGACAAGACGATTCAAAACATGATACAAATGAGACTGGCAAAGATACTAAAGCTGCTGATCAATGCTGTACTTACAAGATTCACAAAGCCTGAAGATGAAACAGCACCACAGGCACATCGAATTATAACCTCCAAACACAGCCGACAGGTCGACCGTGCAGAGACACTACAGACAAACTAGTTGAATCAGAAATCATAGGCCCAAATGCAGCAGCTTATAGTTTTATTTTATTGAGTGATTGATAAGAAGGCCTGTTTTTCGAAGGTAAAGAGTGGCATTGAAATGCAATACGTAAGGTTTGGGCATGCCTAAATGGATTAATAATGACTACTATAGGAGGCCACACACCTCAAAAGTTAGGGGAATACGCAAGCACTTGACCACAGCTTGAAGACACATAAGTCACACGGTGGGAGATGCTACTGTTTTGCCTGTCTTAGCGTGCGGCGTATACTGCCGGTTTTGGAAACCATGCAAGACGGCATGCCTTCTTGGTTCAAACATATTTTAATTGCAGAAAAAAAAAACCCTAAAACCGATGTCCAGTGGGTACAAGATAATTAGCTACAGTACGGTATTCAGTGGTACCTGTACTGTATCAATGGTCCCACAGGGTGGTGTGGGGGGGGGGGGGGAGTAAAACCATAGACTGTTACGTTATGCTAATGAGCAAATATAGTAAATGAAACCTACCTGCCCACGGGAGACGCAGTAATATAATGAAAAAAATAAAATAGCCAGCCATTGGAAATTATTTCGCATACTGCATGTTAGAATCCTTCCAACAAAAAGAACCGGACCAAATGTGATTGAACCTGCATGAGGAAACATCACATTGTTTTCCTGACTGCCAATTTTAGCATAATCTCCATAAAATGCATGACAAGGAAGTGCTAAAGTATAAATAGCTTCTTAATTGTCATCTAAAGTTTTACAATTCCTTTATCCTTGACATGATACCAGGTCATTACAAATTTTGCTGAAACACCTCTTGGAATTTTTCCAAGATATACCACAGTAAAAATATGATCCCTTGGCGTTTCTGCCGACAAATGCCGAGTTTCAATATTGTTCTCGCTAAAAATGCCGAGGTTCAAATGAACAGTAAAAGGGTCTTAGCGTTTCTTGGCAAAAAAGCCGAGAAACGTCAAGTTAGGAATGGAAATACTTATAATTTAGGGTGAGATTATTATTTCACGCAAGTTTTTTAGACAAGTATAACCAGCATTTATTGTACTCTACACATCAAAGCTAGAGATTCTCCATGCAAACAAGGCGGATTTAAAGAGTAATATAAATGAGGTTGTGAGCGAGTATTAATTGTACTCGGTAATTTATTATAGTATACATATATATATATATACATTAAGATGAAGGTTGCATGCACCAAATCGAATTAAGCCACTACGAACTTTTAGCTAGTCCTTGTCTCAAGTCAGGGCAGAGTTATTTTCCTTCATACTATGTTTGATGTTTATGTCTGGTGTTTGTCTATCTTGATCTAACTGGATTGTGACATGGCTTGCTTGATGGTTGAATCTTGAGTACATGGAATATGGTGCAGCCCCTTTGACATCTTAGAAAACTGTTGTCCGCATCTATTTTTCATTACATTCACCATTATTTTATGGATGTTGTCTCTTTGGACTTGATGGCGGATGCATGGCTTGATGAATGTTCAGAACTTGTAGGTAATTGGTCATGTTCGTGTTTAATTAATAATTTGGACAGATTCGAAATTGAACTGAATTTAGAAATCGTTATCAGATCTTGATACATAATGTTCACTGATTATAAGTAAGTTGATCCTAGCTGGATTTTATGCCCAACTCGTAATACGTTTTGTGGTTTAACTCCACAATAGACTCAAAAACAAAGCTTTGACACTCGCGACTTCATTCTCTAAGTTAATTTTCCTTTTACCATCAGCTTGGCGCCTTCCTACAACATACACTACATATGGCGTTTTCTCTCACAACAAAGAGGTATGGTTAACAATGACTATTACGTACTTCGGTGTATACAAGAATGTTTTCTTTCTCGGAATCCAAGTTCAAGTACACAAGCTTTATGCATCAAGTTTTTCTGTTACACCATTCATGGTCATATGACTGGATTTAGAAATTCAAGCATCCAAGGGTATTTGATAGCGAGTTTCTGGTATCCTTACACTCCTTTGCGGTTTACAATTTTGGAGTGCTGATCTAAAGCATTGTAGTTCTGCAGGGTGGTGCGTCTATAATGCAGCCCTAACCATGGGCCTCCTGGATGCCGGCCATTACCTTTCGGTACTTGGACCTGTTCCCACTATCGAGAAAGCCTTCTCCACACAGCTCCAACTTTGACTCAGCGGCTCATGGCTGCTCTGCCCAGTGCCGCTATTCAATTCATAGCCTGGGGGCGATTTCAGTCTCTGATACATGTACAATATTCCTATTCTGGAGCCAACCACCGCCAACAACTCTCAATTTCAAGGCATTGTATTTACATGTTTAGGTAATGCACACACTGGAAGAGTCCAATTATATATTTTACATAACAGCCATTGACCTTCAGTTAACAATAATCACACATATATTATGGATGCCATCGAATCAAAAGAATTTTCCCGAATCAGACTGTCCCATGGACTTGGCTGCCATTTTAATAATTTTGGATTCCGCACCCAATGGTTTGTTAAATGAAGATTGTATTGCGATTATCTTGGTGTGTGTGTGTGTGCGTGTGTGTAGGGGGTGGGCGGGTTATAATATATGAAACCAAAAGTATATATTTTGCAATTTTTTCAGAGCATCAATAATATGATATATCCTGTGGCCACAATCCCTTTGAAATGCAAATCAAATTTACATGTGGTTTTATGTGCTTGTCCTGTAATGCATAGCACCATGTTTAAAATATCTGACCAGCATGCATGATTGCCGGCCCTAGTTATGATGTCGCATTTGGGTTTGTAACTAATGATGATAACTGCTTTTGAAACAACCGGGCAGGCAGATTAGAATTAAGATAGTAAGTCACGTTTTAAAAGTACTCTAATAACCGTTTCAAATGACCTCACTGCAAAATAACGGCACACCGGCCACTTTCTCAATACAATCTTTCAGCCATGGTTGATAATTTTTTATTAGGGAAGGGCGGCTTGAAACTTTTTTATGTTTCTTAAAATTTGTTTTTATTTTGGATCAGGCCATTTTAATAGGCTTGGTCGGGTTGTTGGAACCACAAATATATTTTTATTAGGCCTTAGGTAACTAGGACCTTTCTCGAAACTTGTTTAAAATGGATTTTCTCCCCCCCCCCCCTTTACATATTATCTGCAGTGACTTCAGTTTAATTTCTTACTGGGGCAGAGCCTGAAGGACTTGTTAAAACATAAAAATCCGAATGCAAAAGCTACAGTGAGCAATACGTCTCCAAGGTTATCAAATCATATGTGCTTATGCAGATGAAGAGCCAGAAATAAAGCAGTGGCTGGATTTTTTTTTCACTTGCACTTTTGTGGTCATTATAAGGGTTTACTAACCAAATTTTATCTTCTCAGATGAAGAACACAAAAAGCTTCCGTACCTGATTCTCTGCCTTATATTGACAAACGTGCAATCAAATCTATGCTCTGTCTTTGCCCAAACAGGTCTGCCATGACCCTGTCCGTAGATGAAATGTTGGAACAATCCTGACCCTGTGCATGATTGCTGAGTCTCCCCAACCTTATAAAGCCTTTAGCTATATAGACGACTCTTCCCTGAATAAAGGGTTTAGTTTTTTTGTGCATCTGGTGCAAGCTGAACCCTTAGCATGTAATTTCATTCCACTGAGACAGCTTTGCTTGGATCACCTTGTGTGCCCTAAAGAAAGCTGTTGACAGTTGGCATGCTGGATGAGCTGGGTGCTAGATTCATATTCCTTGTAAAAGTACATTTCATTCGGGCAACAGCGTGCTTATAGTTCCTAAGAACATTGTGGTCCTGGTCGATAGCTTTCCTCGGCGCCCTTTCGGCGCAATGTGCCCACAGCGCGTCGAGGAAAGCTGTTCATTCAGTCCAAAATGTAGCAATAAAAATATATAAAGCATTACAGTGCCTGGAATTCCATTAAAAAGTGATTGTTGTAATACTTCTACATGAGCTGTTAGTTTGCCAGCTCTTTTTCTCAAGCCAACAAGGCTATCACTGGAGCAAAACGCGTGAGAGTTAATACCTCAAGCACATTGCACAACATGTAATGGTTCAATAGACTATCTTCTATATACCGCTTACTAATTCGTACATGCAACTCCAAATTTGGCACTTACGACTTAGCATGGAATAAGTACGAGATGCTTATCTTCTTTGTGGCGACAACAAAGTTTGGTAGTTTTTACCTCAGATGACCTGTCAGTCATCTGAGCTTATTTCTTGGTTCTACATGTGTCCTTGTCCATCGTCCATAGTCTGTTGTCCATCATTAAAATTTAACATTTTTGACTTTTCAAAACCCAAGGTGAGATTTTAAGCAAGCAATCCCTAAATGTATGCTGGGTAGGTGGCACCACTAAATTGAATTTCCCATAGGCGGCCATTATAACACATCCTAGCGTATCTGAGAGCAAGAGCTTTGACTGTAATGAAGACGATGCTCACCAATTAAGTTCAAGTCTGCCTTACACAATAAGAGGCATTAACATATATGATGAACACCAAACTTTTGACTCTGCCTCACCTGAACGCAGTCATGTTGGAGTTTTAGCTGTCCGCACCCAATATCACCTTTAAATTTCCGACCACCCCAGAAGAAAATTATGCCCGAAACTAATTATTCAAATCACTGTATTTTGTGATGGCAAAATCTGATTTAAAATTATATTTAACAGATTTGAGCCTGCCACAAATTCCACCACTCTGGTCAAGCCAAATTCTACAGTGGTGGTCATTAGACATTATAACTTTGTGCTGCCCTCTGTGGCCAATTTAGGGGTGCAACCGGTAGTACTCTACCAGGTTTATATAGTTGGCCACGCTCCATTGATTTTCTGTTCTTCAGTTTTTGGGGAAAATCTACACAAAATTGGACAGATGGCATTAAATGAATACTGTCTTTTTCTTGTGTCTGAATGCATATATATTCATATAAGTACATATAAACACACATGCACACACACATATATATATATATATATGTAACGCAGGGTAATGACAATATCACTCTGTTATGGCGATTAATGACCTTTACTGGTTATTTACCTTTCATTTGTCATTTTTTTTGGAGGATTCCAGAAAAAAATTCAGAACAGAAATGACCATAAAAAAGCAACCAATGAAACCTTTTTGCACTTCTATATGATACAATTCTTTGCTCTCAAATGTTAAATACCCCCACATTATAGAGAGACGAATTATATTGCGAATGTACTGTTTTGTCGCTCAGAGTAGCTATAAAACATTAAAATGTATATTTGTGGTCTACCTCTTCACATAAATAGGCCTTGTCACCTTTTTAAGATGAGGGTATGGCCACCAAGACGTTATCAAGTCACAAATGGTGTAAGGGACCGAATGCGGTAAAATGAGTTTCAGGTAGTCATGTAGCATTTAGATAGCATATTCACAAACAGATTGCAAATGGACAATCAACAAATGGACCAACAGATAGCCTGAAAATATGACAGTGCACGCTTTTTATAAAAACGCTTGCACTTAAATATGGAGCTTGGATTTTAAACTTGAAAACTATAGACCGATATATTTTACATGGTTTGCTAAACAGGTCAAGCATATATTAATCACTGTCCATGGCACAGAAGGTGGCGTATGCTTTCCTTCCCACTTGGTTTAGTGGAGGAAACCACAAAACTCGGACAGAACCACCGTGCACAGTCAGAGTGGTAGGAACTTTTTCCACTTGCTTCTCTGGCCCTGAATCCAAAACCCAGGCTGCAGAGGTGAAAGGCGAGTGTGTGTGCAGTTCCACCAACCGTGCACCCATTTTATTTTTTTGTGAATATAATGAGGCATATTCAAATTATCGAGTAAAAGAAAGTCATATTCTTTGGCCAAGGGATTTCGAGATGCTTTCAAATTTAATATTGTAGCATTCATCCTACCAGAGGATGGTCGACCGAGAGGACAAATTAATATTGTTCCTTATGGAGAAATAGATAAATTCAGTCCAATGGGATTCGTTATTTAGCATTTAATTGATGACGAAAAGTGGGAAACCTCCTTTATCGATCATTTCTTTCTATTGGATGTCCTCAATGTTGATTTACTCTTTTGCAACAGATCAGGTCAAAATTACCGAAAAACTATGCCTATTTCTGTTCTTAAAACAATTAAACCTCTTTGCATTCCTTTTACATTTTGCACAATGGTCGCTGCTTGATGTATATAACTGTACCTCCTTCCGATGAATGAAATGCTTGTTATGCATGCTGTTCAATTAAAAACTCATCTCCCAGCAAACATGAAAGTACAAAATAGAATCGAATAATTAAAGACTCATCTGCAAGTAAAAATGAAAGTACAAAATTAAAATCGAATATGTACCAAGTCATGCTGAATCAAGTGCAATACTAAAGCTGGTCCTGGAAATACAATAAAGTTCATAATTTGGTGACCACCATGTCTGGCATTGAGGTTCATTGCGGCTTAGCAATTAGTTTACTAATGGCATACTGATGCCTTTTGAAGCTACCAGATATCTCGAAACCAGGTGGTGCTTGTATCTCCTGATTTAAAAAAAAAAAAATTAAAGAGCACACACAAACAGAGTAAGATTAAGCATATGTATGTACAGCTTACTACAAACACAGGTAAGCTCATCCTTTTCCAAGGTTTGTTAAATAGCCAATTAAGTGATTTTCACAGTTTCTGTTAAATTATTTGGAGAATAATTTACCTTCGCTACTGCCATGAAGCTTCCCTACCGATTACTGTGAATTAACGACGGAATACCACCAAGTGCATCTAGACCTAATGAGTTCTCCTATTGGCACCAAACTCATGTATTTTATGACTGTTCCTGTGTTTGTTATACTTTCATATGACTTTTCAAATATGCTCATTTGACTCTGTTGGACCCTTATAAGCGTATGCCATCATTTTATGACCTTGTCGTTTCTCGCTTTTACGATTTTGGTGGTATTTAGCTTGACTGGGTCTTCGCCATCTTTATTATCTCAATTGATCACACTTTTAAATTGTTATTGTGAACTCATATAGGACGGGATACTTAGAAACTTTCTTCTCAAAACTATTGATCACTTAATTTAAAATGACACAGGCGAACATCTTACAAACCTTAGTGCGATAAGCGTATGCCATCATTTGATGACCTTGTCATTTCTCGCTTTTACGATTTTGGTGGGTATTTACCTTGACTGGGTCTTCGTCATCTTTATCATTTCAATTGATCACACTTTTAAATTGTGATTTTGAACTCATATAGGATGGAAGACTTAGAAGCTTCCTTCTCAAAACTATAGATCACTGAATTTAAAATGACACAGGCAAACATCTTCCAAACCTTAGTCCCGCTCGGTTCATATGGCTTACCTTGACCTTATGTCACAAGACAATTTTACAAAATTAAAACGCAATTTTGATGGACCCGATTCTAGGGTAATATTTCAGGATTTGCGTTAGCTAAGAGTGAATCTTGACACGGTGGACCCTTCTAGGGCGAGGTTATGGATTGCAGTTACATTGAGGAACTTTGACCGAATATTCAAGGCCGCAAGATTACCTCTATGATTTTGCTTCAAGATGATATCTTTCTACATATAAAATTGGACTACTAGTGCACATAAGCATGATCCTCTATAATGACTAAGTGAGGTACCACACATAGCTGAACTGAGTGAACGTGGCTTGTGAACTACTTATGATGACACTTGTATATTGCACATTCTGGTGCTGATTTTTGATAGCAACATGATATATGTCACTTTGCATTTGAATGTAATTACATTAACCCTGAAATGGTCATGGTCATTTTTATTTTGCAAAATACACACTCGCACATCATGATTGCCGTCTATGTTCCCAATAATCAGCCAGTGTATGTGTTCAGCTGAACAAATGAACGTCTCAATCCTGATATTGCTCAGCAAATACATCTATTTACTAAAACCACTCAGCAGAACATACACGGTGCTAAATTGTGACCATTTACAAAATTCCTTTCATTGTTACGTCAACATACAGGTAGCTGATCTCTTAAAATGACGCTATTTGATTGCCTTCTACATTTTAAACAGGTCAAGCAAGTGCATCTTTAATCCTATTATTTCAAATTTCAATATCCGGAAGCTAAAATGAACCATGGAGCAATACTGTTGGGATATAGCAACACATAAAAACTTAAATTTACTACCATTGTGCTATGACCTTGAAATAAAAATTCAATTTATTCTTTGTTGGAGAGGAAATTATCATTTTCTAGAAAGTATTAACTGTGGATCATATGACATTGTTACAACCAAATAGTGACGTGTCTGCATCAATGACGTGGTGCATTCACATTGGGACAAAATTAAATGTGGGACATGGATGTTTGATTATACGCCACACATAACGTGGAAAAACTACAACGAAAGTAGACAAACACGATACACCAGGTCGGCGTTGAAAGTAGGCCTAGCGCACATTTCTATGCGTTGAATATCCAATTAAACACAGAAAAAAATAAATCTTGCGTGCTTTGGAGTGAGTTACTGTTTTGCTGTCACGAGGGATCGTTGTTGTTGGGGTAAATCACGAGTGATCGCAGGTCATGAGTAGTTTTCCATATCTACTTTATGACCTTTTGGTTTATTTTACGCGTTTTTTGAAAAGGGAAGTGTAACTGTGGAAACAATATGGATCAAGAGATACTTCAATGGCTTATTTTGAAGAAATACACTTTTTGCTATATAAAAAAAAAACATTTGAAAATTGTATAAAGATAAGAAATAGGAAGTTTCACCAAGGTTCAAAGTTAATTGTTTTGACTTCATATTTTTTTCATAGGAATACAATACATGATATTATACAAATGTTTCACCCGTGTCGATTCTACACCTGACACCACGTCCATCCAGACATTGTCATTTCCCAGTAATATGGAGAGTGAATTACACTGTACATTATTAGTATATGCAGATCATTCATCCATTTTACTTTCGCAAAAGGTTCGTACATTTTGCACTAGCACAACATATTACCGAAAATTTTAACTTTACCTGAATGTTAAAGCAAAAGTGAAATCTTACGTTTTGCTCTGACATTACATTTTATTTCTTTGAAGAAATTTGAGTATCAAATGCTTGATTTATGCGTGTGCTGTATATTTACACCAGCGCTGAGATTCGTCTTATAGCTGTCCATATTTTCCTTGTCATAAATAGCAAGTGTCCTAGGCTGAAGAGTGGAGAGTATGGACGAAATCTGCGCCAAAATATTAATTTTATTTGTGCACTTCCGTTCATAATTTTTTTCAGTTTGATGCAAAACTCATTTAAACTCCATGTGGTTCTCCCTGTAGTCTATTTTTCTGTAATTTGTTCTATTTGCTTATGGCGTTGACCTGGTTATCCGTGTTGACAACGAAGAATCACTGTTTCCACGCACATCCTTTGATCGCGTGACTGTGTTGTGCCTACATTTACACAATAAAGTGGCCAAAAATGTCTCTCGGAACCTTCTGAAATTTCAAGAGAAAGACTAATGACATAATAATTTGCCCTTTGAATATGATATCTGTTTGCCGTAGGCCTTTGTAAAGTATGTGTTAAGCACTCTTAGAGTGGGACTGGGTGATGGTGCTAAAGCACGAGGGTTGAAATCCCATGTGAGGCTTATTTATGGAATTTTTCATTATATATCATATATTACATCTGAAAACATATTCATTGTTGGTGTTTAACAATAGCAGAACTCGCGAGTAGCAATTGTATGTGTAACATTCTCGTGGGCTAGAGGTAGATATTTCTATTAGATTTTATTTCAAAGTAGCATTCAATTCATTGAATACTTTTGCAGCAAAAGTTACTACATTTACAGTAGTATTTAAACTGTATGCAGCCATTTACCAGAAGAAATTTGGTGTTTCTAGCACTGGTTTTAACGTTACACACCTGCAAATTACAATGGTCAAATGGAAATACACATATCTAGCCCACTTGCTTAGCCTCTACTGAGAACCCACATGACCCAGCTGATCTTGACCTTACCTAGTATGTGAGGGGTACACCCGTTTCAATGCTCATAAAACATTGTAAGGTTCACTTCATGGACATAAATCTTGGTGCATCAAGGGGATTGTAATAGAGAAGTGCTGTTGTTAGTACAAAAATATATGAGTTTCTGACGTACTGTAACCATGTCTCTAACTACCAACTTCAGAAAAAAATATTTCTAATAGCTATGCTGTGCTATACAAATTTATTTAACTGTCAGCCCAATGCTTTTATTTATTAAACAGAAGCGCTTTATACCGTTAGCTGTTAGCCTTGAGGTTAAGCCTGTCAAAAGTTGTAATGCAGGTGCTGGCACTAAGGGCTTAAATGCCAGTTCATTTTGATGCCTCGTAAATACGGGTGTATGCAGAATAGTTCCCCATCTATTGATGCACCGAACTAAGGCTACACACAATGGCAGATCCGTTTGATTCAATCGTATTGAGACCTAATATAGAAAACGAAATGATGAATACTTTTCCACATCATGTTAGATATTTGCTGTTTTATCGGTATTTGTATGCTTTTTCCACTAAACCTCCCCGCTACCCTTCCAAAAATTGTTATTTCGTTACACTGATTGTTTCGCTGATTTGCAGCCGTAAAACATTCATGACATGCCGAAATGTTGGAATTTAATTGCCACTAGTCGTATGAAAAATTCAACATATCTTGAACTGCGTACTGCATATCTGAAATTCATATCTAACTTTGCAGTTTACCCATATATGTGTATATAAATATATATATATGTTTGGCGTTAAATGTAATGTAATGTTGTGGTCCATTTGCATTTCGTCCAATCCAAACTATATTACACGTGCCCTAACCACATACATGAATTTGTAAACAGGCACACACAATATATGTACATATATATATATATATATATATATATATATATATATATATATATATATATATATATATATATATATATATATATATATATATATATGTATATATATATATACATGCATATGTATATATGTTATATTCATAAATATATAAAGGGATTTATATGTCCACAAACAGGGATAATTGTTCCATCAATGTCCCTTACCTTGAACAAAGAGGGTAAATGTAAGGAGTGATTGAGCTATTTGCCAATCCCAAAAGATATAAGTTGAATCGTATGCCATATTTGGTGTCTATTTCTCGGACTTTCTTTGGTAGAATCCATAAACGTAGGCCAATGAGCACATTTAAAATTATTGTCGGTGCCCAACATAAGAAAAAACACAAAACTACCAGAAGCATCATTTTTATGACCTGTAATAGCAAGAGCAAATCCTCTTGAATTACAATTGATCGATCACACCAATGATTACGTCAAAGACATAGATGTCTTGTAACAAAAAATGTCAATTCTTATCCAGAGCAATCTGCCTTTCCATGGTGCTAAACAATAATCTATTAAATTCAATCACGCCTATAGGAGTACCTGGCATTCTGCAGCATATCATTTTCACACACATACTTGCAATCATGTGCAATGATTTCCAACCACGTATCGCAAAATTAAGGAAAAAACATAATTAAACACAAACGTTAAGTGCCACAAGCATGCATATATTATTTAGTGTCCCTTATTCGAATAATTTTGTTGAGCTGGTGGTCAGATCAAATATAACCCAGCATGCACAGGAAATCAAATCACTCTTTTTATCCTGGTACTTACGTTATATGCATTTATATGATAAATGTCGTGCTGGCAATAATCGTATTGGACTTTAAATCGTTCAGAACCATTCATTCAAAAGATTCAAACAAACTGCACTCAACTAAAAATCTAGCTGGGGTATTGTATATTAAATGTAACAGAATATCCTATAAGGAATGTGTCCATTTTGCATAATTTCAGAAAAGTATTCTTTGGAGATGTATTGCGTACCTTTATTCTCCCCCGTATAAGCATTCTGTGTGCTGTTGAAGACTGTTGTCCATGGTTTATGTCTCTTGTGCTGTAATAGATAATGTTCAGGTTACAAAGTGTACTGAGCATAATTTTCACCTTCCGTGTTGTTACAAAGTCTGCACTTTGCATCTTGTGATAAACACAGTCTACACCTTCCATGCTGTGATAAACAAGCACTTTACATGTGTAATAAACATAGCTATACAACTTCCATGCTGTAATAAATGCAGTTTGCTCCTTGCGTGATCAAATATAATTGCAACATCCGGGTACAGAATGAGGTGTGTGTACCTAATGATCAGATGAAGACCTATGTTTAGTATGATTGCTTTCACCAGCTACAGACTGACGTGTGTGTTTCTAATGTTCTGAGAAAAACTTTCATATTTGTCATACTCGTTTCCGGTGTTCAGCAGCAATATACATGTTCACCTATGAACGTATCCATATTCTTTCCACGGCAGGTATTTTTGGCAAAGTCATACTACTTTATAGGGTCATTTGGCTCCAACTATTTAAATCCACTGTGATTGCAGTCTGATGGTTTTTACCGAAACTTTTCATCATGGTAAATTTTCAATACATTTTACTCTCTGTGTGCTATTACATATCCCGTTGTACAAAAGTGTCCAAAGAGCATGATCGCGTGATTGTTAACATACTCCTTCAGTGTCACACAGTTCTGTCTATCACAAGCTGGCACTTGCAACAAATATGTGACTATAATCTACAAATCGTACAGGGATCCTGATGACTTTCAACTGAATGAACCAAAACATGAAATTCGTAACTCAAGTTATTTCTACTCAGTATCAGTTATTTTCATTAGTTACTGCCTGTGCATCAATACATTAGATTTAGAGAATATAACTCAATATAGGATTCTTTTAAAACTGAAGAATAATACACTGTAGAAGTAAAACGTGTGTCATCTTTTTTCCATCTTAATTTGTTACCATTATGATCTTTGCTTTTGTATAAAATTGGGTATCCTTTATCAAAGGCAACCTACTTCTAACTCGTTGTTGTGACAAAGTGGAGGATAATTTAAAAACCTGAAACATGTTTCTTAAATTTTGTATCTTTGATATGGCTGCCAATTTATGTCACAATGTGGAAACGTGAAACATTTGACTCGATATATCTGTATATAGACAATGATTAATGAAATGATACCCATAAGAACATTGTTCCCAAGTTAAATATGTCACACTAAATGAAACCGTCGCTGTGGCCACTGGTACATACTGGCATGCTCAAAAGCAATATGAAGTGCTCTGGCCACCTGGTGGCTACTGAAGTGTTCAATATTATGCATGAGGTAGCCCAGACTACATATAAATGCTCATTGACCCAGAACGTTAGTAAAACCTGAGCTACTAGTGCCTTTAGCCAAGCCTTGTTACATGGCCAGTCTATATTATGACATCACACCAAAGGAACTAACCATAAAAACTTCAAAGTGGCCCAATATTGCCCTACAGCCCTGCTTTCTGTTGTTAAGAGAATATATCTTGTAAAATAATGGTTTTTATGACACAATCAGTGGAAATGTCCTTCATTCTGCCACATATATCTGAATCCACCAAGCAATAGCCAGCAAACAATTTTATAATTGCTCATACCCTTTGCCACTACTTGAGAGGACAATGCATTGCTTCATACTTTTTAAAATAACCACACATGATCTGGTGTATGTATATGCCATCATAAGAAATGGTAGGGTCACTTGCACGATGACTGGGTAAAGCGTTTTTGTTATTTTTTGTACTGGTGGCGTGTTGAACTTGTGCATGATGCAAATGTGTGTTTGGTGCTCTGCATCACCTTCACGGACAAATGTCTGAAAAATATAAAAAACTACTTGTTAATTTTATATTTATGTACACAGTCACGTAGTGCCTGTTACGATACATACTGACACTGAATCAAGTGTTAGCTCACCCCATCAAGTGTGTCTATAAAAAAAACAATCAAATCTCTTTGGACATTTTATTCACATCCACTTAACCAGAAGTATTAAATACCTATTAGGCGTTGGGTCAAAACAACAGTATACATACTGACACTGAAATCAAGTGTTAGCTCACCCCCATCAAGTGTGTCTATAAAAAAAGCAATCAAAACTCTTTGGACATTTTATGCATATCCACTGAACCAGAAGTATTTAATACCTATTAGGTGTTAGGTCAAAACAACAGTACACATACATTGGACAACAGGTTTATCAAAGTTTTGCGTATTGATTCTGGCAGTAAGCTGGCTTTTAAATCAACTTAAATTTACTTATGATCTGCAGTCTCTCATCTTAGGTGTCCGTCAGCCATCATTCAATCGGTCACCAACTCACAATTTTGATTTGCCAAAACCTAGTGCCTACGTTCTCCATGAATTTTGTGTGGGACATACCATGGGTGTACATCCACTGAATATATTCAAAAGTCCCCCCCCCCCCCGCTGACTTTTGGGGAATGATTTCCTTTCGCATTTATAGAAAAACCCTAATCAATTTCTTCTCAACTCAGTTTTTTTCAGATTTGAAATTATTTTTAAATTGCGAAGAAACAATTTGGACACCCTCTGCATTCTAATCAGTTAAATTGGTGATCTAATTTGTCTCTTATTATTGCGATTACTTTTCTGTGTATGTAAATTCACGCTTCTCCAAAACTGCAATGTGGATTCCTTTCAAAGTTTATAAAAATGTAGCTTCATTCAGTCTCTACCATTTTGCTCACGGTGATGTTAAGGTCCTTGCCTGAGGCTTAAACAGTGATTGAAATTAGTAAATGATTGGTAAGAGTACATGTGTGCATAGAAAAAATAAAGATATTACTTCACATGCACTATGATACATTTGTCAACAAAACCCTTTATTACAATCTCTTCAAAAGGAATGTGATATGCCTAGCATAAGTTCGTGGAAGTAAATTCAGTAAGTTACGAGCCAGTGAAAGTCTAAATATTTGAACTAATTTTTGCTTTGCTTCTTAGGTGGTTTTCAATCTTCTAGCACATTTGTGGACCAATTGTACACATTTTAAGATTTTATGAAACAGTTTAGATTCCCCCCAAATTAATGTTTTACCCATTACATGACTTTTCCGTATATATATATATATATATATATATATATATATATATATGATGATGATTGACGATGGGTAGGTTTGTATTATTCAAGTACGAGAAGGACCTTATGGAGTGTTATTTGCCACGGCAGCAATGTTGCTGCCGACACCAAATAAAATTTCATATTGTCCTCCTCACTGAGTTGTGTTTATTTTATTCTTTTCCTATGACAATATAGGACTGATGATGCCACACTTATAGGACACTGGGCAGATGACAGGTGTAGACTATATCTGGTTTAACCAGTAGGCCTAGAACCCCCCCCCCCCCCTTGGAAAAGGAGAATAAAATGCAATGCAAGTTCTCACAATAGTTGGGTCATTACAGAAAGCACCATGGTATTTAGTAAAGTTAAACTGATAGAATATGTGTTTTTAAGAATAAACATTTATTTAGGTATAACATGTAAATGGATGTAGTATTATTAATCAATAGAACGTCACAACCACTGCAATAACAAATGAAACATTCCAGGACATTTAAACGATATGAATACAATCCAACAAGATATCCAAAATGATTATAATTTTTCTCCATGTATGTAGGAAATATTGCCTCTGAAACAGATCCCTGCACAATTTCTGAACTGGAGATCAAAGAGCTTGGTCGCTTGTGCAGGCAAAACGGGTTTATTATGTAGCGGCAACAAATTAATATCATTACTACACGTATGCAAGGTCATGCATTATGACATTCACATAGTTTCCATTTTTCAAAAAGATTCTCTCAGTTTGACAAAACACCAGACAATCATTTTCTGATTACTTATACTGATTTCCTTGTTTTATAATAAATTGCTTCATAAACAAAGCACTTTTATGTGTATATATATATATATATATATATATATATATATATATATATATATATATATATATATATATATATATATATATACACATATGTACAGCGGTACCTGCTGAATGCAACCACTGCCGTGAGCAGCTGCATTGGTCTCTGTGGTCAGTAGGCTTGGACACAGGAGTCAATTGTTTGGTAAAATTTACCTGTGGTGACAGGTCACCTGCTGTATGTGGCCACATTTTCTTGGAAGGAGTGGCCACATACAGCAGGTACCACTGTTCATATATCAGATACATAAAGTATATACAAGATATATAAATAAAATAAATAACTAAACAGAGAGACAGACAGATAGATAGATAGATAGATAGATAGATAGATAGATAGATAGATAGATAGATAGATAGATAGATAGATAGATAGATAGATAGATAGATAGATAGATAGATAGATAGATAGATAGATAAGTAAGTGATAGCCCTTCATATGTAATGTGTCGCCACAGGTGGGAATGTTTAAAATTCCAAAGTGAGGCTCTCCCATTTCGTTTGTAGAATATTATTTATCTGACATCATGGCTGATGGAACCCCACAGGACCAAGGCTGCCAGTCCCAGGTTTGAGATTATATTGTGGTTCGTCTATGAGTAATAACCGATAGTGTAGTAATGTATGGAGAGATTATGCAATGCAATGTTGTGGGTAACACCCCTCTGGCGGGTACCCAGGATTTACAAAGCACTAACCGACAGAGCCCTAGTTGCCTCTTTCTTGAAGGTGCGGACTTCTTGTAACTCTTTGTACCAGGTCAATAAAGTAAAGGGGAGCCAGATGATTATCCATAATTCTTCCCACATTTCTGTGAAAATCACCCATTGACGTATCCTATGGGCAACCTGGCCATATATATAGGCCACAAACAGTGAATATAATGATACAGTGAAGCCTTCAATTGCAGGTATCTAGAGCAAAACCCCTGAAAGTGTTTCTGCACGAAAATAGTAAGGTCACAAAGGAGGAGGGGTGTTAAAAACAAACCATAATGTAACTCGAGGTCAACTTGGAAGTGTATGTGAACAAGCCAACCTTTCAGTTAACTGTTGGTTAACCTCAGGTTCTGAGAACCTGGAGTTAACTCAGACGTCGACAACTGGCCATGTGAGTTTTCTTCACTCAGTTTATGCATCAGAAGCTTCACTGGCCTGTGAGGCAAAACTATTTCGGACTTTGTTTGTTTGTTTTTTTTTCTCATGTGGTTTAAATGCAGATTATGTCAAATGACTCAGTGTATACACATTGACATTGAATAGAATTATATTAATTTACATTTTCAAAGTGATTATCTTTGGGTAGAAATTCACAATTCAATTTAACGGCAAATAATTATATCAGTGTCTAATAATCAATAATTTAATTAATAATATTTTGCAGTTTATTGTCTTATTCACTGTCTCAAGTTAGTGCAAAATCATTTCTTTTTAACGTTCTCATGCTTTCTTTCCCCCTTCAGCTAAACATTAGTAGTACATCACACTGAACTTTATCACCTGAAGTTCGGGGGTTGTCGCGCATTTCTGGTTTCGTCAAATGTTCATACAACTTGGAAAGGTATGCTGCCTTTACGGGTGGATGAAAGTCAACTGATCCCTTCTTAACTTCTCCATGACACAATAGTTGTCACATAGTTTAGGATATTTATCCTTGTTGCTGATGTTGTAGTACTTCGCCACTGACCATTTAATTTGCTGAAACCTTATATTTTTATAATTGTCGTCCTGTGCAGCGCTGTCCAGTGTAATGAAATCCAGGCTGTCTCCCTCGGAATGTTTTTTTGCAGACATTTCTTAAATATTTTGATATTCTTTGCAATTGCGACCTTGCTGTTTTTACTATCACAACTCTCCGAAATTACTTCATGTTATTCTTCACATATTACTGCAAAACGCTTTGTAGCACTATCACTGCTACTCGGAGGAGGCGAAATGTCGGCTACCATTATGAAAGCAGATTGGAAAACCCCCATCCACTAGCCTTACCCAGATTGGCAGAGTCAGAATAATGACGTAACATACTCTCATTTTAGCAGCAACTGGAATTCTGCGACAAGCTCCAAACTCAATATTGTCCAGCAGCTTCCCTTTGATGTAACTAGCACAATAAACGAAATTATTGATACATGCACATGATCAAACTTGCTAGTCAAAGTCGTACTTTGTAATATAAAAAGAGTTATAGCTATCATCAGTAAGGGTACTTATGGTTGGACTTCTAATGATACTGGATACGTTATTTTTATTTAACTCTATTGGACTTTCTTGTCAGCTTTATGCATCTATATAAATATTCTTCAAAATACCTTATAATGTATGTCACATTATAATATGTAGCTCAATTTTATTGATATTGAAGTTCGTTTTGCTGTATTTTTTCCTATTTGCATCATGCAAAGATGGAATAGACTTTACACATAACAGTGGTAAACCTCCTTTTTTCATTCTTGTTGGACACCATATGGTAGGCTGAGGCAACAAGATTAGTATATAGATTATAAACAAAAGTAATTGAATATGATACACCCTGCATGTATGAAAAAAAGTAATCTTTATCATCATCGATGCTGGTGAAGCTAGTAAACAGTAAAATTGTTATTGCCATTATCATCATCACTGTCATTGCCATTTGTCGCTCTCATGATCATTAAGTTTGTACGATCAAATGAACATAATTAAATTCCATACGTCATATCTACTTTGGGAATTTGGCGTTCAAGAGTTTGCATTCATCTTAAATCTAAATGGGAGACTCTCATGTTCCAATACCAACCAAATGATCTTAACACAACATGCTGTGATTCAATATTTTGTAACATCTTTGACACCAATAGAAGAGAGATTATAAGTGGACATCACATTGATCTTCATGTTTAATTTGGCCAGCTGAGCTTATTCTATGGGACTCTTTCCTTTCTACATCAACAATGTCACATTTTTCAGTTGTTGACTGATATGTTCATTAATGTGAATTTCAATGGCATTTCACAGTTTCGAATTCATCTAGAAAACCATCACCCACATTCACTCACACTTGGTGTCAAAAACTTTATGTGTGTGTCAGTGAGTGCTTTTAGACAGTCACGTTTTTTTGTTTTAATCTTGAAACGTTTTTTCCAGAATGTATTGGGCAATTGCTTCAAAACGCAATAGGAATACTTCTGGAGACCCCTACATTTTAGATTTGTTACCAAGTGGTGGTGCATTGTTTGCTTTTCTCGAAGCCTTTTGTGCTTTTGTTACTTTTAACCCCTATCATATCGCATGATGGATTGTCTCTAAGCACGGCGGGAATATACCTAAATAAATCACTACTAAGATATTTGTTTCATAGCGCCCCTGGCATTCTCTCAGTTTTACCTAGTTTTCAAAATTACTCAAAATCGGTAGGGGTACATGTGCAACAAATTGGGTGTGAAATTTCACAGATTGTCTTATATTTTGCTTGCGATGGATGCTAGCCTCTTGGTAACTATCAAACGTTAATAAAAATATATATCTATGCTGCTTCTTTCAGCGTTGGTAATACTGAGCTTAGATGACTTTCAAAAGATAAGCTCACATATTAGGTTATGAGTTGTGGTGGAGCATGTCACATTTTATCTTAAACATAAATACTGGAAATGTGTGAGTGAGGACTTTTATATTGCATACAGTGATAGTCCTCCAAAATGGTCAGCTTAACAGTACAAATAAATGTTCAGGGTAACAAGACACTCTAATTATTTGCACTGTTCTTTTGACATCGGTGAAATCTTTTCAGCTACAACTTTAAATTTTATGCATGGTAATGGTCCTGTCTAGGGGCTAAATGAGATACACTTGGTTCATCTAGACCCAATCTCCAAAGTCATTTGCCCATTTTAGTGAATCTAGAGTTTTGAGCAGTAAATTGAGAAATACGAATCATTGTTTTTACTGATCACTAGAGAACTACAAATATTTAGTAGTTTCTGAAATGTGCACATGGTGATGGTTTTGAAAAAAGGGTAACGTTGATCTAGTTATGAAGGTCACAGGATTACTTCAGAGTCCAAAATGAGCCTAGCACAGAGCTGTGATGTTCCAAATTTTATAGGTTCAATGGATTGATACAGCGTCATTGATACTTTGTTCAACCTTAACATGAAATATTAATAGTAAAAGAAGAAAGAGGCTACATATTTTCAAGCTTAATTTCCTTTTAGATGTGCCTGCCTTGCAACTTGTGTCTGACCTGAAATGGATTGCTGCAATGATGACGCAGTGCTTTTTGCTAACCTGTCCGTTAATGCATGTGTCACACGTTTTTGTTTGTTTTTTTTTAATTTCTTTCCCTGCTTTACATTACTCTTAATCATCATCAATCCTAGCAAAGAATTAATAATCTTGACCAACAGGCCATACCATGACAGATCATACCACCGTTTTGTCGAGCAAGCAAATACTTGTCAGGGAAGTTTTGATATTTACATTTATCGTTCTGCAACAGTCACCCCAAAATTAAACACAGACATAAATACACCCATTCTTTTATATTATACTGTTAATATGTACTTCAACTTTGTATTATAAAGTTGTATCGCCAACACGGTAACATTATATGTGATGCAATACTTACCCAGAAAAATGCTTGAGGTAGTGCTACAATTATGCCAGATATCCACATAATGACAGTCAGCATAAATATTCGTCTTGAGGTGCTCTTTTGTAGGGAGCTAACTGGATGGCAAATCACAATGTATCTACGAATATGAATAAACTATGTGAAAGTAGAAGTTACAGATTTTGCAGAACAAAATCAGATTACTCCCCAAGCAACATTTGACGCTGAAGGAGATAGCTTATATTATGTTTGCATGAAAACGAACTTCGTATGCGTCCCTGTGGCCTTTAGCATTAGACAACGGGAAACAGTTTCTTTACGTTATAGCACCAAAGTCAATTTCACACCACACACATAACCCTGTAACCAGAATTTGGTCAAGGTATCGCAGATTTAATCACAATTTAGCCACCATCCTGCCATACCTTGCGAAGTCATGGAAATTTTTCAATAGTTATTCAATGGAAAGCTTAAGCAGTTCTGTGACCTTTTTAACTAGGCAAAATGACACACACACACAAACCGAATGCAATGATTACCAAGAAACATATTTCTCTAGTTTAATTTTTATTGAGGCCTTCAAATCTTATTTCATGGAAACAAAAGACCCAAAACCTTTAAGGACAACAACAAAGAGAACAGAAAGAAACAGGCACGAAAATACATTTTCTCTGCTCAGAGCATTGCTGTGTCTGTTATTGATCATGTCATCTTTGTGTCTTTGAATGAACGAATGAATGAATGAATGAATGTATAGACCTATCCAGACCAGTCTGCACCTTGCCGTCCGGCCTCACCATCGAGTGGTATGGCCAAGTTCACAGACATTACTGCAGGACACAAAATAAATCCATGCATACCTTAAAATTCCACCAACAATATATACAGTTACGCCCGGCTAAAAGTTAACACCCAAACGCTTTTTTCGCGTTTTGCTGGTGTTTGGCTCGTGTTTGTAAACGTTTGAAAACGTTTAGAATGTGTTTGGAATGCGTTTTGAAAGCGTTTGGAAAGCGTTTGGGAAAAATCTCAAACACTTTTACAAAACGTTCGAACACTTTCACAAAGCTACCGGACGCTTCTCCAAACGCGTTCAAACAATTTCCAAACGCGTTGAACAATCACCCGAACGATTTCAAACACTTTCACAAACGCATTCAAACACTATGCATTTCAAACACTTCCACTGAAATGATGAACAATCATCAAACGTATTTTCAACGGGTCCAGCAATATGATGTACCTACATGTAAATGTGCACTTATCCAGCATTATAGGTTGTATATATTTATATAAAAGACGATCCAAATACGTTTACCCAAGTGTCTAATTCAACTTAAATTAACTAAAGTTTTAATTCTTCATTTAAGATGTCATGAATACTTCATCTTTCAAAAACTGTTTTGGAGTATATCCATTGGCAATATCATGATCAGATCATGATTCATGATCTGATCATGATATTGCCTATAAATTTACTCCGAAATAGTTCCTAGTTTTCAATTGAAATATATATAATTACTCCAAGGACCAATGGAGTATCCCCTGGCTTACTCCACTGGAGCTAATTCTATTGCTTGGATTAGTAAGCCAAACAATACTTAAATTGACCTGCTTCTGTATTTTCATTCGAGATTTTAAAAGTTAGTCTGTTTTCAAGAACTTCACTTTCAGAAAATGTATGATAGCGACTGGGTATACTTGCTACTGAAAGATCTGTAACTTTATAATATATAAAGTAATAAACCTGTTAATGTAGGCATATTATTTGTTTTATTCTACCTATAATTATTTTCTTCCTTAATTAGGTGTGACCATGTCATAATATTGTTGATTACCAATAACAATATAAATATTAGCAGGTAAAGGTGACAAATACATGTCATTAGAATTAGATTACCAAGTGTACATGTACATGTATCACATACGTTTGGCGCAAAGTGTAAAGTGTTTTATAGCGTTTGGAAAAGTGTTTGAAAACGTTCGGTTTTCACCAAATGCGTTCGGCAAAGTTTTTGAAAGCATTTGGAAAAGTGTTTGAAAGCGTTTGGCAAAGTGTTTGCTACGCGTTTGCAAAACGTTTGACTTTCACTGAAAGTGTTTGGGAAACGTTGGTGCGTTTGGCGTTTGTTAACTTGAACGCGAGCGTAACTGTATATATATATATATTATGATATATTAATGTCATCATGGAACCTTTCTATTTCACAACTTTAACATTTGTAAGGAAACATATATTACAGTACGTTATTTCCAATTCCAATATTTTATCAAAATTTGCAACAGAGGTTTGATCAACTATCAAAAGGAATTCAATAGTTCCGCACAACATATTCCACATTCATAAGTTCCAACCCCAACAATAAGAGCAAAGTCAGATACAGAAAAAGGTACAGCTTAAAGAATTACCAAAGGATTAACATTTCGCTTTCAATAACAAAACAAAAACCAAATTTGTCCCCTTTTTGAGACATGCAATCATCCGTTAAAGGCAACTGATGGTTTTAAACTGGTCCTCTCAACCTCTGGAATATTCTTCATTAACCTCATATTTTTTCCCCAAAACATCGAGTCCCAACCACATAAAACCCCAATATCAATTACTTGTACCAAAGAAAAAAAAAACATTCTAAGCCTGCCACTTTTTGATGTTTCGGGCTTGTCAAGCAGCCAAGTTGACAGCAAAGGAAGAAAGTAGGCCTGCATCACTGTTGTGACATTTATGAAGGTGGAACACTACAAAAACACTCTATCTCCATTATAACTATGAGACAAAGAATACAACTCACAGCGCAACATTAACAATGGATTATTTGTCAAATCGTTCAGAACATCATTGCCCATATTCGTCAATTCCAACCCAACAATGAGCAAAGTGAAACACGGCAAAAAATTGCAAAGCATGGATGGACTCAAGCTTTTTTCAATGTAAGCTATGGATTCAAGCATGCTGCCTGAAAATTGTAAAAGGGAGGAAATTAAGTGCCTATAGAGAACAAACCTTGCCATGCTTCAAATACATAACAAAACAGAGTAAATTTTACTTTAATTTTTATGTAATATAAAAAGGTTTGTTTCTGCTTTGAACATTATTACTAACCAAAGGAGCATTTAATATTTTAATTTTTACATGCATATTTGTGCACCTTATAGACCTTTTCCCTTCCCTATTGGGAGACATATATGTAAGTGTACCCAAGTAGAATGCATGCTTATGTTCCTGGCCACATCATATTTTATATGCTGAATGCAGATAACGGAAATACTGTGATCTTCTTGATTCATTTTAGTAGGTAACAGTGGTATTAGGTCAACCTGCATCTTTGTCATCCCATAGCTGATTCCGCTTGCGCCCAGGTCAACTCATATGAAGTCATCCTCTAAGCCAGGTCACCAGTACATACGTCAACTGACAACTCACTCACCTCATAATCAAATCAAGTTGTAATTGTTATTGTAATTCGGTATTTGGTACCTCCACTGTAACCTTATCTGTAATTCCAGATGAAAAAAAAATACAAAGAACTGCAATGGAGGCTGGATTATGATAAGCCTGGGCTTATCCAGAGGGGCAGTCACGTATTACATAGGATTACCGTTGACCTCTTTGGCAAAGTCAGGGAATAACTAACATGTGATATTGATAAATTTTCAAAGAAAAAAACAATGGCAATAAAGACCAGCGCTAAGATTTTCTGTAAAGCACTAGCACTTCTATTGACATCTTCTTTTTATTCGTTTGAAAATAAACGGAAGACAACAAGAGTGGAATCTTTTTTGTCAGTAACGGGAATTCAAGTATCACCTTTCAATACTGATGACGACCATCCCAGACATTGAAGATCCAAAGGCAAAATATTCTATAAAGTGTACCAATTTGCATTCCAAGGCAGAACGAATGACATCTAATGGGAAAAAGTGATCCATGATCTGAAAAATACATATTTTTGTCGACTCGTACTTTAATTCTATCCTGCTATGGCTATGAAAACTTGGTTTTCACAAAGTAAAAAATTTTTCCTGAAATTTTCTGATGTACATACATGTACATTTACCCAACATGAGCTCACGTTCAAAACCGCGTAAAATCCCAATAAGATCCCATCCATAGCAGATTCAAAATTTGGCTCTACTAAAGAATTGCCAGTTTAATTTCTGTGGTCAGATAGAAGTGTCTTCCAGTATCACCAGGATTTGGCTTTTCTTTCAGTTGAATATCTTTTCTTGCTGTTACAGTTGAATGGCACAGATAACAATCTACAATAGAAGTTTTCTTCTGGTGACTATTCCAACTTATGTACCACTATTCCTCCTTCCAATTTGAATGAATGCATCAAGTGACTCAGATGAAATCATGTGAGAAAAATAGCTTTCAAAGAAAGATCATATCATATTGGATTTAAGGTGCTTATTTTGGAAATCATGCACAGAATGGCCAAACTGGGCTTAAATAGGATCCATTTTTCGAGTTGTTGGACTTTTTAATTGGCAAAATATGTCAACTTTGGATATTCTCTCTTTAGAACAGATAATTGGTATTCAAAAGAGTACCAATTGTGCATTTTTTGGGCCAATTTATATACATTTTACTCTGAGTATACGTTATTGGTAAAACTATAAAACAGAAGAAAATTGTTCACATGTACATATATTGACGATCTACCAAGCATCAACATTCAAGAATGTATTTGACATATATACCCTGATGATTTGGAAATGGAACAGAAAATGACATGTAATGTTCATTTCTAGATTTAATGACATATGGTGATAACAGTGAAATAAATTTCAAATTCTACAACAAATGTGATTATTTTAAATTTTGCATGGTAAACTACCCTCACATGAATAATAATATTCCACTTAGGCCAGATTAGGGTGTTTATGTGAAGAATATTGCCTTCTTAAAACTGAAGGAAATTGAGATTGCAGATAAGATAAGAGTTAAGCAGTTAGTGTCTTTATGCATATCTTTGTAGTGAAATAATCTAAAGTTGTATTATATCAGGGTGGGAACAGAAAAGATATAACTGGCGATGAGGATCTTTGCTAAGTACGTGTAAAGACATGATGGTTCTATTTGTTTTTTTTTTCTCACACTTACTTGGCTCTTATGTTTATTTTTGGAAACTCCCTTTAGTGACTGTGTTGAAAGTTCTATTACGGTCAAAGAATATGACTAATTTTCAGGTAAGCAGATCAGTGATTTGCATTAATATTTTATTTAATATTATGAACAGACACATGCTTCTTCAAAATAAATGTAATAGGTAAATATATATTCAAACGTTAAGAGACTTACCTTATAGGGGAATGCAATAAAAAGCACAATGTAGTCAGTGATGGTTAAGTTGAGCAAGAGAAAATTCGTTGGTGTCCTCATAAACTGGAAGCTTAGTACAGACAAGATTACCAAGGCATTTCCTGCAATAGTAAACTGAATTCACATTATTATGAAGGTACTCATAAAGCCACAGCTTTCGTTTGACAATATTTATCAGTAAGTTGACGAGGTACAAGTGATGCACTGGCACAATATGGATCATCTTTGTTGATATAAATATTTTCTTCTTTACAAATATTTAATATGCAAATATAATATATAGTCCCACAAAGATATAAGAATGATGAAAACACAACAAATAGATGAGCGACTAAGGTTTTGAGGAAGGCACGAAGTAAAACTAGGGTGAAACCATGTTGGATTAAACTCAGTAAAAAATTAAAAGGAAATAGCATTTATATCCAATTAAGATTTCAGCCGAATTCCATTTGCTATCTCCTTTATTAAATTTTTTTTATTCAACAAAATAATAGATATGTGCAGAGTATAACAATGTCGGGTTCTGTATACTTAAAGGACCTATTACTGCCTTTAAAGCTGCATGCAAACAGCTACATCCGAAGGTAACAATTTTTGGAATTTAATTCAAAACACAGAAAAAGCAACTCGAGTCATTTGGATGTCATGCTGTTTTGACCTGATCTCAATATTTTGTGGCTGATGATTCAATGTGCCTTGTGTGAGTACAAGTCTGTGGTAAAGAGAGGGGTGCAAAATTTTTCCATATCCATGTACAAATGTCAAGCAATTCGAAGCATATATTCTCTTATTTTCCAAAAACAGCAAATAGCATCTTATGAATGTTTGGATTATTCACAGTTTGTAGAATAAAAGATGGCGTGTGTTGTCAATGGCAATAACTGCAAAGCAACTGTTCGTTGGACTTAAAAATATGATCTTGAGTTTGGAAATTTGACTGTGACACTGTAAGATGTTGTTTTTTGAATGTTAAGAAACATTGGCCGCAGCATAATGGGCCAACATGTGTTACTTGTGACTGATTTCTGCTTTTGCTTACATACAAATGATGAAGTCATTCATGTACACAGTTATGTTTTCGCCCCCTTTGTAGTATCCAAACACCTTGGACAAATCCGACCGGTAATAATATTGATTTATTGCGTACATAACACCACAGCAGACTTGTCATTAGGCCTATGTTCTCATTTTCCTCTCAATTTTGCATTCAAAATAATATACAGACACCCGTAACGTATCCCCCTTGTGTAAATTATCCAAGTGATAATAATACTGTATGTGTATTTGTTCTTGATTTTTGTGCCAAAATGGTGATTGACGTAGGGCCTACTGCAAAATACGATACCTTATTTCACTCTCCAACATGGAATGTATAGGGGAAATGCACTGCATAATGAAATGCTTTTTGTTGGCAGGATGGGGTACACATTTTTAAAGGCACTCACGGTCTGTTTTCTGTGTCCAGCAGGTTATTCAAGTGGACTGAACAAAGAGCCAATTGAATGCTGTGATGCAGTTTAATAATGTGTACTCCAGACACTGGCTGAATATAATTGAGTCGATTGTTGATGGACATTCCTCTGTTTCATGTTTAGTGAATAATTATTCTTTATATATCAATGTATAAGAACCTGTCCTCAGTTTTCATGAGCTCTTCTTTGCATAGATATTGACACATTAGCATTTCTTTAATAAATACTTTACTAGGAAGTACTATTTGTGGTATCCTTATACAAGTTACCCATAAAGAGTCCACTGTACTTATCTGTCAAACTGTCTTACCTGCTTGCCTATGCAATTTTTCTTGAAGTTCTCTTGCTTGGAGGCAAAGCATGCCTCCGAGAATTACCTGTGCTGTCCACAAAGGTACTGTTTGCGAAACTTTGTGCAAAATGCACAACTCAAGGAAGTGACAATTTGAAACCCTCGATACTGGTTTGGTATGCATATGGAAATACATGGATTCCCATGGATAAACTGACATAAACTCCTATCAATAAGAAGGCTAGAGATGGGTTCCTGACTAGGTCGCGTCCTGTATATTCCAGTTTCATCAATAAACTGGTAGGTAATTTTAATTTAATGTATATATTTTCCCTCTTTGAGCAATATTGCTGCTAGTTACAAGATCTACAATGTTGGGATATTTTAGTTCAAACTTGAGAGTAGGCAGTGTCATCAGTTTCGCGATGTAACTAAATTGGAATTAATTTCCATATCCCAGGTAAGGCAAGATAAAGATTTTATCAGGTAACCAGAATCGTTTCTAAAATTTTGACGTTAATATCACTCAATATGTCAAGTCAAAAAACATATATTTGCAATTCCATTGATGATTATATGAGGCATTTGGGTTGAGTCTTGCAAGCGAAATTTGATAACTGATACTACACTGGTATATCCATTCAAGAACTAGACAACACAGTAGTATGCAAATCAGAAATATTGCAGTCAGAATTTTACCCACCAAGCCAGCATCACCATTTGAGTGTCTCTAACTAAATCCGTCATGTGTATCATATATTTGAAAACAATGAAAAGTGATAAAGGCCCAATTAAATTGGAGGTAATATTCTTGTTCCTCGAAGGTGCTCACCTTTTGGTCCACAAGTCTATTCACCCCACATTGTAACACATTGGATCACTGTGTCTGATGTTCATAGTTCCTTAATTTGTTTCTATTTTTCTCATGATAAATATTTGAATATGAGGACAGAGTTGCATGATAATGTATGTTGCCCATAATTCGAAGCATGAAATATTGAAAAGATTGTAATAAACAAATGGCCACAAAATTGCTTTTCAGGAAAACTTTGGGTTGATGTGGTTTGTGAAACATTTTATTTTGACAGACAGAATGGATGAACAAGCTGAAGACAGTCCCCCTTCCCACCCCACCCCACCCGCACCGCGTTCAAAACGGGAGTACAGCAAGAAATAATGCTAAGTTGGCCATACTCAGTAAAGTATATGTTCACTGTGAAAGATTTATTTTAAGGCATTCTTGTAAACTAAAGAAATTATACAATAGTACTTGAAAGATAATATAGTTATAAACATTGGCAACATTATTATTGCTACACTTCAATATGTAGATGTCAGTGATGAATCAGCTGTGTGTTATTCTGGTTCCTGGCTTCTTGATTCAGTCAGGAAGGGTAATACATTTTCACTTAGAGCCAGACTGACATCCGAATCATATGTTTCTCAGCATCCATCTGATATTTTTAGAACACCCAACCCAATGCTATCATGGACACTAAAGAATTGAGGCTTTGGAAAACGATTTTGATAGCTAACGGAACATTAATATCACAGCAAGCTTTGATGCATACATTTGGCACGTTTACTTACCCACAATTCCTAGTACAGTTAAAATAATCCATAGGGATATTGTTAGTGGAAATGCAATAGCAATAATTGAAGAAATTATAAATCTTTGGTTATTAGCAATTTGGCGAACCTGAAAGACATCTGCATGAGAGTAAAGTTTACACACGACATCTTCTGATATTCTTTTAACACCAAGGACGTTCTGCTTGATTTCCGGTAATAATAAACAATATTGAACTGTGTCATTACCACTCTCGGCAAGTAGCATCTTTGCAAGAGTATAATTGTGCCTCACATGCCACCGTTGTATCGAAGGAAAAAAGACTATATCATGAAATTGGACCCTTATTTTCTTTTTCACAACCATCTTTTCTCCCGATTTGACTGTTTTAAAGGTTAATGGTGGGGTTATCAGTCTTGCTTTTGTTGCTGGGAACTTGTACCTGACAGGATATGACCTATCGGTTTCTCTGGTTTCATTTGGTCCTGATATTTTAGTCCATTTATACATTGGGGATGTTACAAGTTCCTCAAAACAGATCACATCTAGAACAAATCATTAGAAGCTTCTTTAGTATGCATACAAATCATATAGAAGTAACCCTGCAAACATTTGCAATTATGTTCTGTTCGTTACTGATTTTCTGAACGGTATAGACATGTAACCAATAGCAGTAACACCAATGTTTGGCAATGGAGACATAGTTGCAATTTTAGGATATATATATATATATCCTAAAATTGCAACTATGTCTCCATTGACAAACATTGGTCTTACTGCTATTGATTACATGTCTATACCGTTCAGAAAAAAAAAATATATACATACATACATATATGCATAATTGGCAGGTGTCCACATTAGGCAGTGGCTAGCTTCTGCGACCTCTAGATAAAAAGAATGAGTACAAGATTGGTCTGGCAATTTCCAGTAGTAAGTAGTTCTATTGCCATATAAAGACAAAAAGAATGTCCAATATGGGCTTTTTACAAAATGGCATGGGCTCACAAACAAATGAAAACTTAAGTGTGATTCTGTCATGTGTCTCAGCTTGATGTGGTGCACATCATATTATCAAGTACATTTAACCCTACTTGTTTTAAAATTCTCAGTGTTTCACTGTTTTGGATTGCACATAGGTGCAGTGGTTACATTTCCGTTGGTGCAAGACACATATGCACTGTTTGCAATTC